>JAEIFT010000248.1:0-393601 GCA_018904225.1 Lordiphosa mommai | reverse complement strand
TGGTCTAAGTTAATAGCCAAAGCAAACAATAAACTTGCCTACGTTTTTGGGCTTCTCCACAGCGTTGAATCTGTAGATTTTCTCTATTGCTTTTTTTTTTTATTTGGCAAAAATTGGCAAAATATGCGTAACAACAAGGGTGGGGAAGTGTAAAAAATCTGAAGGGTGCGGCCACTTTACACTGTCAAATGCGTGTATAATTTTGTTTTTTAACATTTTATGTACTCATGCAAATACGATCTAAGCAGCATAATTCGCAAGTTTATCGCATAATCAGTGTCATTAGCATACCAAACATTATGATCACGGGTTAAAGCAAGGGAAGGCCACTTTCTTTGGAGCATGAGGTCATTTGCAAATATACATAGTTAGGTGTTAATATTTATAGTTAAGGGTCAGCTCTAGAGTTAAATGTATTTACTTACTGAGAAGTAAAACGTGAGATCTTCTAAGAAGAATTTCTAAATCGTTTATATAAGAAAATGAATACTATTTTTGATTTAAGTATGTAACAAAATGCTTACAAATTGTTTAAGTTCTTTTATGTTCATGGTTGGCATTTTTAACAAAGATTTCAGTTCAACTCAAAAAGAAAAGCTACTCTTACAATATCTTTTTTCATATCAAAGGTTTTTACATGTTTCTTTCATCTCCGACGACCACAATAATATCATCAAATTTTCTTATTTTATATGCTGAACACGTTTCTGAATAATTTCAACGGCTTTTTAGACGTTGACAGCATTAGAATGTTTGATCAAGACAATTTATGACAATTTGTGTTTTGTGATTGTGGGTTAAACCAGACCGTTAAGATTTTTGATACAAAACTTTCTGTACAAAATGGATATTTTGGATAATGAAATTCTCATTACATTAATGCTCAAAGTTTGTTAGGTATATAACAGAAAGAAAGAAACATCTTCAACAGCCGAGCCTCCTCCTACCACCACCAAAACTCACTGCTTGATTCTGACTAACTATGATTCCCATAAGTTTTCAAGTGCATTTGATGACTCTTAGCGGGAAATTTCTTTAAAAAAATACAGAAAGTACAGCTTTTCGCGATTTGTGTTTAGTTAGCACAAAGAGTGATATCGTTATATTAAAAAAGTATAATTTTAGCACTTTAACAAATTGCCATTTATTAATTTTTGACGGAATATAATACAGCTTTATCATAAAACAGTGTGACCAGATCGTCTAACGAAATTTATTGCTAATTATGCCATATTTTGTAAATCCCTCAAAACTTATTTGCACACCCAATGCATACACGCTTACAGTAGAGTGGAAGAAAGCATAACGATTTTCTGGAATGAGTGTTTCGGATACAAGATTCTACTTCGGATTTCAATTTATTTCGATTTTCGATATCAATACGGTATCGGAATTTTAAGCCGGTTCAAGTATATTATTTTAAAATAAGAAAAAGTAAAATCTTAAAAGTATCTAACGATACTAAGGGTAGTAATGCATCTTAAAATATCTCTTTCATTCTGCCGATTTTAAAGAATTCCGATCTCATCCCTGCACTGGTGCAAACCTATCGATTCCAAAAACTCTTCGTAGTGCGGATCGGATACCGACCTAACCACCCGCCATGTAATTTACTTACGAATTTTGTAGAGGCATGTCCGCCCAATTCACCGATCGGTATAAGGTTAACCACCAGTCGTTAGCGATGTGACCAGTGCAAAGGAGCTACTGCTAAGACTGCAGCGCTCTTACATGTTTTACTTGGTATTTTATTAAAAGGTCCTTGTCTTTACTTGTACCTTTCTTTCAAGTTTTACATCAGGAGTCGTCAATGTGAACCGAGATGTCGTTCGCTGCAATAGTAATAGTCAGTCAGCAGAGAAAACTTGTCAATGAGTTGAGCACAGTCAAACAACGAGCTTTGAAGTTCTGTGTTCTCTGCCTGGAACTGCTGCATTGGCAGCGGCTGAGTAGCAAAATCTATGGTAGAATTATTACTGGTGCGGCGTTAACGGAAATGTGTGAATTGCGCGAGAGTGAGAGAGACTGACAATATGTAAAGTATGAAGTAGATACTTTTAGTGGTAATAAAAAAAAAACAATGTCCGTTTTCTATATAAGGGAGAGGAGTGAAACATGAGCTTGTGTTGGTGAGTGCCATTGTCCAAAATGTGGAAAACAATAAAACTTGAAGCATTTTGCTAAGAGTGAGATAGACAAAGTTTGCATCAATAGCAAACTCACAATATACAAGGTATGAAAGCTTTTGAATGTTCTCCACACCTAATAGATACACCTTATCACTGTCGATTGCCAATTCAAGGTGTATCTATTACGGTGTGGCGAACAATAAAATTTGATAAATTTGCAAGAGTGAGACAGACAACGTATGCATGAATAGAAAACTGACAATATTTAAACTATGAAATGAAAGCTTTTGAATAACCGCGGTACCAGTAATAGATACACCTTGAGCCAACTCACCTGCAAAATCAAGCTTTTCTGTCCTCACCGATTCACACAGCCTTGACTTCGGCTCGCGTCTGTGTACAAAAAACGAATAAGCTCGAATGCCGTGACTATGAGCTGGCCGGCCCTGATATAGGCAAGATGTTTCTATCAAGGTGAGGCATTTAGACAAAAGCTCAAGTTTCATAGCTTACACTTGACGGTTGGTCCACGCAAGGATGTTCTCCAATTTTTGCAATTTTTGTGTGCCTATGACACTCGACGCGTACGGTCACTCTGCGCTTGAGCGATGGGGTTGGGTTGGGGGGGCACCCCACCCAAAAAAAAAACTTTCTTGTAAACGTTGTCTGTCTCACTCTTGCGCAGTTACCTAAAGCTTTTGAGTTTGCATATTTTACTAAGTGCCTCACCTTGATAGACACATCTTGGATATAGGTATACGCATTTTTTTCCCAGTTGCCAGTGGCAACTTCTCTGCTTAAAAAGCTTATCCCCGCTACACATAATTTTGCAACTTGTCATTCTAGACCTTACTTCTTTAGGAGGATAATGTATTGCTCATAGTCCAAATAATTTCGATTGAGTGTAGGTATTGCCAATGATTAACAGCGTCTAACATGGTCAACAAATTAGTTCGATTTGTGGAAGTTTTAAATTTTTTTTTTTTTGAAAACTCATTCAAAAAGACGCATGTTGTTTGTTGTTGTTAAACAAAGATATCCACAAATTCGTTCAAATTTTGCGGTTAAATGTAAAATGCGGTTAAGTGTTGTGCTTTTTTATGACTTTGAATGTTGGCATTTGTTGTTGGTGGTAGTTTACGCACTTGTCGCACTTACTTGGTTGTTAATGAACATTGAAAGTCACATCGAATTTGGCTTCTAAGTCGAACTAACTGTTCGATAAATTGTCTGACTTACCTTGGGCTCCTTGAGAGCAGCACGAGCGTAACAGCATTTTGATACCGAGCCCACACATTCAAATCCGTGTAGTTGTTTGTTTAAAAGTTTTACAACTATCTGTGAGTTATTTGTCAGCTGAATGAATGAACATACCTTTAGCCCAAGGGCGTACGAAAAATTATACTAATTAATTTTCAAACTTTTGATAGCATCGCTCTATCAGTGGCCCAAAGAGATCTCTATGAAATCTTTATTTGCTTGAAATATTTGGCACAATATTTTGTTTGCCTTTTGCATTTGAGAAGTCAGCCAAGCGGAAGTCAGCATACAAAATGGCTGCGCCCAGGTTTGGCAACCAAACGTAAACAATCTGTCATCTGTCGTGGGGACCATGAAAACTTATAAGTGAAACTAAAAATAGTGGCAAATTATGCAATTTATGCCTAGGGAAATTCCCGCACTCCAAATAGGATTTAACTTAACTTCACATCGACCATTAACAACAATAAAACCTGACATTTTTATGACGCATTGTTGCAGATTTTAACCGATTTGGTTCAAGGCGAATTCATGCAGCTGGGTTCAAGGGAAACGGAAAACGAACGTTTTGCCCACTATCTGACCAAGACATACAGGAAGACCGCTTCGCTGATTGCCAATGCATTGAAGGCGGTGAGTATTACTCGTTATGCCAATTGCCAAGTGCAATTGTTAATTGGCCAATTAGCTTGCACGCATGCGCCTGCCATTGTCCCCATTTTGACATCCAATCGATTATTCTTTATTTTGCAGACCGCAGTCATTGCCCAGGCCGATGATAATGTGGCCGAACTGGCCTTCCAGTATGGCCGTAATATTGGATTGGCCTTTCAACTGGTTGACGATATGCTGGACTTTGTCTCATCCACGGAGCAAATGGGCAAACCGACGGCAGCGGATTTGAAATTGGGCCTGGCCACCGCACCAGTGCTCTTTGCATGCGAAAAGGTGAGCCAGTTGATAAGCACAGACTTCCTTATTGCTGTGACAACAGGTTAGGCTCAATGTAGATTAATGCAAACACGACTATTTATCCACATCTCTCTGTTTGCTTGGCATCCAAGTGCATTCGTGTTGATGACGATATCATGCGAGTGGGCGGGGGTGTAGTTGTAGACAGATGCGTTTGTAAATCGTATTCAATAGCGCATTACCGTCGGTTGCATAGCCGCATTTGCCACTAACGTGTCTACGAGGCGTGCATTTGGTATGCAGCTCGTGCCAAGTGGACGCGTGTGATGGGTCTTAAGCAGCGCGGTTAACGCCAGCGACAATTGCAATCGAAACACCAATGCGTTAGCAAATAGTAAAAGTTAAGCCTATACACTTGTCCGCATAACTCTGCGTACAGATGTACCGAAAAAAAAACACAAACGTAACTTTAACAGCAAGTATCTCAGTTGAGTTTTGCATACATACTATATTTTTCGTTAATTTTATTAACAAAAGTAATAATTTAATTAAACAATGACAAAATTCGGCTGTCACAAGAGGATCATCTTCATTTTGTATAACCTTGTAGAGGGTATCATATATGGGGACAGATATTTTTAACGCATATAAGGAAGCGTTAAGTATTAAACCGAACCGCTATTACGTGCACGTAAACCGAACTGAGAACCGAACTGGTTTATTTCTAAAAATGCTGATCCGAACCGAAAACCGACAATAGCTGGTGAAGGTAACCTTAAGTGTAAAGGGTTTTAAAGAAATTTTTTTTAATAACATGTTCCGAGGCGGGTTCGAACCCACTACCTCCCGCACGTAGAGACACACGCTACCCACTGAGCCATACAGGGTCAGACATGTAAGCATTGTCTAATTTTCGGTTAGGTTAGTTTAAGATGTGTTTATGCACTTAGAACGAATTGATCCACAGTGATGCCATATTTATGTAAGCGCCATAATAATCTGTGCCAACTTGGATAATGACAGTTTAATCTTAAGAGCTTTTCTAGCAAGGCGGGAAAATTTCTGATGAGATTTGTAGAGGGATTGCTACGTCCTTTTTTGATCCGAAGATAGTCAGACTTCTTCCTTTTAGATTTGAAACTTATAGTAAGTGGCTGGATATCGAAATTAAAACAATAAATACATATATATTTGAATTTAATTTTGAAAATAATTGCAAAACAAATAAAATAAACTTTTTCTTGGAAGGAACAATATAATTTTCGAATATTCGGAACTGTGAACTGTCCTGATATTATAATAAGCAAGAACCACTGATCCGAACCGCGTTTCGGTAGGCTCCTAAATTCATTTTCTAAAAAAAACCGAACAGAACTCTCTGAACCACCGAACCGAACAAGACCTAATTCCCGAGCGGTTTGCATCTTCCAGTTTTAACTTAATCAATTAAAGCTACCCAAATGAAAACCACATCAATTGTAGCTAAAATTTACAGCAGACTTAAGGGTTACATGGTTTCATAATCACCCGGTCTAACACAGTTCCATTTTTTTTGTTGGTTAAAACTTCAACTTATTCTTCGAGGGTGATATATTAGTTCAACGTTTTTCTAGCATTTCCGCACCTTTGTGGTAAATGGTTTTCTTTTGGTACTCAAAAACACGCTTCAGTTACAGTCATAATTATAGCCATATCTTGTTCCTTGAAGCATTATTTCCATTGCTGGGGTCGTCCCTCAACCCCCCCACCCCCCCTTTCCCACAAACCGCACAAAAGTGTCAGACCCACATTTTAAAAATTGGAACCTTGTGACTTAAACATTAACTTAGGCCTAATATCTATCTTAACTGAAACACCCAACAAGATCGGTTAAAAAACACGGATATTTTGCAAGTAAAATACTTTCAGCATGTTGGTTGCCAGCTGGAGGAGGGTAGACGACGAGTGTCCAGCGTCGCGACTGCGGTGTCGCGTATGCAGACGCGTCAGCGTGTGTATGTAAATGTGTATATATTCTAAATCTTATGGAAGTAAAAAGATATATAAAAGAAGAATATTTGTTTGCTAATACGTGAGTGGATCGATTGGTAGCAGAGCTAATGCTGAGAAAGTTGGAACTGACGACTTTTTAATTCAAAGAGCCAATTCTTGTGTCAAAATTTTGAACATGATCCGGCAGCAGTTACGACAGAATCAGGTTTTGAAGGAAATTCATTTAAATCAGCGATGAGCACATAGTGGCCCATACAGCCCGTCCCGTTATTCTGCTCAAAAAGAGATTGAATGAATTTTGTTGTTGCCGCGCCCTTCAGTCATATTTTGGTGTCCACCGTTAATTTAAATTGGAATTTTGCCGCTTGAAACTTAAAGTGCAAATTGGCTTCTTAGTAGCTGCTGTTATTGTTCGTGATTACTAGTTAAGGCGGCAGATAAGGCTCTAAGTTGCAGATTCTAGTTATGATGGTTTCTAGTTGGATAGAGTTCCCTTCACCTCATCCATCTTCTCCTCACCGCTAAGCTCATCCGCTTGTTTTTGTCTAAAATAATAGTCGACTATTGTATGCCGAATTTTGCGAGTGTATTTCGTTGTTTCAATATAAAATAAAAATTTTCGTTTATATTAGAGTTTGGTTGATCATGAGTTCGTGAACAAAAATGAGTTGCTCTCTCAACTGATCAAGTGAACAGGTATTACTTCAATATTCCTTTTTTATTCAGCGATATATTGTCAGTTGTTCATTAACTGAGCAATTTGAGTATATTGACCAACTTTGAAATATAGAATAAGTGAACATATTCAGTTGAATGAAAAACCTTAAACTTTTTGGTGCTTGTACACAGTAATAAGATGGCTTTGCCAACTGACTAATCTTGCTTTGTCAACACATTCTCATATGTCTAACATTTTATCTTACAGTACCCCGAGCTGAATCCCATGGTTATGCGTCGCTTTAGCGAACCTGGGGATGTGGAACGTGCCTTTGAGTTGGTCCACAAGTCGCATGGACTCGAACAGACACGTTTTCTGGCCAAGAAACATTGCAACGAGGCGATACGGCTGGCCCAGGAGCTGACAGAGTCACCCTATCAAAAGGGACTGCAGGTGGTTGCAGATTTAGTCATCAATCGCATGAAATAACATAACGAGCGAAATCTAAATAATACAAATCTAAAATAATATATAGACTAAGTGCAGGCAAGATTTTTGTATGTTTATGATTAAGTCAGGAAATGAAAAAAAGAGAATGAAAAAACACAAAAAATTGTAAACATGATTTATTATTTAGTATTTAGGCATTGTTTTGTTGAGACACTGTAAATAATTGCATTAAAAAGCTGTGCATATAAATATTGACATTTTTAATGGATTTTTTTTTGAACAACTTTTGTAGTATGCAATGTTTTTTGGAAATTTATATAGCATACTTATCAATGCCAATTTGTGTGTGAGCAACAACAGCCACAAATTGTACAAATAAAATTGTAAAAGTTTTACTTTGTGGAAAGTAGAATAAACTTTGTTGAAACATTTAACTTAACTCCCAGCTAAATGTTGAAAATGTTCTTCTCGGCCAAGCTGTATGTAACTTAAATATATATATATATATTTGTACTGCAAATAAAACAAAATTATATAAAAAAATGTTTATTAGTCAATGCAACAAACAAATCAAAGTATAAACGATATTTATAAACCGAAAGACAGCTCTACAAATTAAACACAATTTATTTTTTAACTTTATTATAAACATATTCGTACTTGTTTTGGGGCATTTCATGCCTAAATGGTTCAATGCCTTTTGTTTTGCACTTGCACTTTCCTCTTCCCACAGCACATTCACTATTTAAAACTTCAAATTAAATTGAATTTTGAACCATTCGCGCATGAAATGCACATTGTGTTGTATAAGCAAATCAAAGAGAAATATTTCGAAACAAAGCTGCCCAGTCTTAATTTTAAACAAGTTTTATTTTATGCCTGAAACGCAATAATAATTGATAAGAATTTCACAATCGGACAACAAAACTTACATAATGCTTGACATCAAAATATTTCTGTCTAAATTTAAGTTTCTATTTGTAATTTATAAAAAAAAACAACCTCAGTACAGTCAGTCAGCAATGGAACTACAACACAAAAAAAGGGGAAGGCTCCTTTACAGCCTTCGTATAACCTGAAAACTAAATTGACATAATTATGAAATTTAATTCAAAGTGGATTCATTATGGGTGCTGAAGACATGTCAATTGTTGTGTGATTGGTCCACTGAAAATTATGCAAACGTTAATAATACTGTTGACAATGATACTTATAATACGATATTTGTATAAATAATGAGATGAATAAAATGTGCGATTTTGTAAAACAAATGAAACTTTGTTTTTTTGGTTAACTTTTATTATATGGGCTTTTTGGATTTCCACCTAATCATATGAAATGGAATATAAGATTGTAATGTTTGGAGACTTGTTTGTCCAAAACTATAGCACATGCATACAAAATTTGTGTGCTGTGCCATTTGCTCTTACTCTCGCGCTCTTTGAAAAAACTCTTAGGGCCGTTTTCTCATGTTAATTTTTTTGAAATCTTGGTGGATATTAAGAAAATGTATGTTATCTACTCTTGGCCACTTTGGGTCTTCAACGAGTATCACCCGACTTTTTCTAAAGAATTTTGGTCCGCTTAACACGAAAATCGCAATGTAGTTAGTTATCGAGATATTATCGATAATCGGTTTTTCGATTTTTTTCAATAGGTGCCTTCAATTATATTCTCATAAATCAAATGTTTTTGCTCCGATTTGAAAGTTCTAAAAAAATTACAGAGAATAATTGTGGTCGTATATTTAGTATTCAGACAACAATGTGCTAGGGTGAGAGAATTTATTTCAATGGACTTAAATGTATGAAAATTAATTAACATTTTTGCTAATTCTAAAACTTTATCGGACGTAAATGCTTGTAAATGGATTAAAATAAACATGAAATATAAGATGTATTGTTTTTCAATTTAACAGTAAAGCCCTATACGGAACTGCGAAGTAACGTGAAGTTTCATACAAAATTTCTTAAAAGAAGAAGCAGAGGTAATGATTCCTTTACCATTTACATTGTTCCCATACGGAGCTAAGAAGTACTGTTGCACTTTACAGCACATGAATGGATCCTATGTTATTAGTCTGTGGAAATTAAGTTACTTCTTCGAACAGCTTAAGAAACGCTGGTAATTGAAAAATACCACGAAATTCAAGATTTGGTGTAATTTCTTAATAAATCTGGCCACACTAGATATAATATAGGCTAAAGTAAGCTAAATTACTTACTTCTTAGGACCGTATAGGTCTTAAAGAACGTTGAATTTTTCTTTAAAAAAGCTCTCAAGCGCATAATTTAGACATGAAAATTACATTTTTATTTAAGTTTTGGGGATAAAAGAGAAATTTGTAATTTTTATTCAGATGCGGCTGTGGCGGTTTTTCTGACTCTTTTTATTTATAGATGCTAAAAAAATTCTTCCCAAAGCAAAAACCCAACTTATTCAATATATTTTGGATCTAAATTGTCATGAAAAAAATCGATTGCCTTGTTATCGAGAAATATCTCGATAATAATCGATAAACCGGTTTTCCCGATATTTTACGAAATATTTCTCTACCTAATTTCTCATAATTTTTATGTTTTTGCACCAATTTGAGAAAGTGTATATCTTAAAAGCGGACTTTAAACAGGTAACATACCTTTTCTTAATATTCAACTAGAATTCAAAAACTTAAACATGAGAAAACGACCCTTAATCGACAATGCTAAGCTACGTTTATTGCCTTATAAAAATAGTGACAAAAGTAACGGTCAACATAAAACTGAGTGTTTCAATTCCGCTTATTTATAAGCACCTCATATAAAAGCTTTCCATAAAGCTTTTAGCCAGTACACAAACCACTTTCAGCCATTACACTTTGAACAAAAAAAATTGAATGTCTCAGCATTGGCATCGAATACACATATATGCTTCTCCTTCCCCAGATCTGTGGCTGTCATTTTACAAATTGATAAACTTTACAGTTATCATTGTTTATGTATCTTTCCTGGCCCAAGTCTCACATTGACCTCTTAGAGTCCCGCATCATTGCCAAACATTTTCCCTCGCACTTGTTTGCTTGGGATTTGCCAAAAGGACTAAAAAAAAAAAAAAACTCTAATATAAAAAGGCAGCAACATTTTTTGTTGAATTGATTTATTGACTTACTTATTTAGGCGCTCAACGCTCATAGATAAACGTGGTTGTTATTGTTGTTTTTTTTTTTTTTGGTTTTTTATGTGCCTTCAAAATGTATGCGAAGAACCTTTTCACAATTTGCTTTGTTTTTTCTTGCTGTCAGTTGAGCAGCGCAATAACAAAGGGTCAGAGTAAATATTTAGTTTTCATTTATACAATTTTTGTTGTTTTTGTTGCTTGTTCTCGTGTATCTTCATGTGTAGGCCAATTTTGAGTTTAACTCGATTGGCACTGGAGGCAAATTCAAAAGCCATAAAAATTGTATTAATTGAAAGGGTATCTAAGTTAAGGTTAAGTGTTGCGCATACAGGAAGTTGGGATATTTTGGGATCATTGATATACTTTGTGTTCGGATAGCTTAAGAATACAATGTTAAGAGTTTTGTTAAAGAAATGTAATGTAAGCAAAATTGAACAGCCTAAGGAAACGAGCTGGATTTATTATTTTATAATTTATTTTTGGTATTTAATTAGGTGACGAGATGAAATTAGGTAAATTTATCTTTATATATATGTAGAATAGAGTTGGTTCTGACTGACTGATTCACTGAATGGCAATCCACGCAGAGCCTAAACGGTAAAAAATAGAAAGCTGAAACTTTTACAGAAGTTTCCATATGTGTTGAAAGTGGAAACCAAGAAAATTGAAAAATTCCACACCAAGGGGAAATCCTTAATAGAATGCATAATAATTAGAATAGTGATTTTCCGATATTAAGAAATCCGCCCCAGGGTGGGAAAAATGTCTAAAAAATTTAAAATGGATAAAAATACTTTTCATCCGACTGACTTTTAACTCGGTTTGGAACATATTTTGGAAAATAATTAGATGTGATTTTCCGATTTTGCAAAATCCACCCTTAAGGAAAATGGCCGAAAAATTTTCTAGAGATATGCTTTTTTTCACTCAACACATTTCATTAAGGATAATATGCAAAATACTTAGACAAGTGATTTTTTAATGTTGGAAAATCCGTCCCTAGGGTGGGAAAATGATATATGGATATAACTATTTTTCATCCGATTGACTTTTACACTCGGGTAGTAAACAAATGATGCAAAATAATTAGTCATATGATTTTCCGATGTTGGAAAATCCACCCACATGGATAATGGCCGGAAAATGTTCTTAAAGAATTCTTATTTTTCATCCGATTGACTCGAATCTCGGTTTGTATGCCTTATAGAAAATAATTAGACATGTGATTTTTCGAATTGGGAAATTCCGTCCCCAGGGTCGGAAAATGGGGTGGCGTGGGTTTTTTCATGGCCAAACGTTATTTTTTAGCCAATATGTATTAAATTTGGTTTGTGAGCTCTATGGGTCAATAAAATTGGAAATAATTTTTAACTTTGCGCAAATTCCCCCTCAAGGGGATAGGCTCAAGGACAATCGGCTTTTGTGCAGGGTTCGTAAAATCCACACAAAGTATTTTCAAAAATGGAAAAAAAATGTTACATTTGGAAAAAATGATTGTTTTCATGTACGTGCATTTTTAACACGATTGTTATTTACGGGCATGTCAATAATTTGGGCTGCCTTCCTTACACCTGTAAAGAACAGTCATGTTAAAAATGCTCGTGTTAGTAACATGAAAAAGAATAATTTTTTCCATATGTACATTTTTTTTTTCATGTCTTAAAATAATTATTTTTTACACCTTGCATATTTTACATTGTCTTAATATCTTTCGTATAAAGAAAAATGTTTGTTATAAAAAAATTCAGTTCTATGGTCGTTACGCATCTTGTTAGCTTAGAACTTCTTTGGCATAAATAAGCCAATAATTGAAGTCCAACTTAAAAATCCCAAATTTTTATGGGCATCCCTTTTGCACACTCCCAACTTTCTAGCCTACTCGATTCAGGGTTACTTTTCATCATCATTGAAATGCGTGTGGCTATGGTTTTGATTTTGTTCTGAAGAAAACCATCGTTATGCTTCGCACGTTGGCCGCATTAATTTGCACACATGATTTGAGACCTACCTCCACAATATTTTGCCGCTAAATTTGCTTTATATGGGCCGTAAATTGGTTGCACACGTAAATGATTTCCATTTTCCAATCAAATTGTTAAATTTGAGCAACGATTATTATAAAGAAAATTGAATTAACATATTGGCTATCGAGCAACAATAAAATACATAACTGTAACTTAAATGGCGCACAATTGCGTGGATTGGTAGGCGGCATTTCAATTATTTATGGCCTCATGCGCGACTTGTTCGCCTTTGTTAATGACGCAAAGGCACAAAGTGCCGACTGCAGCAGCAGCAGAAGCTGTGCCAAGAATTGCAGTTTGGAAAAAAAGTTAATTAAAAGTGCAATCAAGCAACGGCAAGGACCCAGCAAAGGCAGCACCAGCACGAGTGATGACATTTTGTCGGCAATGTCGACGACAAAAAGGCAATTGAAGGACGAGCTTTAAAACGTGCCAAGTTCGGCCTCACCTACAGCCACACATGATTGAAAGCATACAAAAAGTCTTAGCTCAAAAAATACATGCACTTAAATTGGAGGGATTTTACTCTCAGACTTTTCCTTTGGCCTACACAAATTGCTGCAATTATGGGCGCCATAAATTATAAACGGTGACGCGAAAGTGAAAATGGCGGAAGCGATATGGGGGAAATGGTTTTAATTGATTTTCTTGGAAGGTTTTGTCATTGCTTTTGCTTGACAGGCAATTAAATTTAAATTGCTTCCAATTTTTAGCAAGAATTCTGTTATGATTACACCAAGCAGTGCGTTAGAAAGTAAGCGATTTCTGATGGATTTGGGGACCTAGATAAACAAGGAAGAGAGCTGCAGCTGCAATACCCTGTACCCTTTTGAGCAGGGAGCGAAAATAACGGTTATGGGGTACATTTTTAACAAAAAAAAATCATTGGGAAGGAGATGTCCTACACAAACATAAAATATATGAATAAATATGTTTTTTTTTTAAGACTTTGGGAATATGTAATGAACCGTTATTTTTTATTCACATTTTTAAAAATCAATCGAAAAAAATTATTTTTTGATTTTCATTTTAAAAATTATATTTAAATATTCATTTTTGATTTTTATTATAAAAATCAACTACAAAACTCATGAGTAATTTTTAATTTAAGAAAATAAATCCTAATAATTACGATTGAATTTTAAAAATAAAAATAAAAAATAAAAATTACGCAAAATTTTTATTTTCTGGATCAGGCAAATAAAATTCAATAAATTTAATAAATACATTTTTTAAAAATTCAAGAAAACAATTTTTAAAAATCTCTTAAATGTACTAAAAAATTCGTACATCAAACATCTTGTTGGAAAATACTGAAATAATTCGAAACATACCGACATTGAAATTCCCCAAAGCACTAAAATATGCCAAATTACAATTACAATTGATTTTAATAGTTATAAGTCATAATCGTTACGGTCCCTGCTTTTAAGTATTTTTTTAAACTCATATATACACACGCTGCCAACACTTGCGACACCGTAGCCTCGACGCTGCAAACCCGTTGCCTGTTGAGTGCCTGAAAAGCATTTTACTTACAAAACTTCAGTGTTTTTGAACCGATCATATTGGGCGTTTCAGACTAGATAGATATGAGGCAGAAGTTCGAACTTTACAATTGTGGCTCTGACAGTTTTTAGCGGTTTGTGAAGAAGGGAAGTACAATTTCCCAATACTGAAAAAAACTTAATCTTCATTCCAAAGCCCGTCGATCTATCTCTTATAGTTTCTGAGATCGACGTACATCGCGTGTCTAGAGTCGCGACTGTGGCGTCGCGTCTGCAACGGCGCCAGCTTGTGTGTATATTTTTTATCACAGAAAATAATCCTTTAACACTGTGAAGCTGTTGATTCAAAAGATTTTAGGATATGTGTTGGTTCAGTTCTTAATTCAAGAATGGAAGATTCCTGAAATTGATAATTTTAAGCTCTTAATTCAAGAATCGGGTACTCTTAGATTTGAGTATTTTCCGCTCTTGATTTAAGAATGTGAGAATCTTGATTTTGATTCTGTCAAGCTCTTGATTCAAGAATTTTGTACTTGAAAGAATATTTTTTTAATACATATACATTTTATACAAGTATCCAAGAAATGAGAACTCAAAAACTCTAACGATAACTGTGAAAAACGAAGAGGTTCGATTACACTGGTTGAAAAAATTTAATTAAGTGTCTCTACATATTGATTTGATATCTTTTTTGAAAGATTTTTGGCAGGCTGAGTTGAAAAATGTACATGATTTTTAAATACAGGAGCCTTTAAGGATCATATATATGTTGCCTGCTTTTAGGCGGCGTTTAAAATCCTACTCGAATCAAGAAAAATATTTTTAAAGCTGCCTAAAAGCATGCAACATATATTTGCTCAAAAAGCACCTAGTTTTCAAAAACATGAAGATGAGAAAAGGGCCTTAAGGGCCACATTTTAGACCGCGTTTAAAATCGCATTCGGGTCGTAGAAGACACAAACATATACCTCGTTTATACTTATAAAATTTATCATGATAAATGCCCATCAAAGTATGCTATGTCCATGAATAGAAATAATTATGGAAACTTTTTCATTCATATTATTAAAGCAACAAAATGTTTGCTTACTTTTAGGGGCATTTATCCTGATAAATTTTGTGTGTATAAACGTAGTAATAGACATTTAAAAGCGGCCTAAAAATAGGCAACTCAATTTTAACCAAAAAGCATATGGATTTGAGAAACAGGAACTTAAGAAAACGGCCCTAAATATTACAGTTATCGGCAAATATATGTTTTTTTTTTGTATTTTTAAAAGAGATGTTCACATGAACTAGAGATGGGCGCGGGATTCAGTCCAATAACCCGGCTCAGATTGAATTCAGTGTCCCAAAATTCACAAAAAAAAGGATGTTTTGGTGTCGACCAGTGTAATTTCTCGCGCTGGAAATACAGCACATTCGTTCATACAAAATGTTGATTATATTAAGCCTAATGCCCACACTTTATTAATTTGATTTGTTTGATTGATTGTTCAAAGGTCCATCACAATCGTCTAACCACAAAGTTAAGTAGGTTTTCAGTACTGAGAAATTCGTTAGGTTCAATTTCCTTCTGTGGTTTTTCAACTGGCAACACATCAATTAATTAACCATTGAAGCTTCAACCGTATTTTGTGGTTGTCATAATTACCATCATCATTCAGTGGCAACTGTCCAGAATTGGCCAAGACTTTGTCCTGTACTTAATAAAGCATTAAGATGCCCATAAGCAAAAATATTGAATAATTACGAACTTTAACCTCGTATATTTTGCTGCACGCCCACCTGCAAAATTCTCGAAGCAGTTTTCCAAATATTTGATTCAATTTTCAGCCCCTGGGGTGGTCGACAAGCCGATTTGGTCAGAGGTTGGCCGCAACAGCCAATTAAAAAACAATTTCATTGCGTTTGTATAAATTTAATTTCAAGTTCTTGGCCCCGACAAATTTAATAGCCACGCTTTTTGAGCTTTCTGTTTCCGTTTCTCTTGTGGTTTGCGTCTGGTTTTCTATTAGTTTGTAAATCATATTTAATTATTAACTATAATTGCATTGGACAGGTGGGAGTCGGTGAGAAAACATTTCGAAGCGTTGCTTAGCTTGGGTAACACTTTGGCTGGATGCTCATACTCTTTTACTAAGGAAATCGAATGAATTGTCACATGTTTTGAACTGGAGATGAAAAAAAATCATTTACTTAAACGAATACTTTTAACTAGGCTTCTAAAGCGTTCGTTTCAATATTTTAAAACGTACTTTTTCGCGTTGGGTTCTGAAATGCTGGTTTATCTTCAGTTAGGGCTAGATCCTAGCACACTATCAAATTAGAATCATAGAAATATAATATATAAGGCAAGTCTTAGGGACGTTTTCTCATCCTCCTGGTTTTCAAATATAGGGGCGTTTTGGGAAAATTGATGTTGCCTACTTTTCGGATGCGTTCAAAATCATACGCGGATTTTTGTAAGCATAAGCACAGCTATTTTGAAAGCGGCCTAAAAGTAGGCAGCACATATTTTCTTTAAAAGCACCTAGATTCGAAAACCATGAAGATGAGAAAACGGAACTAAGACTTTTATTATATATTATATTTCTATGATTCTAATTTGATAGTGTGCTAGGATATAGATTTTGTTTAGTATTTGGAAAATCTTTTTATTTATTATTTTTTTTTTAAAAAAAACTTTATCAAATTATAAATTAATGTGTTTCTCACCATTTTTTGTAAAAATTTTTTTATTTATTTTGTTTTGATTCCAATTCATAAGTTTTTTAGCTATTTATTTTGTTTTTTTTTTTCAGTGTACAGCTTTTCGTATTGATATGCTTCGGAAAGAGTACAAAAACTTCGTGGTGATTAAATAGAGCATTCCTTTTCCTTCTCCAACTTTGAGTTGTCATATCTGTGAGAATGTTTGTGTACATAAATTTGTGTGCTGGGGCCCTTATGTAACAGCTGCAGATGAAAATTGCAAAATAAAACTTACCTTGGTTGCTGTAAGCCATCTTATGCCTCCTCAGTCGGCATGAGGTCCTTTTGCTCGTTGATGTTCAAATCAACGTTAAGTGCATTTAACTCACACACCCACACACACACACATGTGGGCTGACTTGACTGGTAGTGACTCCGGTGGGTGGCCTTTGCACTTGCAAGTGTCAAAGTTACATGTTATTGCATCAACATTATTTCCTTTTCGACTTTTCCCTCTCTTGGGATTGTTAGTTACATGGCAATTTTTAACATGAGCTGGGAATTTATGGACATATGTACTCTATGTGTGTATATATATAAGCATTAGCAGGTGCGTATAAGGTAATTAGGTTTAAGGGCGGTTTTGAAATAATTCTGAATAATGACAACAAAAAAAGGTTGGGAACAAAATAATTAATTATTTATGGGCAATTATAATAAAGCTGTTTGGCACCCAGAAACGATTTTTGTTTTTATTTCAACTGTTTAAAGTAAAATTATATATATAAAAAAATTTTTTTTAAAAATCTATAAAATATTTCTTTAGTTTTAAAAAATAAATTGGGTTTGTGCAAATATATATATATATATATATATTATATATATATAATATATTCTGGATCAGCCTCAAAAGACGAACCGATAGATGTCCAATTGTACGTCTGTCTGTCTGTCCGTAGGAACGAAGAGATCTCAAAATGGTATAAAGAGTACGGTACATATATTACTTGCAGGCTGATCCCCATAATATAAAAAATCACATACCTTCCACAATTTTGAAGTTAGATTGTTCGAACCCTTTAGAGATTTATTTGTAGTCATCATTATTTATTGATCCTCCATACATCGTTTCCCAAACAGATGAACGATAGTCGAGTTATAAGCAAATCAAATAATTAAGCTGGGCAGCACTGGCCGCAATCGTGATGGGCAGCACTTCAACAGAAACATTTAAAAGTTATCAGTTGTATACAAATTTTGACGGGTACAGTCCTGCCTGAGGAAGCATTTCAATTCGGGATCTGCGGGATTCGCGGAATTCCCGCATGCAATTCGCGCATGCGAAAAGGCACTTCCGGTTGCGCTACCTTTTATTATTATTTTATCATGGGCTTGACCGACTGTTTGACTTGTTTTTTTTTTTTAGCGATATCTACCTTAAATCGATTGCTGATAGGGTTACTTTATATCAATAATTGCATTTGGATTTCAATTTCATTTGGCGATACTTAACATTTTTTCCATAATATTAAAATTTAATATAAAACTGTTTTAAATGAATTTAAAGAGGTAATAGGAGCTTTTTGAATATTATATTATAGAATTGGGGACAACTCTGGTTGTTGTGGATATACCATAACACATGCACAGGCCACTCAATCAGTGGTTAATAAAAACGTTTTCGAGAAAAAAATTCGGAACAGGTCAAAATGATACCTACAAGAATATTCGTTATAAAGTAAAATTATTTTTTCTAATAAAAAAATAAACCATACTTTAAAACAGCGGTGGGCAAGACCTTCCTCCCAAAAATTTTTGTTTGTTCTTGCAACTGGCAACACTGTGCGCAGGCAATTGCTTCGATTCGCAAAGAATAACAAAAACAAAATGCATGCAATTTCTGCGTCAGATCACAACAAGCAGACGGCAGCAATAAAATTTAAAGCCTCGTTTATAAGCTTAGGACCCACAAACAAATGATTTGCCCAAATTTCGATGAAAATTTGTCTGAATCGCGTTTACATTAAATTTTTTTGGACTTAAAACATAAGATATGGATATATGTATATATGCTCTTAATCTGCCCAAAAAGTGTCGAAAAATTCCCTATTTAGGCCTATTAAGAATAATTTGCATCAAAATTTGTAAAAATTATTTGCCTGTGGGACCTTAGCTTAAGAGTTGGTTTATATTTGTTGTGAACTAATTCCAAGATTTAAATTTCAAGCCCACCGCTGCTTTAAATATTGCCTTTGTTGTACCTTTTTTTAGGTACTGACCAGTCCAGAGGCCTTTTACCTTACCTAAGTATATTTTTTGATAATGTATCTTGGTATCAGGGTTAAAAAAATAACCCTAAATACCTTTGCAATCACTGAATATATCATCATCCAAAATTGTTTAAATAAAGTTCTGAGTTATAACTCTCTGCTTTATGGGATCGTAAATGATTTCCTTTTAGTTTTAAACGTCTGCCAAGGGTACAAATTTTTAATCAATTTCTGCTAGTCTCCCCTTTAAAGAAGCACAGGTTAAACATAGAAGAAACCAGTAACACCAAACCCCACAAAATTGGTCCTATTTGTAGCTGTACCCAGATCGTGAGTACAGCACAATAACTATAGAAAAGGACGTTTGGTAAACACATTTAAAAAAAAAGCTTCCCCTTGGGCACTCCACTGTATGGCTTGTTTGCTTTTGTGTGTGTGTTTGTGGTTTCTATGTGTAAATTTCAGTTATCGCTCTAACAAGAACTTTTTGTTGCCATCTAAGTACAATACACACACTGATTAATTGCATTTCAAATGTTCGGTTCAACATTTGACAGCTTGAAAGTTTTTGCCATGGTCGAATCATTAGCTCTGCCCGAAACAAAAGATGTGTGTGTGTGTGTGTTTGAGTGCAGGATTAGCCGGAAAGCTAACTTTAAAAATTTACTCGTAAACTTTTTCAATTTCATATGGGTTTTTTCCACGAAATAGTGCTTAGCCGCACTGATGATAATGTAGACATAACCCACACATACGAATACTCAGAGAAGGGGTCGAAATGAAGTGGAACTTTTTTTTCCTACTACATTGAAACAATTTTATGCGCAATGCGTGCCCTGGCTACATGAAAAGCAAATCGAAGATGAAGTGGAATGCAGACTATCGAAGCGGCGAAGGGCAGAATTTTGTGGTTGCCCCAAAGCAAGAGTCAATTGTTGTTGTCCCAGGGATGAGCGAAACAACAACAGCTGGCAAATTTTATATGGTAGTTGAATGGTTTTGAATTTTGAAATGTGATTTTCATGCTGATTAAATTTTAAAATAATTATGAAAATATTTGACAAGTTTCTCTGAGTGCTACGATTGAATAGGATCATTTTGCTTCAAGGTTTTCATTGGGTCATAAATTTGACAAATGCCAGAAAATTTCAAATGTTTTGCCTTGAAAATGTCAGGAATTTAACTCAAAATGAGGCTATGTTAACCCAGCCTTAGATGTTGCTCGGAGATTTGCCTATAACATTATCCCAATAGAACTAACTTTCTTTGCATGAACCCTTTTGGTGCCCTCTGTTAATATGAAACAATCTTTATCGAGTGATTAGTTTCCATTCTTGGTATTTTTGCGCGCGTTATCCAAAGTAAATAAGTGAATTATGCCTCGTCTTTTGGTTTTTATTCAAGTTTTCACAAAAGTGTTGCCTACTTTTTAGGGCCCGCATAGCGCATACGCCACATATTCACAAATACATTGCCTACTGAGGCACAAATTGCGCATACGCCACATTGTCAAAAATGTGTTGCTAAATTTATGGGTAATTTTTTTTTGATCGCCAACGTCCTTCTAATTGCAATAATAAGTGTCTACCAGTCGGATCAGTCCGAATCAGTCGAAAAAGATTTTTTAATTATATTTGTGGGATTCCTGAAACTGATTTGCTTTTGCTTTCGTGGATGAGACCTGCATAAAAGTGGCCGTATCTAATGTTGTATGGTCACACTGCGCCCTTTGTATGGAGTAGCTGCGAGCAGTTGTTTCAAAATCGAAGGCAAATCAGTTTCAGAAATCCCACTGTAATTCTTCATGTTTCACTCAATAGTCAACCGTTTTGTAAGTAGTTTAAATATTTTTATAAAAATTTTCTTAAATTTCGAATTTAGAGTTAGAAAATCGCCATTATTTTCAGACGGACCTTTCTCAAATTTAGAATAATTGGTTTGGAAATTCGCCCAAAATTTAAGAAAAATTAATTTTGAAATTCGTCTTAAAATTTTGAAAAGAATAAAAGAAAGAGACAGAAGACAAAAAATGTATAGCGAATGCTTCTGCCTAAATGTTGATTTTTTTCCCAAAGCTTTACTCGAGTTCTTGATACATATTGCACCATTCGTTCTCTTCGTTTGACTTTGTGTGCAACTGTACGTGCAAGTTTTCGCTTATTCGTATTTGTGTTATTCCATTCTCTCCACCATACGCGCTCCGTGAATGAGAATTTGTAAGTTGCTAGTATAAAAGTGTGCCGGAAATGCCTGAGCTGGAGGTTTTAAAGGATGTAAAGGGGAAAGCTTTGGAATAATTTTTAAGTGGTAAGTACTTAACAGAACAAATATATATATAGGTAAAAATATGTTTTTCCATGTAAAATATTTTGATTTGCAGATTTAAATTTTACGGAAGATTCATTGAAGGTTTTTAACATGGGATTACCTTCGTTCAATAATACCCAAAGACCTGACTCTGCCATCAGTGATATTCTACTCAAATCTGCAATTCATTCTAAAGCTTTCAGCAACCCATCTACACAATTCCACATTTCGATAACCAAGTTATTACTTTTAAGTCATATGTAATATAAAATTATGAAAATATAAAATAAATTATATAAATATAAATATTTCTTAATTTAAGAAAATATATTTTAAATAATGTTTAAATAAGGTAAATGCTTTTCTAAAAATTATACAGCATTTTATAAAAGTGAAAATAGTTTTCCTATTAACTAAAAAATGTTTTCCTTATTTAAGAAGATATTTTCTAGTTGGAAGAAAACGGTTTTCTAAATTTAGAAAATGCGTTCTAATTTTTAGAAATAATTTTTATATTTGCCAGAAAAATGTTTCTTGTACTAAGGAAAGACTTTCTATAAATAAGCAAAATCTCGTTTAATTTAAGAAAGTTTTTGTCCTGTTTTTAGAAAATTATTTTTTGGCCCCTATTTTTTGGCCTATTTTTTTTTTTGAGTGTACAAATAAGATATATATGCTTGACCAAAATCAACAATCGAGTCGATATAGCTCTGTCCACCAGACATTATTTTCCGAGCAGATGAATAATAGTGGATTAAAAGCAAAACAAATAAATACCATGGGCAGCACTGACCACAGTCGGGATGGGCAGCACTTACACAGTTTGTGTGACCCTCACTTGAAAGTTATTAGTTGTATACAGTTTATTTCGACGACAAAGAAAGTCAAGTCTTTTAGAAGCAGCTCACATTCCAGACTTTACAAAGCAAATCAAGGAAATCAGTGCGGAAGAGAAGACAGACACCTTTCAAAGATCTCAAGAAGGAGGCTAATGGGACTGTACGATTTCACCGCTGACGGGCTCTTCCTGGTCTTATGGATCATTAAGATTTGCCCATTTTTCCCTGCCCTTTGAAAAAGGCCTAGACTTAATGACGCGTTATAAACCACAAAGAGCGTCATTCTCACAGCAAAAATTGATTTTGAAGTGAATATTCTGTAGAAAAAATATTTTGTGTAGTATTTTTTTAAAGCGATATTAAAGGGATAACTGACGCAAGCGTTTGTGATAAATAAAATGAATTTTATTCTTATTAAAAAATCATTCCCACCTAATTTAGCGTAAGTCTACAATTTCATTAGAGGGTGGAGGGATTTTTTTCTTTTTTAAAACTTTCAATCAACCCAACACTGATCACTTTGATGGTTTAAATCGCCATAACTGTCCGTCCCTTAACCACCTTGGGCAGCAGGATATGCACATAACCTCTGCTCCCTTCGTGGCAGCGAAACTTTAAGGCTCTGCCACCTTTTTCATGTGGCACATCGTGCGCTTTCTGATGGGAAAAGTTTAATAGGTTTCGACAATAAAACTTCACCTATTATGTAACAAAGCCCTGAACGTTTACCGCCCCCAGAGTCTGTCGATCGACTCTGTTGCCCAATGGGAGAGACCTCTCTCTCCCTCTATACACTACTTTATTGGCAGCTAGAAAGCCAGTTGGGCAATAGACAGGACGGAAGACGGAGAAGAGGCAATAGCAATAGCAAGAAGTGGGCAAAGCCGTAACGAGCGGCGCCTTCATTACCATGCGGCACATGAGAACTTCGAACTCCACTTACCTCTTCACCTTCCACCCCCCCTTTGAAATACCATTGGGGTTTTGGCTTTTATTGCGCCTTGGCTCATTGCCTTCCAATATTAAATTTCAGCTTAGCTGCCGTCGGGTTAAGGGTTTGCCCGTGGCTTATCTTTGACTTTGCATCTGGTTGTGTTGACTTTGAGCCTGCCCCGAATGTCTCTATTTGCCATAATCATATAATTAAATTTTTGTGCTTTGTTTATTAAAATTGTTTAACCAAAGTTCCTTGTATACCAAAAAATTCCACTAGACGAAGCAGAGCAACTTTTTGCTGCAGCGTCACTAATTTTCCCTACTTTTTGATTATTTTCCACGGTTTTTCGCGCGCATTGAAATACTTGGGCATTACTTTTGGTCTGATGAAGGAAACAATTTGCAAATGCAAAAGGGAAGACGGCCAAAAGCGAATTGTAAAATTGATTACAATTATAATTGCAAATTGTTTGGGAAAGCAGATAATCCGACAGAATTCTTGGAAAACTCTTGGCAAAAGTTTCTGCCTGGCAATAAAGCCAAAGGTTTGACAGCAGATTGCAGTGTGTTAATTTATTGAAAAAGTATGCATGGTTTGCTCCTTCAATTTAATAATGTGGCACTTTTGGTGCAGCAGCCAAAATGCTCGGCAAGGAGCCAAGATATCGCACAAAGCACAGCAGCAGCAGCCAAAAACATATCCTTTTAACCCATTTAAGTTATCCATGCCTTGCAGCTGTCACAGTCTAGCAATTTCGTATCCTTTGTCTTTGAATCCCCAGCTATGTCGAAGGTCAACTGTTGTCGGACGTGCGCACACACACACACACACCGCCCCCCCTCCCAACACTCGGCTACAGTTTGCTGTAAAATTTATTGTTTCCCAATATATGCAAAAACCGAGGTGCCCTTTATTGAGTATCTGTATTGCGGTTGCCGCAATTGAATATGTGTTGCTGTGGCAGCATTTTGACACAGCATGTTGAACTCGTCTGTCTGTCAGTCACTGGGGAAATTTCGGCTGCCAGGCTATGCCATGTCGGACTGGGCTGTGCGGTGGTCGATGTTACTGATACTGCTGTTCCCAACAATGACAAACGTATTCAAAACGAGATTCTGCCACACATGCACACAGTCACATGACGCAGAGTTAGGACAACTTTACACATTTGCCGCCTTATTTATTATAGCATCTACAGCATCAGTAAACATGGCTGCGAGTTTGATGGAGAATGTTTATGCGAGGACGATTGGATGATGAAGTAAAAGTACACAATCTGCGAATATTTAAGTTATATTTTCTTTATGTTTTTGATACATGGAATTTTCAACAATATTCTTAAAGATCTAAGTATAATGCCAACTTTTCTCATACCTCACGAAGCTGAACCAATTACTTTGCATTACTTTTAATAACTTTTCACTATTTTTCATTACTTTTCATTACTTTTTACTACTTTTCATTATTTTCACTACTTTTTAGAACTTTTTATTACTTTCATTTACTGTAATTACTTTTCACTACATTCCATTACTTTTCATTGCTTTTGCTACTTTTCATTATTTGCATTACTTACCATTACCATTACTTTTCATTACACTTAATTACTTTTCATTGCTCTTACTACTTTTCATTACTTTAATTACTTTGAATTACTTACCATTACTTTTCATTACACTTAATTACTTTTTATTACTTTTCACTATTGTTCATTTCTTTATTTACTTTACATTACATGTAAATACTTTTCACTACTCTCCATCACTTTTCATTACTTTTTACAACTATTCATTATTTTCACTACTTTGCATTACTTTTCACTACTGTTCATTACATAATTTACTTTGCATTACTTTAAACTACTTTTTATTACTTTTCTTTAATTTTGTTTACTTTTTATTACTTTTTAATACTTTTTATTACTTTCACTACTTTTCATTACTCTTAATTACTACTGTGCATTACTTTCATTTACTTTGCATTACTTTTCACTACATTTTATTTATTTGCATTACTTTTTATTACATTAAATAGATGGGGCCGGTTCTGGTCCGATTTGCAAACTTGATAGAAATGCATGAACTCAGAAAATCCGAAGATCGGGCTGTAATTTATTTAAAATGTTAACATTAACATAAAGTGTGAGTATTAACATTGTGAGAGGAAATACGAGTCAGGGCTTAGGTATGGCTTATGTTTATTATAAGAACTCTCTCGTATTTTAAGACGTCCACTTTCCAAGTCGGCGAGCGATTGACTGATCTAGACACCTCACTTTTATAGATCTGATAACAGTCTCTTAACAGCTAGGCTTATATTTATGTGTTTGCATAAAAGAGCTGATTAATGTTAAAGCGAATAGCCGTTAGGGAATGTACCATTACTATCCTACTACAACATTAAATGTTTAACTTTACGCTCTCGTTTTATATATATTGTACAACAATTTCCAATTAAAATCAGAGACCACTCAGAAGCAGGTTTAATGTAAGCGGAAATTAAAATATTGATAGTTGGTAATGAAGTTGAGATGGCGCTGAGAGTGACATAATGTAATGTAGAATGTAGTCATCTAGAAAATTGCATTTCATTTAATTTCATATTGGCTTTATTTATGCAAATTCTGCTTAACCACGTCAGATTCAGAAAATTAAGCGGAAATTGTGTAGATAAATAAAAATGAAAAAAATAATATCGTTTTAATAACCGTCAATCTTGGGTTAATAGTGCATGCCTTTTTGACAGAAGCTTCCGCTAACAGAAAATGGTTTTCTCTATTACCAACTAAAAATGTATTGGCTCTACTTGAGGGGCAAACTCATCAAGAAAAAAGGATATATTTTGATAATAAAAAAAACTCCAATCGAGATGATTTTGTTTTCAATTTTAAATGGTAGCAATATTTCAAAATATTGAAAATTGTTTTGATCAGAATTAAGATATTTTTTTAAGAACGCATTTTCTAAATTTATTCGTCAATTGAGAACGGTTGGTATAGTTTTGAGTACGTGGACTAATTTAAAGAACGGAGAAATGAGAACGGCTTGATCGTTTGTTTTTTATGTGTACGCTTGTTTTTTAAACCTTGACTTTAAAACGTTTTTTAAAAACTTAAAACATTCACAGGAAGTTACTTTAAGAAAGATTGAGATGCAGAACTACCATTTACTGATTTCCACGAAGTTTAGGTCAACGGATCACTTAGCAACAGTAAGAACAGCCAGAAAAACCTTGAATATTTAAGGGAATGAAGTCGGTAACTAAAGCCGACTTTAACAGCTGCTATACAAAGCTGCAAATCGGTCCGAAACCGAACCCCTAGGAACCGGTTCGGTTAGGGTTTCTTAAATTCACCGAACCGGACCATGGACCGAACCTTCTACATTTTTGATCCCTCGAACCTTCAAAAAAAGTTCGGTTCACAATATTAAGTAATTTTTCAGCCGGAAGAAATTCTCGATATGTTTATTTAAAATTTAAATTTTTATGACTCTACGACTGACTGTAAAGAAGGAAAGTTTATAAGAACAATAGAAAGCAATGAACCGATGTCAAATATAAAATTTATTAATAATGTTATAGGTTCCTTCAAAAATTGTCCTAGAGAACATACATCGAAAATAATTTAATAATTTGGAAAGGTCTTTGAAAAATATTCTTCTAACTTAGTTGTACGTGCATTTTCAACACTAAAATCTGCTTCTTATAATCTAAGATTCAGTAGAAATGAATAGTTCAAGAATGATATAATGCCTACACATACGAAAAAAGATATCCGGACTAAAATCAATCCCAATAAATGTCAGTTGATGATGAATTACAGATTTTATGAAACCAAAGTACAATCAGGTTCGACTCGTACTTAAAATTTTAATCCGAAGTTCGGGACTTAAATTAAATTAAACAAGGTAAGGTCGCCTATATAATATTATATAATAATAGATGATCAAACTAATTGAATCGTATAAATTAATCGTAAATAAAATAAATTTTTTTTTTTAAGGTTCGAACCAAAACCAGAGGATCCAGGAACAGGTCCATGAACCGAACCCAAAGATTCGAACCTCCGAACCGAACCTCTTCCAAAATTTTGGGGTTCTGCAGCCCTGATTTAAACTGAGATCTGATAAATTTAACATTTTTGATAAGAAATATTAAAAATTAATGTATTTATGAACTTTTTTTCATATATTATAAGTATGGAATTTATGTTTCAAACCAAAATTTGGAATCATATTATCTCACTTACATTGTTTTCCTTAAGTGTACGTTACCAAGTATATTACACGAAAGTGTTCCGCACAAACCCAACCCGTTGTTGCAACTCGTCTTTTGTGTGTGTGTGTGTGTAGCATATCGTGGCATATTATTGTATAACCGCTTTTGTTGTGGGAATATAAATGCAGATTCGTAAAGTGATATGATTTGCGTGGAATGAAATTATTTTCGCCTTAGCTGCTGTTGGTTTTTCGTTTTTTTTTGTGTTTTGTGTTTTTTGGTTTGGTTATTTTCGTTGCGCGAAAATGTTAGAAATCGATTTTATTTAAATGCCTATGAAATTAGATAGGTATCAATGGTTGGCATGTGGCGTGTGTCTGGGTTTTGTTTTACTAATTGTTTTTATGGCTTCTGGTTAGACGACATGTCAATTGCAGAGAACAGGGCGATAATAAACCCAATTTGTCTTAAGCAACTCTAGTCGTATTTGCCAAAATACAATTTCATGCAAAAAAGGGAAAACCAATTTATTTTTCCGGCCAAAGGAACAATATAAATTGCAGCTGTGCCCGAGCTTGTTTTGTTTAAATTTACTTTGAGACTGCACTTCATTTAACGCTCGGCCAACTACAATTTGACAACTGGTATTTTGCTATTTGGATTTTTCAATTCCGGTTCAATCGGCGAGCACAAAAAGAGTCTTTAAAGTTAAAAGTTAAAATCGTTTCCTATTATGAGGCTATTATTGTTAGCACAAATTTCACTAAGCGGCTTAAATGAATTTTCCAACACTTTGAACCAGACAACAACAACAATTGAAAAGGACACACAAAACAAATTTGAAACTATGTATTTACTTAAGGCATCAGGCATCAGATTGTGTTGCCATTGTTGTTCCAAGCCTCGGCTCTCACTTTCTGGCCCCCTCGAAGAACTAAGTTGACACATTTTCTGATTGTTTACAAATTTGGGCAGTCATGCGAAGGCGGCCGATTCTAGCCTGGCTTGGCCTCGACAGTGTCTCTGTTTTTGTCCTGCCAAACTTAATCCAAACTTTGCATAAAAGGCATGTGGCAGGGATTTATATCCCCACTATTTAGGATTTTTTGGGTGTGTGTGTGTGAGTTCTAAGAAAACTTAACCCAGGCAAGGGTTTCAAACAACAAAAAAAAAGTCCCAACATGAAAGCAAAGATTTAGTGCGTGCCGACATGAACTTGTATTGTTGCAGCTATATAAAAAAATGCAAACAGGATGAAAAGCAATGATATGCTTGTGGGCATATATTTTAAGGTTTTTCTGCGTATTAAAGCAATAAATATTTATAGAAATACCAGGATCAAGCCTTAACCTACTCAAACTACACTTTAGCCCCAATAAGTAGGCAACATATTTTCCTTTAGGCTCTGATTGAAAATCACAATCCAGAAAACCATTTCGCACCTTTGTACGTTTTTATGACATTGATTGCCCACACGCACACTCAAACGCACACACACACTCACACTCACACACGCGTAGCTGTAACATGAATGTGAGCGGCTGTTTGGCAAATAAACCCAAAGGATTAATTAAATAATTTATATGTGCTTTTGTTTAGTCGTAAGTTGATTAACCCATATGCACTATAGGTTAAAGTCAATTTTTCTTTTTGGAAATATGTTAAGTTACGTGCAATGGGATAGTAAACAATTTTAAATCCACGAAACGGAACTATGTTATTAGAGCGAAGCTCTTTAACGGACGTTCGGCTGGGGGACTAAAACGTGAAAAATTTTTACTTTGATTTCTTTGCGACAACTTCTTTGAGTGATATTTTCTTTGTTTCGGTGCTTTGTTTTTATTTGTGCTGGTATTCGTTTGCATTGAATAATCACACATACCTCAAGAAAAAGATTAGATGGTAGGGTGTAGGGAGAGTGAGCTGCGTTTCGGTTAGTCAAAGAGTATTAGACAAAGAGAGGGATGTTATTAACAGGGGTGGTGAATTAAGGAAAAATGGATTAGTGTTAATACAGGGATCTCTCATGCTAGCAAGGTGGGTGGTTCTATGCTGTTCGTTTGGCTAAGGCTCTCTGAGCACTCACAAATTCTTTAGTTTTTTTTTTTGCGGTTGGGCGAGGGGGGGAGTGGCTTCTTGGATTTGCTTTTTGTATGAATTCTCAAAAAAACTGAACGGGAGTATGCGCTCATGGGGGGTTGTGGGATCACGGATCAGGGATGTGGGATTTTGGATCTTGGATCTGGAATCAGGGATCTGGGATTGGGGCTCTGGAATCAGGGATCTGGGATCAAGGATGTGGGATCTGGGATAAGGGATCTGAGATTTGGGATCAAGAATCTGGAATCAGAAATTTGGGATCTGGGATTAGGGATTCTGGGATCGGGGATCGGGGATCTGGGATCAGGGATGTGAGATCAGGCATCTGGGTTCAAGGATGCGGGATCTGGGATCAGGGAATTGCCATCATGGATCTGGGGTAAGGGATATGGGATCAGGTATCTGGAACTGGTACAGGAACACTATTTTCAAACACTGTTTTATATAAAATAATAAATTTAAAATAATTTTATATTCGAAGAGTTCTTATATTGATTCAGATTTTTCTTCGTAAAGAAGAAGCTCGTTCCGCTTGTTCCACGATACACATTCCTTTTTTTTGTAGTTCCCAAAGTTTTTGTTGCATCTCAAAATTTGGTCGTCCTTAAGATGAGTAATTGGAGAAATTTCGTAGTAGGACGCGAATATGAACGCAGCTGTAGTGGAAACAGGCTATTATAAAAGAATCCCATTGACTGTCGCTTAAAATGGCTGGGATCGATTTGAGAGTAAAAACTGATTTTCCACGGTCAACTAAATTTTGTGGCTTGTTGACTTTTGCCTAGATTTTTTTTTTCGCTTTCGCAGTTACTTTATGTAGCGTTATCAATGCTTTTTGCTTTGCAAGCAGACGGAAAATAGAACCGGGAGGTTTTTTGTGGATTTTTCGCCTTAATCTTATTGTGTGTGCTTTATTTTATAGTTATGAGCAAATATAATCTATAATCTATCTATAATCTCGATCAATTTAGATTTTACAATCCCAATATCAACGCACTTAACTTGATGAAGACCCAAAAACGTTGCCCGATTCTGTTCTACAAATCGCTTCCAACCCATTTTTTTGTTTTTTTGCCCGAAAAATGGCAAAATTACCTATAGTGCCATGCCTGACCCCACACACACATACGCAAACACACGCATACTCAAATGCGCATTAAGAACGTGCGTGTGTCTGCCTCCCCTCTTTGGCGTTCAATTGGATGGTGACTTTTATGGCATAGTTGCACAAATTGTTGAGCAGTTAATGGTAGACAATTGCTTCAGCCATGTTTGACTTTGTCAGGCATCAATTGCAGAGGAGAGCAAGAGATCGTTTGATTAGCTGTCGACAACATGCAAGAACACGTGCCAATTAACAGCATAACACCTGTGTACTGGGATCATTCAACTGTAATATATCAGACACTTACCACTCAATTCGGAAAACTGTTTTAAAATTTAACTAGAACTGTTAATTAACCAGAATTGAATTTGATTTGTTTCCAATGCGGCCGCTGTCCTTTGTTCTTGTCGTTGTCCTTGTTGTGGCATTCTCACCTAATTGATATTTAATTTATGTCACAGACGTAGGACTAAATTCTGCGGCCGGTTGCTTCCACAAAGGAAAACAATCATTGTCAGCCGCTTGTATTAGAGCTTTCAACAGATGCGGGCAAACTTAATTATAGGCATGAGGCTTTATTCAATGCATTGAGGAAATTGAAAATTATTTATTCAATATTAAAGGACTTTTAAACTTTTTAAAAATGAAATTGAAATTATCTTATTAAATTGACTTACCTGAATCGAAAATCCGAGGTGATTGAAAATGGCACAAAGGATCTGTAGTTATGCCAAACTAAAACATAATAGAGTCGATATAACAACAAGAAAAAAACATTTATTTCAAATATGATGTCGTTTCGTTTTTGTAGTGCAATTTAAACTCAATTTTTTTTAAAGTGTAAAATATTTTTTGAAATTATATCCATTTTGATCCAATACCTTTTGCCATCTTTCGGGCAAGATATTGATCCCATGCTCATAAAATTTTGGATCCTTGCAGGCAAAAAACTGGTCTAAGTGGTTTTTGACGTCCGGATTTGAGGTGAATCAACCAAAAATTTTTACAGGGATCGGAACAAGTAATAGTCCGAAGGTGCTAAAGGGATCTTTACACTTATCAACTTATCGGCCTTCGAAGTGGTTTGAGCTGGATCATCCTTTTTATACTTTGTACCGAAGGTAAATGCAAATGTATGTAACAGCCAGAAGGAAGCATCTCCGACCCTATAAAGTATGTATATTCTTGATCAGCATCAACAGCCGAGTCGATATAGATATGTCCGTCTGTATGTCCGTCAGTCCGTATGAACGAAGAGATCTCAGAGATGGTAAGAGATAGAGGTTTGAAGTGTATGGAACATGTTTCTTATACTTGCAGGCAGATCAAGTTTAGTTTTGATTTTTGGCACGCCCCCTGCCTCCCCCGCAAATTGAAAAAAACATAATATCTTCCACAATTTTGGAGCTAGGTTGTTCGAAGCTTCTAGACTTATATTCTACTCATCATTACTTATCGAGCCCCCATACATTATTTTCCGATCAGATGAACGATGGTAGAGTTGCCGCCCCACAATTTGAAAAAAATCGAATATCTTCCACAATTTTAAAGACAGATTGTTCGAACCTTTGAGGCATACATTTTAATCATCATTACTTATCGATTCACCATACACCGTTTCCAGATCAGCTGAACGATATTCGAATTCTAAGCAAAACAAATAATTTCGCTGGGCAGCACTGCCCGTAATCGTGATGGACAGCACTTTCACAGTTTGTGTGACCCCACACTTTTAAGTTATTAGTTATATACAAACAGGTACAGAGTATATTACAGTCGGGCTTGACCGACTTTTTTACTTGTTAGACCATGATCTCTTGCGCGTTACATTCTTGTAAGCAACCCACTTTCGTCGCCAGTAATAATGAGCTTCAAAAATGGCTCACTTCTTTGACATTTGATAAGCAAATCACTGTCGTTTATTGCGACGAAGCAAATTTCATTCTGTAAGAACATGAGGAACCCATATGTCAAGCTTCGAAATTAATCCTAACGTTTCATGTGCTTGTGAACTATCGCGCTAGACAAATTTAATCGTTCAGCAATCTCTGTAGTTATTTTTGTCGACGATTTGCATCGACCACCGAATTTATTTTATCCACATCGGCCTCAAGAGGCCTTCGAGGACGTGGTGCATCCTCAAGATCGAAATTGCTGGAACGAAATTTTGCATTGGCGTTCGGTCAACACATCTTCTCCGTACACATCACATAATTTTCGCCATGCTTGAACTGCATTTTTAACCTTTTGAATACTGCATAATTTATATTCACGATATATAACTTTAACACACAATAACGCACGGATCACGGATGCATTTATAATTACTAAAATTGTGCATAAATTTTTTTTTAAATTAATTTTTCCTTATTGAAGATTTTGTTAAGATTATATTTGTTGCTGGAGTGGGGGAAGGCGTAAGTCGGAGCGTGTGCAGGAATGTTTCAATCATATTCAACTTTATAAAATATTTTAAAAATATTTTTAAGAGTCATCTTTATAATTTTAGCCTTTTAGGGTTGCAAGAAAGTGTTAGGGGGAGAGAAAATTATATTCATCTTCTTACCATATTTTTAAAATATTTTTTAAGAGACTTGGTCAAAAATCAAGACCTCTACCTCCATTTGGCAGATGCTCCATACAAGCGGAACCAGTATATACGGGGAAATATTTTCGAAATTTTCTGCTAGCATTGGCAACTCGCTCGAAAGCTCTTGCACGGAGTTGCCACGTTTTAAGTTTTGCTGACAAGGAAGTTGAGGTTTGTTAATTTTAAATTCTAAATTAAGTTGGACCATCGAACACACAAAATCGTTATATATTTAGTTTACTACTTCAATCTTTTTAAGTTATTCAATTAGTTGTGACTTTTGCAGATCTTTGTTTAATAACTTAACATGGTAAAAAGTTTCAAGTGTCTTTATTATCTTTATTTTACATAAAATATGCCTTAAGCTAAAAAAAATCGGTTATAGAAAAATCCTAAAAGAACCTAGAACGAATAACTGATTTGTGAATTACGTAGAATTTTTTAAGTTTCTTTCCATACAGTTAGAACATCCTACAGTCGACCAGAATCCAATTATTTCAGTTGTTTGTCTTTGCGAAAGTTTTTCGTTGACTTGTTGAACTTCCTGGCATTGTCGACACATTAGTGAAATTTTGTGTAAATTAAATTTTATTCAGTTTAAATTAAGCACAGCTGCTCAAAGGCTTAATTAGGCCTGTGAATTGGCAGCAAGGACTTCCGCCTGTGACGACAATCGCGAAAATGACAGTTTTCTGTGTTTAAGTGCGACAGACGGATATCCGTTTGTCGTTCGATGGAGCGCTACAAAACAATAACGGGCCAATACAAAAGTGGGCCACAATAAGGAGAAACGAAATAGCAGCATCTGAAAAAATAACAAAATCCAACTTGAAATTTGATGTAACTTCCATTCCTCACAGAACAGGAGCAGCGGCGGTGGCAACATTGTTTTTAATATCCGCTAAAATTGTTGTTTATACATTGTCGTTGGGAATGAGTCGCATAGTTGGTCGACGGTTGTTGCGGTTGGCTTTGGGGCTTGCGGAAACTTTTTGCTGCCTTGGCGTTTGTTGGGTGGTTGCAATAATGCAAATTGCAGTTGATTGCCCTGCCTGACTCGCCAAATTGTAACTTAAAGCAGTTGCATTTGTCTTTGGCGCCAAGACATTTACATTTACATATATTTCCCTTTTAATATCTTGTGTGGAAATTGTTTACACTCTGCTTTGCTTGCTCTGGTTTTAAGTTTGCATAGAAACTGCACACAAGTGGACATGGGTCAAGCACATGCATAAACATATCTCTCAAATGTTGCTTTAAAATCGATTCTGTGTGTCTCTCGCTTTCCCTGCGGACCCCTCAAAAAGTTCGTGGAACAGCTGCAACTTGTAAAAGTTTTTGGTTTTGGCCTTATGTATCTTTTGCCCGCTGTTGAGAGCGGCTTAAGTTTTTGCACCAATTCCTTAGAGATTTATATGCAAGTTTTTCGGTAATTGAGCATAATGTAGCATTAATTATTTACAATTGTTTTCAATCCCAACAGCACAGCAGCATCAGAACAAAAGTTTCAAATACTTTGATGATTAATTAGGGCACTTGATTCTATTCTTCCTGAACTCAACAGCTGCCACCTTAAGAAAGTTGCAAGTTATTGTTTTGTAGTTGCTTTTCATTTTGAAACTTTAATTGAATAATTTATTTTGCAATGATTTCGTTTACTTTGTACGCTTTGGCTGCCTAATGAATGCTGCACATTGTGCCCTTAAAGTAGTAAAAACTAATTTGGCTCTAGCTCTTCCCTTTTTAATGCAAATAAAACTGCCTTCAAATGTAATTTACATATGCTGGTCAACCCTTTTGGCCATTTCGTTAACTGGTATTTAGGCCTAGTCCCCAGTCAAAAAGCTGCCGTCTGGCCAAATTATGCAAAGTCAGTAAAAACGAGAGCGTAAGTTAAAGTCGGCACTGCCCGACTTTTATATACCCGTTATTTAGGGGGAGAAGTAACAGAGCATGAGTAACAGTATGTTAAATTAACAGAGTTAGCCCGAAAAATGGTGTTATATGTTTGGTTACATAAGATTTAACAAAATTTTTAAACAAACTTGATCTTGAAAAAAAAATCATGATTATATCGCCGTATTCTCAATTTCACTGACACAAAAGTTTTGTAATTTAGAGACCAAATTTGATACAAAAAACGGATTAAATCACAAAATTTTTGTGGAAGTGGAATTGAGAACATGGCTGATAATATTAAAACACTAACCAAACCAAGGCTGCAAGCCGGTCCGGAACCGATCCCTTGATAACCGGTTCGCTTCGGCTTTTTCGAAGTGCCCGAACTGGACCATGAACCGAACCTTTGACATTTTTGCCCCCTCGAACCTGAACCCAATCCGGACCACTTATTAAAAAAAGGAAGGTTCGATTCATAATATAAAGAAATTTTTCGACAAAATAAATTTTGAATAAAAGTATTTAAAAATAAGGATTATGAGAGCAATAGAAAAGCAAATAAAAACTCTGTCAATGACGTTAAAGATTTATTCGAAAGTTGCCCTAGAGAACATACAATACATACAATAAGAAGATTGCATTTGCATTATAATGTTCAGACCAATGTGCATACAACTTATGCACACATACATACAAATTTTGTGTGCTAAGCCCTTTTTCTCTCACTCTAGCACTATTAGCAAGAGCTTTGAATTGACAATTATGTAATCGTGTACTGTCAAATGTAAGTAAAAAGCTTTATGTAATAGACTTTCACTTAATCCGTCAAAGTGTAAATTTGTTTGTTGCTTATAAAAATCCGCTGTGCTTCAGATAGTTATATATACATATAACATATATTATTATTTATATTGTAAGCATTCATAAAAACATTTCCACATAGCATAAGAAAGCATAGAGCATAAAAGATAAGAGAATATGGGTAGAGAAGGTTTCCTGATGCGCTTTGAACGAGCTGTTTTGTACAGACCTCACAAGAATTTGGACGTTGTAACAAACACTCTTAAAGATATCTTACTTACCCGTTGTTATTAATCACGGAACGGAGTCCATGACCATCCAACACTCATAATTGTTGTGAAAATCAACAACGGATTAGGCAAAGAAGTCTCCTCATAACACTGGCTAACCTGGTGCTAAGACTTGGGACCCTGTTTCTGCCATTTAGGGACAAGCTTAGACATTTTTATGTATTAAGAAATAATAAATATATTAGTCAGTATAACACATTTAAATATGTAAGTATGAACGAAATTAACTCTTTTAGAACCATTTTCTAATGTTCCCTTTTTGTAAATCCAGGTGCTTATTGAGAAGATATAGGTTGCCTACTTTTAGGACGCTTTGGAAATATCTTTGCTTGTGTCTACGACAACCGTATGATTTTAACGACATCCTAAGAATAGGCTAAATATATTTTCTCAATAAGCACCTGGATTTACAAAAGGGAACTTTAGAAAATTACCCTTTGAGTAACTCTAAGATAAGTAGGATAGTATTTCTACTTTATGATAGGAAGTAAGGATAATAATAAATAAATAAAAATAAATCTACCATTCTTTGAAGATCTGGGTAGTCTGGTTAATCCGCGCCTCTCTTTAACGACTCTTCAAAATAGTTAAATATAGATTTTTGCATAGAACCCAGCGGGTTGAGCATGCTGTTACATACATTTGCACGAACTAGGTATACCTCTCTACTCAATGAGTAAAGCGTATAAACTCAAAGCGTTTGTGGAGCAGAGTAAACTGTGAGGCCTCAGTGCGTATACTTAATTAACTACAAGTTTTACATGTGTACCAAAAAAAAAAAGCAGAGAATTTCGAGACTGATTTTTGCAAATATTTAATTAGGCTCAGCAAAAAGCTTTTTGGTATTTGTTTAAAAACTAATTAAATATGCAGTTGGATGTTCTCCCAACCAAGTCTCGTAGGAAATTTTTGATTCAATATTGACAAAGGCCTTCGAACTGCAATTCGTATTTAATGCCAGAGCACACAATGGCGATTGTGCTCTTTTCGGATCCCTTGTTCATTTGTCAAGGATGCGGCAAAAGCGCAATGCAAAGAAAACAATTGATTTCAGCTCTGGACCGCAAAGTAATCAAATTTTTGGTCCCCAGCCCAGGTAAACAAACGTGCATAGATTGAGCAGGCTATTTGTCACTTGGCAATCCCAAGCTGTACGCAATATTGTCTCTTTGCATTGGAATTTACATTTGCCATGTAAATATAAACGGCTGTTTATTGCTTTCAACTTGATTTGCACTTGGGCAAGTAATTTCAATTCCTGGCCGTATTGCGCAGTGAAAATTTTAATTACAACCAGGCTAAGTGAAAAGGTTACTTAATTAATATTGATTATGAATATCCATGATGCTCACCCCTACATTCCTGACCAGCTGTCTTAATATGCATGCTAATGCAACCATTTTATGGAGATTAATTGCCTGTATAATGGTGGGAAGTAGGGAATATCTGTGCAACAAATAAGACCGCTTAAATCAGCAATGAAAATTGAATTATGCAAGGATGCTGTAAATTGCTTCCATTGCATGAAATATGACAAAAGGATGAATGTATGTAGGGAAAGCGAAAAAGGGAAACGTTACATTTTGGTGGACAATAACAAGTTATTTGAATAAAAAATGGTTGTTCATACTTTTAAGCGATTTTCTTTTTCTCAGTTTGTAGTCAATCGGATCAAAAATAAGTACTCTCTTATTTATTGTTGGTTTTATTAAAATCATAATATTTTTCTCAGTTTGTAGTCAATCGGATCAAAAATAAGTACTCTCTTATTTATTGTCTGTTTTATTAAAAACAATTCTTTTAATGGTCAAAGTGAATTTTTGTCAAATATTATGATTTCAAACCAAGTCTATGCCAACTACTAACTTTGGGAAACACTACGTATGATTGATATTGATGAACTTTGAACAAACAAATCGTCTGGTAAAGTGGCACTTATTCTAACAGTGAAGAATAAGAGTTTAATATGGGATTAAGCACATCCAAAACATGCTTTCACATTTAGCATGTGCATGAACTGGTATCCCATCTAACGCCCCGACACATTGTGATTAACTCTATTTTGGCAGGCTATTTATATTCCGTTATGGTACTGAAGACTAAATAAACTTTTTGGAAAAAATATGAAAAATCAAGCTTCTGGCCTGAAGACACTAGAGGACGTCCAGCTGCAAATGAAAGATGGTCGCTGAATGGCAACACGATAGAAAATGTGAAAAAGTGAAATAGATGGCAATTTATTGCCCTTTGCATTGGCAGAATTGTAAATGGAAGTGGCTTTCCTTTTTTAAAGGTAAGTACTTTTTTTATTAAACGTGTGTATATACAATATTTGCATCTGCATATGTAGTATATTCATACGTTAAGGCATATTACTGCGGATCAATGCGCACATGCAGCAGCAAATTTCACACTAGCAGCCGCTTAAGAATATACACATACATACATGCATACTGACAGACTCGGCGCCAAAGGCAGCGCAAAAAATATTTTGACGATTTAATATAATTCACTGTGCACTTTCAGCAATCATAAATATTTATTACATTGTCTAATAAAATTTAAATTCATTGTTTTTAGACGCTGGTGTCAACTATAACAGCCTCAAAATAATGACGCTCGACGAGGTCAAAGAAGTTATTTCTGAAAATACAATTTAGAGAGAAACTTTTCTCATGGAGAAAGAAAACGGTAAGATATTTAAAGTTTGAATAATACTATGATCTCTTATTAACTTGGTTTATGTTCTGATTTATATTTATAGTTTGGTGCAGAAGACAACACTCTATTCCTTTCATTAAAGTGTCCAACTAGCTTGAAACATATTCTGAAGTTACATTTGAATGCCTTAAGATGACTTTAAACCTAAAAAAAATCGGTTTAACTACATTATTAATAAAACAAAAACAACTGAATCTTAATTGCTTAAGCTTTTGATGGGAAAATGGACCATCTTGATTTAAGAGTAAGAGCTCTTAATTCAAGAATGGGTGACTCTTGAACCTGAGAATGGTCAGCTCTTGATTCAAGATTGGAAGATTTTTGAATTTAATGAGAGAATCTTGTTTTTGTTTTTGAGTCTGTCATGCTCTTGTTTCAAGAATTTTCTAGATTGAAATAAGAATTTTTCATACTTAGATCAAGTATAAAAATTCTTGTTTCAAGAAATTCGTACTCAAAGATTCATTCTTGGATCAAGAAATTTACTCTTGGATGAAGAATTTTCACTCTTACCATAATATTGTGTTCGAATGCTCGAATTTTCTACTTGGAATAAGAATTTTTCTTACTTAGATCAAGTATAAAAGTTCGTGTTTCAAGAATTTCGAACTCAAAGATTCATTCTTGGATTAAGAAATTTACTCTTGGATGAAGAATTTTCACTCTTACCATAATATTGTGTTCGAATGCTCGAATTTTCTACTTGGAATAAGAATTTTTCATACTTAGATCAAGTAAAAAAGTTCGTGTTTCAAAAAATTCGAACTCAAACATTTATTTCTGAATGAAGAATTTTCACTCTTAACGTGCTCGAATACTCTTGGGGACACTTCAAGAATGATGATGCCGATAAACTCATACCAACCGCTCTTAAAAGAATCTTTAAGTTGCCAAAAAATACCCCTAATTATACATGTTCCTAGAGACCGGTCTAATACCACTGTAAGTAAGCACTTAAAAGATGCCTGGATGTACTGGAACATGAGAAAAGTAATGAGTCTATGCCAAGATAGACTCCCAAGAATTGTAGCCCACATATTTGTTAAAGAAGAAAGCGCAGTGCTTTGAGAATTGGCAGAGTCTGGCTAATAATATTGGGGTAGATAACTACTTTGAAGACCCCAGCAATTGGAGATGTTTTCTCAGATGGCCAGAGCTGCACGAAGCCGATTTACAGATCAGGCTGGAAACAGCGAATGCTCAAAGAACAAACATACGCATACTGGAGAAAGCTGATGATAAGTAGAGCAGAAGTCATAATTGTGCTAAACGGATAAGACTGATCCAATATGTCGATGTATTATGCCCTTAAATATCTCCAGAAGAAAAATATCTAAAAAAAATAGAAAGAATTGCAAATTAGATGTGTTTGCATTATTTGGTTCTGTTTAAAACACTCACGCCAAAGTCAGGCTAGTTTTTCCATAAGGAATATGGCACTTAAATCTCCAATATGGCAAGTACCAAGTAAAAAGTCTGCGAGCTGATGTGAAAATATTGCCATAAAACTGTCTTGGATATTGGTTTAGGTTTTCGTTCTACAATAAAAATACTTAAGGAATAATTTACATTTCATTTGCCAGTCCAACAACCTAATAAGCATGGCATTGTTGGTCCTAAGGCACATTATCCCTCATGGTTAAATATTTTCAATAAATATATTTTTAACTTAAATGAATACGACCGCGACTCTTTTAACAAAATATTATTACACAAATTCAAAAATAAAAAAATTAATTATTTTAAATATCAGCGCACGCTTTAATAACGTTTCACTTTAAAGTAAAGTAAGGATTCTTATTTAAAGAAAACAGGACTATTCAAATTATTTGTTTTAAGATATAACCAGAATGTGATTGTCAAAATATTTATACTAAGGAATGTAAATCTGATATTTGCAGATATTTAATCCGCATCTCTTTGATTGCAGAGTGAGCCGAATTGACCAATAAACGAAAGAATTTCCGTAGACACAAAATAAACCAAACAAAAGTGAAGAGAAATTTTTCTGTTGAGCTCTTCTTGTGAAATTCCTACGGTTACGGTATGCATGCAGTGAATAGGTCCAACTGGAACACACACACACACAAATGCTGTTTCATATGTGCCTCATATTTCGAGGTTTTGTCTCTCAATTTGTATTGTGCTTTTCGTTTGCTGCCGTTTGTCATTTGAACTGTAAATTATGGCTGTGGGCTTATTGTATACAAGCTAACAAATCACATTTGCGTCATGTTGGTTTTCCCATTTCAATGAGATTTCGTTTATATTTGCATTATAATTTTGCAAAATTTGATTGCCTTTAATTAAAGGGCATGACAATGTGACTGTGAATGCGAGTTGCTTCTTTATTCCATTAATAAATTATTTTGGTCAGCAATTTGGCAAAATGAGTGAAAGGCTAAAAGCAATTATGTTGCTCATTAAAGACAACTCATCATGACACGGGAGCACCTGGAGACACAAGAAAGTTGACCCTTGGTTGGTTAAAGCATAGTCATTATTTACTGCTTTCATTTGATGCGGTCCTAGTTGAAAATATTAAAGCATACTTTCCAGCGTTGCTCTCTGGGGAGTAGCTCTTAGTTGGAATTGTCTGAGAGTAAGTACCGTCAATTGATGTCAATTCGATTTGCCTGGTGGCTTTCAATGTGCTTAATGTGTGTGTGTGTGTGTGTGTGTGTGTGTGTAGGATGGATTCGCTGCCCATTTGACGGAGCTACTGGGCTGTTACTGCTCTTGTTGACGCAGTCGTTGATGCATGAAAATTCAATCTCTGGGCTACAGCCGTCGTGAGGGAAGTATTTGTGCGGGGTGCTGCAATTTGTGTTTTCTTTTGCTGTTTAGTTACAATTTTTTTATTTTTATTATTTCTGGCCTGTTTTTTTTGCTTGCTACACTTACATATTGAACAAATCGTTAGCCCGGGTATGTGTTCTTTAACGTGGGCTTGGTAAGTGCAATTGATAGAACTAATACATAGTTGGATTCATACTATGTACAAATTTATTTGGATTAAAAGTTTGAAAAACATTGTTAAAAAAAAATTATTTAAAAGTTTTGAAATTTTTCGTATTGCAGTGAGCTTTCAATAAATTCTAAGCGCTTCACAATCAGCTGCTTGGATAAGTAAAGTATATATATTCTTGTTCAGCATGACAAGCTGGGTCAATATAGCGAAAATCTTGTTGGTTTTAATGGTAGCGTCTTCAAACTTGGTTTTTATAATTTCTTTAAGCATCTACATAATTCTGTTAAATTTGATTCAATTTGGAAAACTGGAAAAATTCTATTGGAAAAAAACTTTTTTAATTTCAATGGTAGCGCTTCCAAACTTGGCATGTATTAATGTTATATGTCACCACCAGGGAATACCGGAAAATAAACCGTTTAAAGTCAGGTACCTGTAAAACCGGAACCGATAATAAAATTTTTTGAGAACCGAAAACCGTTATAAAAGGAACCGAAAAAACCGGAACCAATCCGAAATTGATTGATTTATTGATTTATGATTATTTCAACGGTAAAATATCAATATATACACTCAGAACTGAGTCTCACATATTAGAAATTCGCTCTTAAAGAATATCCAGAATCATAAATCTTTTAAAGATATAGAAAAAAATTTCTAAATAGCGGAAAAACTTTGCTTTGGTAAATATTAACCCTCTAATTAAATGAAAAGGATTTCTAAGTCTTAAAAAAATTCTCCCTTGAACATAGAAATGCTAGAAAAATTATAATATTAATTTAACAACATAAGTTTCTGGATTTTAATCAAATTTCGACCCAAAAAAAGTTTTAATGTTTCGAAAAATGTGTTTTTTAGTGCTGATATACCCCTTTGAGTATTTTACCAGCGTATTATGAGCTGTATTGGACCGTAGTCTTATAGAATGGGTTCAAATCAATCCAAATCGCTAAAGATCCCTTTTTTTAAAGGAGATACGGAAGATTTAATAGCTGATTATTTCGAACCATTATTAAGAAATATTTGTCAGCTTTATGAGAAATGGCGAGTTTGTCTGGGCGACATTAAAATAGAAAATTCCTTAATCCTAGGTAACTGAAATTGTTCGTGCAAAAATAAAAAAAGGTAATTAAAAAAATTTTCTAAGAAAATAATTTTTTAGTTCTATTACATGCATTAATTTTTTGGATATCTTGAAATAATTTTAATTTTTTAATATTAATAAAAAATTATGCGTGTACCGGTACGTATACCAAAACGAAAATTTGAGTAGTACCGAAATAAACTGAAAACCGAAATATAACCTTTAACCGATATTCTCATTTCGGTACGTACCGGAACCGGTACCAGAACCGATATTCGTTTCGTATCTTAAAGCTGCCATACAACCGTCTTCTGTCTGTAAATCATAGTATGGTATCGTGGTAGCGTCTTGAAACTTGGCATTTTGTAATGTTATATGCCACCACATTATTCTACCAAATTTGACCAAAATCGGACTACTATATATTAAGCCTCTCATACAACCGATCTGTCTGTAAATTGATTCTAGTAAAGGCCTATTCTCAGATGACATAAAAATAATTTTCGTCACTTTGCTTTATATGATTAGAAACAGTTTTGTAGTGCTCTGAAATCAGAATGCTTTGAATTATATGAAGCATAGTGCCGAAAATAAAATTGATGTCATCTGAGATCAGGCCTTAAGAAAAACTTTTTGATTTTTAATGGTATCGTCTTTATACTTGTTAATCGGGAATATTAACTGTTTTAAAATAATTTAGCAACGTTTGAGGGATCTGATTATGAATCCCTATAACGTATAGCTGCCATACAACAATCGGGCAAATGGTCACAAAAGAGGCGCCATCTGTTGGTCAGTTTGGGTAAAAAAATTAAAAAAACGAGAAGGCAAAGCTAACTTCGACTGTGCCGAAGTTTGAATACACTTGAAAAACTTTACTCCAACTGATTTAACCGGTAAAATATATATAGAATATAGATATCGTATATTTAAAATTTTTAAATCATTGATAATAAAAACTTGATACCATAAAAAAAACTTTTCTTAGTAAAACACATTTCCCGACCGATCGGTCCTATGGCAGCTATATGCTATAGTCATCCGATTTTGATAAATTTTTTCAAAATTATGTGGAAGCATATAAAACTAATATATACCAAGATTGAGGACGCTACGATAAAAAACAAAAAGTTTTTCTCACTAGAAGTAGTTTTTTGACCGACCGTTTATATGGCAGCTATATGCTATAGTCATCCGATTTTGATAAATTTTTCCAAAATTGCGTGGAAACATATAAAACAAATATATACTACGATTAGAGACGCTACGATGGAAATCAAAAAAGTTTTTCTCACAAAGACTTATTTTTCGACCGATCGATCCTATGGCAGCTATATGCTTTAGTAATCCGATGTTGATACATTTTTCCAGAATTATGTGGAAGCATATAAAACTAACTTATACCAAGATTAGTGACGCTACGATGGAAAATAAAAAAGTTTTTCTAACTAGAACTAGTTCTTAGACCGATCGTTCCTATGGCAGCTATATGATATAGTCATCCGATCCGGCCGGTTCCGACATATTAGTTGCGTGCAGTAAAAAGAAGACTCTGTGCAAAATTTCAGCTCGATAGCTTTAAAACTAAGAGACTAGTTCGCGTAGAAACAGACAGACGGACAGACGGACAGACAGACAGACGGACAGACGGACGGACGGACAAGCGGAAATGAACTCAGCTCGTCGTCCTGATCAAGAATATATATAGTTTATGGGGTCGGAAATGAATATTTCTATGCGTTACAAACTTCTGGGCAAAATTAATATACACTTTTCAAGTGTATAATTAAATTAAATGAACAAACTGCAAGGGTATTTAAACTTCCACCGAACGGATGTCAGCTTTTCTCAATTTTTTTTTACGCTGAGAACGAAATAATTTTTATTTAATATATATTTTTTTCAGGATAAAATTAAATTATTTATGTTTTTGAATTTCCGACGATTATTTTTACATTGAAGAACGATTCGTTTTGAAAATAAGAACACCAAAGAATCGGATCGCGCTTACTTAATTTCAGATCGAAAAGTTTAAATTCAAGAGCGTTTTTGTTTAAGGCCTATTCTCAGATGACATAAATTTTATTTTCGGCACAATGCTTCATATAAATAATAATAAATATAAATATTCAAAGCACTTCAAAAGTTTTTCTATTCATGTGAAGCATTGTGATGAATATAATTTTTATGTCATCTGGGAATAGGCCTTTAAGAGCGAATCATTTTGTTTTTTCTGAGTAAAAATACAAATCTACAGCTTTTTTGATGTTTCATATACTCCCCATATTAAAGATAGTTCAATTCGCCTTCAGGGTATGCAAGTTCTGTCCTACTTAATGTAGTCCTTGCATTCTTCTTATTAGTTCAATTTGTTTGCGATTTGCTGCGGAATTTGCCGTTAGGCAGGAAACACTTTTATTGATATTTATATTAGAATCGCAATTTCCCCAGCCGCAAAAGCTATGAATGATTTTTTTATTCAATTTGCGTTGCGTTGGCGTTGGCGTCCGCTTGCGTCGATGCACAGCGCTGGGAAAGAAAAAGGGCCGCAAATTAAGTTTTGCGGCAAAAGTGCCTTAACTAGACCACGTGCCGCTCTACTTAACCAATGTGAACGGTTGGCTTAAAGTTTACCTCAGCTGAAAAGTTTTTACGGCCACGCCAGGCAAAAATGCTACGATGCTACGAAATGTTGGCGTTGCGAGCATAAAAAGCGCCATTCAAATTAAAGTCATTACTCTCGCTTTGGAGTGTGTAACGCATTTAAATGGAAATGTCAGCGTGGCGGAAACTGGCAAATGCCTGGGCTACCTGGGAGGATTCCTTAATTGTCTTGCATGGCTGCGAATATGTGTGTGGGTGTGTGTGATAATGCCATTTCGCATTTGGCACTTCACTTTTTATGCTTCTTATTTATACATTTCATTCATTTTCACTTATTGCCAGTGTTTGCGTTTGGCATTTGCATTTTGTTCACTGTCACGCGTTTTGTGTTTTGCATATCCAAATGTTAATCATACGCCACGTCGTCAATGGAAATGAAAGCTGTGTCAGCAGTTGTCTAATTGAATTTAGCATGAGGTCGACATTTTGGGATTTTAAAGCTTAGTCCGGGCTAAGCTCTGCTTTGATCTCTGTTGTCTGATAAGTAACCTGTCTGTCAGTATTTCGCTTATCAATTTGCTGCAAATCAAGTCGGGGGGGTGGCCTGGCGTCGGCGCACGAAACATTTCAACTTTCAACAAAACACGGCGCGTGAAATTTAATCAAATAAATTAGCAATAAAGTTTTATTTTTTGTGCCGTCTCTTTAGGGCGCACGTTGCGTATACGCAATGTGTTATTTTATTGCTGTAAGCTTATTGTCTGAAATTTTATTTTCACTAGGATTTTGGACTCCAGCCGCGTATCAATTAACATTGTCAGCAATCAAAAACTCAGGAGAATTAACTTTTGAAAAATAAACCCCTTGTGTGAGTGTGTGTGTGTGTGTGTGGGCCTGTGTCAAGCTGTCCAAATGTACATTTAATTAGGTTCAGCTTAGGCATCTGTGACAAGGGTGTGGATTTTAGGGCCATTTTTGAGCTAGTTTAACGCATTACCTAGAGAGCTAAGTGTTTATAAATAGATCTGGGGTTTATTACGCACAGGCACATTCTGCCAGCCTATCAACCATTTTTTGGCCCCATCATCTCAGTAAAGGGCTAAAGTTAATTAAAATTTTGTTTTTTGTTTTTCTTTCAACTTGAGACAGGAGTGCGTGACTGTGCTAATAGTTGGTAAAATTAAATGAAAATTGTGGTGCACAAAAAGTTTGTTAATCTTTCAAGTGTTTGAAATGACATAAAATACTGTCGCAGTTAGATTCGAAAATAGATCACTGAAGGCGTACAATTTTACCTTTTATACAATGCAAAACATCAAACAGCAAAGCAGATTAAAAATAGAAACAACACTAGTTGGTGTAAGCTGCAAACGTAAAAGAGCAACATTCAAAGCGAGAAAAAAAATATTAAAATTATATTAAATCGGATTTCCTTTTTGCTAATTAGCAAAAGCATTAAAATTTATAGTGGGTTTAAGCCTTTCCTTTCCAGGCTCTGACGTAGTGCGCTGGTAGACTGGATTCGATATAATTTTTAACCTTCTCACAGCCTTCATTTTTTTTAAGGGGTGGGTAGCTATGAAAAGCTTTATATTTTATGCTTATATATACTAAGGAACCAACAATAAGCAACTGGTTTTCAAATTGTAAAAACTCCGCCTGCAAACTGTTAAATTCAGGGTTGCCAAATCATTTTATTTCCGCTGTTTCAGCTTTTTTAATAAGCTTGTACTTAATAAGGTGAAGTAGTTTTGTACAAAGATTCTGGTGGCAGAAAGAGATTTTTGGAGTTGACCATGGTTCACCGCTAAAGTTGAGAGTCTTCAGTCAGGTCAGCATTATAAAGACAAAGTTTAGAAACAGGATGAAAGTGATTTAATACTTAGTTAAGGTATTCAATTGACCAAGAGCTAAAGCTCAATTAATTTACACTTATTTAATATAATTTTCAGACTTTTGATTTCGGTACGAAGCATTCTTTGGTAGGATTAAAATTCAGTTTTAAAAATAACGGTATTACAGCTTACACTTCAAGCACTCACCTGGCCTACCGTGGCATTGTTTTTTTAACATTGTTTTTGAAGACGGTTTTTCAACATTGTTTCTTTTTATCAACACTGTTTTCCAACCATATTTCTCTACACTAATTTCCAACACAGTTTTTTCAACTTTGGATTTCAACACAGTTTATTAACATTGTATTCCAAGAGTATTTTTCAACACAGCTTTTCAACATTGCTTTCCAACACTGTTTCCCAACACGGTTTTCTACTACTATTTTTCAAAACTGTTTTCAACATCGTTTTCCAACACTATAACACTGCTTTTCAACATTGTTTTCCAACAATGTTTTCAACATTGAATTTCAAAATTGAGTTCCAATACTATTTAACAACTCTGTTTTCAAGCAATTGGCTGGCAAACCGTGTCATTGTTTTCAACTCTGTTTTTAAACACTGTTTATAACAAAATATCAATAACAATGTCTTCCAACTCTGATTGCCTACACTGTTTATTAACATTGTTTTCCGACTTTATATTTCAACACTGTTTTTCAACGAGGCATTAATAGAACGGTAGAATTGAATAATGCATCCACACAGACAAGAAGAAGTATGGTTATCTCGAAACAGTCTGTAACTCCAACCAATTGTCCCCTTGTTTTGAAGCAAGCTTCCGTGTGTGTTTAGTTGCAATCTTCCAAGCAATTTCTGTATCCAAGCAATTTCCTGGCCACCCTTGGCATTTCGCGCGGTATATTAACTCTTTTCAATCATCATGTTTCACCACAAAGCTCCGTGAGTGTTAACTAGGATTACACTTTTTGTTTTTACTATAAAATACCCACCAAATATTTCATTTTGATTGATGATATCTAAGGCTACATAAATAGTTAGAGATGATATTTCTGAAATATTATAAAATATTTGACAAACGATTAAAAATTATGCGCTAGTTTTTTTTTATCCAAAATTAAGTTTGTTTGATATCGCTCCCGCTTAAAGCCTCTTTTTTTTAATGCTCAAAACTTCGGCAACACTGGACAACAACTATTTTCATCAATTTTTTCCTGTTTTTATTAAAGAGCTTTAAAATTATGTTGGAGCTGATAAATAGGATGAATCACAGAATAGATTCAAACATTAGTATTCCGCCTTTTTTTCTACTATGGGTTTGATTTTTCATAATTTTTAAGTGACGTATTCCATATTTTTGAATGTGCAGCTTTAAAAATTAGTTTGAAGCTAATCGGGCGAAAATTTAACATTTTTTTCTAACTATCACGCATGTGGCTTAATTTTCCAAAAAAACTGGATATAAATTCCATGGAATTTTCATTAAGAGCTTTGAAAATGATAACGAATCTAATCGAATTGAAAGCAAAATAACAATTTTTTGTTACATAATTTCCAAATTTTTAATGGATTCAAAATAATTAGATTTATTAGATATTTGTTTTGAAGCACTAATCACTACGACAATTACATAAACCGATATTTTGATTACAATAAGCTTACAATTAAAGATTGAGTTCGATTCCTATAATAAAAAATGATTAAATGTTTAAGAATAAAAAGAATTAGAAAAAAAACAAGTATATTAAAAATTTTCTTATTAGAAGCTTTAAAAATCGGGAAAAAATTGTAAAATTGAGCTGACAATTTTCCACCCAGGTGGGTGGTTTTCGAAAAAAAAGAAATATAAAAAAGTGAATATCATTTTCAGTTTGAGTTTTTTTTCAGCCAGTCCAGTTATCGGTCCGGATCGGCACGGGAATAATTCTTAATCCCGATATTTTTCTTGTATCGATGGCCTATAAATGAAAGTTTCTAAATTAATTAAGTACAATCGGTAGTCATAAGGGTTGGTAAAAGGCTTAATATTGTTGCTAAAATACAAATCAAAGCTCGCCCTAATGTGTTAACGCACGAATGACTTATGTTTAATTTAGTCAATGAATTTAGGATCATTTTGTCCACAACCCTTTAATAACATTAAGATTCAGTCTACTACTAAGAACCTGCAAAATGTTTGCTTAAATCGCAACAGATATATAATACAAGTCAAATGTAGCCTTATTTTATAAATTATAAACATTTGCGTCAACAAATGTAAATGTCACAAAAAAAAAAAAAAAAAAAAAAACAAATCATCAAAAGTTCCGCTATTGCTGAACTTAAAATTTGCATAAGTATATGCTCAGAGCATAAAAATAATCATAAATTATTAACAAATCGCCGACAACAAATGCCTGTGCGGCACAACAAAACTCTGACAACCATTATCGATCATTTATCAATGTGAAAATTTGTCTAAACTAAAGCAAAAACAGGCATAATATTTGTGTTTAATATTTATGAGAAACAAGAAAGAAACCAACCAATTTTTATATGCAAAGGAAAGAAGTCAACAAAACAAGCTTTCTTCTTCATTTATGTTTCGCATACGCACGCTAACTACTAAATAAATAAACAGGAAGGGAACCGCAGAGCAAACACGCTCGACCACATACACACACACATGCATACAGGCATTCTCACAGAGGCAAATAAACAGACAAATAAACGAGGCGTCGGTTTACGCCCTTAAAAGTATGCAGCACATTTTAAAACTCGACCCAGGCCAATTTATATGCAAAAAAAAAAAAAAAACAACTGGGAAATTGAAACGAATCGACAATGAATTGAATACATAGCACACTACTGGCTAGTGCCAAAAGTCACACATAAAAGCAAACAAAGTCAACATTTTGGTGTTAAAATTGACAATTGTTCTCACAAATAACAACTAAGAAAGTCGAACAAACCCGAGTGTAATTTACCCTGTACCTGCTGAAGTTTAAATTAGATTATTAGAAAATAATAAAGAAAATTACATGGCTCTTTAGGAAATGTTTATATTTTTTTAGGTGGAAGAAAATAAAACTGTTTGACCCTTATTTTGTAGCATAATTAAAGCCCAGTTTGTCTAACTAAAATACTTTTTAATAAAATAGCAAAATAAGCAATATAAAACAGACAATTATTGAAGCATCCCAGGGTTTACCTGCGCGTAACATGCCCTTCATTTTGCCGACTCCAAATATTTTTCTTTCATTTATAAATGTAAAATTGAAAAATGCGTTCTTCGATTTGTGGTCGGCCATAAACAAATGAAATCAAACGCTGGCAGATCGTGGGCTTAGACCTTCTGGACACCAAAAGGCAAAGGGCATAAATCATTGCGTATTTATCATAAATCAAATTGAATTTTGCTCACCCGCCCCTCACCCAACTTGCCGGGTGTTTCGCTCAGCGCATCTTTTATTTATGATTTTTTCCAGTTGACTTGCCAATTTGTGTTGTCTTATTTTGTCTCTCTATCTGGCATGAGTTTTCCATCATTGAGTTTTGGCGGCATTGAAAATCAATTTCCAGTAAATGTTTGCAGAATGCTGAATGCAAAATGGTAATGTAACCAATGTCCATTGCTTAGCTGTTTGGTGCAATCAGGCAAATCAGGTGAAACCATTTCCATGACAGCTGAAATATTCTTTAAATTCTGACACAACAAGGGCCTGCGCCACTCTTGAGTCATTGATAGAAATTTGGTCAAAGTGATAAATGCCAACACATGACATGGGCCCATTCAAAATGTCTGGCAAAAGTCGAAAGGTTAATGGATCCGATTGCCTACAATACATTTTAGCTTCGATTTGTACAAAATTGCCGCACACTTGTGACGCATTAGTAACGTTTAGTAGTCATCATCTATTAGCTGAACAATAAATTGTTTCACTCGATGGAAACATTAGTCATTCCATTCAAAAAATAAAAAAAAAAGGTCAGTGACACGTGGATAAAACGTAAAAGTGTCTATTCTCATATGTTTCAATAATTTTGATATACGTGTTTGCCTTAGCGCTGCTCTTTACTAATCCTATTGCTGCTTAACGCTTCACTCGACACATCCAAACCGCAGGGCACGTGCAAATGGCCATTGAAGTGTGACAATTTGGCTTTGCTCCATAATGCAATAGCGAATATGTCAACTGTTATGTCCAACTTGTATTTTTCGACAACTTTTTGTGTGCCATAAAAAAGTTTTATGCGCTGAACATTTTTGGCTATATCTGCTAATTGAATCGCTTGTGTTGTGTGTTCGACATACACATACACATGCATGGACACATATTGCAGGAAGATTTGAATGCTGACTGGCCATTGCACAGTGGTTTATGTCCACTTTTATTTTGCATCAACTCTTATTTTATTAAGATATAGTGTGGCTAATGAATATTGCTACAATAATAAATTATCTTATATCCTTTAAATTAGTTAAAGAGCTGAATGGAATTTCATTCACAACATATATTTAAAATTAATAAATCTCGTTGGATCCCGCACAATTTAACAATCGCTCAAAAAACGGCTCATGTGGATTGGTGCAAAGAAAATATAATCGCGGTGTTTCAAAAGACGTTTATAAGATCGTCACAGGTGAATCAGTAAAATCAAAACAAAGAAAGTAACCGATTCAACAGACAGAACAAAAGCTAATAATAATTTTTTGGTAGCATTATTCATCAGCCACCCTATACGTGGGTTGCTATTTAAGTTTCTGGGCTAGGTCACTTCTAGCCATTTTAGGACCAATTGGCCTTTTCCCAAAAAAAGTTTGGACTTTTATCGATAAAAGCTCCATACAACTCTTTCATGTGTGACCACGTTTGATATTGATTAACGATTAACGATCATGGAATTAACTCGTGAAAATTTTCGTGCAATCATTCTTCACAACTTTCGACGTGCATTATCACGACAAGAGTGCAACGATGAGCTTAAACGATGAGCTTTGTAGGGCGATGAAGCAGCATCTTATAGCACTGTGAAAAACTGGTTTAAACAATTCAATTGCGACGCTCGCTCGAAGAAGAAGGTCGTCCAAAAACTGTCGTTGTGCCAGAAAACATTGTTGCCGTGCGTGAACTGATAATGCAAGATCGTCATGTGACATACCGTGATATAGAGGCATCCTTGGGCATTTCTTCCACCAGCATACATTCGATATTGCATGAACAGCTGGGCGTAAAAAAGGTTTGTTCTCGTTGGATCCCGCACAATTTGACAATCGCTCAAAAAAAGGCTCGTGTGGATTGGTGCAAAGAAATTTTGAAAAAATATAATCGCGGTGTTTCAAAAGACGTTTATAAGATCGTCATAGGTGACGAATCATGGATCTATGCTTATGAGCCCGAAACAAAACAGTAATCGACCATGTGGGTCTTCGAAGACGAGCCAAATCCAACGAAAGTCGTTCGTGGAAGAAGCACTTCGAAGCAAATGGTCGCCTGTTTCTTCGGTAAAACTGGTCATGTGGCGACTGTCAATTCTGAGTGGTACACCACAATTTGTTTGCCTGAAGTCTTCGGAGAAATTCGAAAAACGAACAAGAGAAGACAGATCATTGTGCACCCTGACAATGCGAGCTCTCACACATCAGCTCACACCAGCGCCTTTTTGACCGCCCAAAACGTTGAATTGATGGGTCATCCGCCGTACAGCCCTGACTTGGCACCCAATGACTTCTTTTTATTCCCGCACCTCAAGGGAAAAATGCGTGGTCAACGATTTTCGTCGCCAGAAGATGCTGTTGAAGAGTTCAAAAACCATGTTTTGAAGGTGTCTCAATCGGAGTGGAAAAAGTGCTTCGACAATTGGTTTGAGCGCATGCAAAAGTGTATAAATCTTGCTGGAGAATACTTTGAAAAACAATAAAACCATTTTTGATCATAAGTATTCGCGTTTTCATTATTAGGCCAGAAATATATATAGCAACCTACGTATGGAGCAAAATTCAGCGTGTAAGCACGGACTAACTCCGCATTAACACGATGAAATTTCCTTTACGAAGTTCTTCATTCAGTTTTTGTTTGCAGGGAAGAGACGAGAATAACTCGTAGGGTTTACATTTTCATTGTGGAGAGTGTAAATATTATTATAATATTAATATCGAGTCAAAAAAACCAAAAAAAATAATGGGAAAAACCACTGTGCATAGCTGGGCCACTCATTGCCCTTCGTTTGTATATATAAAAATATATTTAGTACAAACATATGGAAATTGAATTTCATCTGCAGTTTTCGCTTTCATTTCGATTACATTTTTTCAGCTTCACAAATTGTTCGCTTTGGTCATTTCGACTGTCCGTTGTTATTTTGTAAACCACAGCCAAAAAGGGTAGCTGAGGCATCTCAGGCTTTAAAAAAAATTGATTTCAATTGAATTTTTTTTAATTTTAAATTAATAAGAATACTGTATATTTTTAAGATATTTATTTAAGCTAAGCCATGTCATCGTATAGTCGCACTTCTTAATATTTAACTCACACTTGGCTAACCAATTGTATTTGTGACACTTTTATTGAACACGGACTTGCATTAAAAAAACATATTTTATCGCTCTCGTGGTAGTCGTTGTTGTAGTTGTTGTTATTGCTCTTGTTTCTGTTGTGCGAAAATACTCGTGCACACACATTTATTTTCCTAGCACCGGCTGAAAACTCTTGCCGCCCGGACTGCATTCAGTCTGACCACTTGGCCATGTTTTTCTGTAATATTTCAGATCGCTCGTCTGTTCAATGAATTTTTATTTTTAATGAATGAACAACATTTTGCTTGTTGGTTTCTTTTTGTTTTTATTTTGTTGCGCATATGAGTTTTTATTAGTTTTTGTGTGCCAATTGATTGGAAATATTTCTTTTCATGTTTTCTGCTTTCAAAGTGCTTTTGAGCGATGGCATATGAATTACATTTTTTGTTTTTTTTTTTTTTTTTTTGATTAGGCCATAATAACTCTAGCCACTTTATTCGAACGAACTTGGGGGCGTATTTAGATTTATGTACTTTGTATCTCTGACAGTTTATGTTAGCTTATAAAGCTTAAATTTATTTTGTTTTGATTGTGGATTATTAAAATGAGAAATATGCATGATTATGAGATTTTTGAATTTATGAATTTGCAAACATTTTGCAGTTTTTAATTGATGCAGCAATTGGCATGGTATGGAGGATACTTATGTTTGCAAACGGGAAGTAGCGAAAATGCCCTAGATTGAAGACTTCGAAACTTCAACAAAGTCTTAAGTAAAGTTCTTGTTCATGTGTTTAGGCATTACATGTGTTTATCTATATTAAACTGCAGGTATTTCAATTTGAATTGTTAAGTTGATGTCTTATATTCCAGTTGCAATTTATTTATGATGAAAGTCTCATAAGCGATTTGTTGAGTGCTTTTTTGGGAGTCTTTCAAAGATTATTTGGCTCTTACCAATAAATCAAACCTTTACCCGGACCATTAAACGAAATTAAACGTTTGAATTAAATATTTTTTGAGAACCGAAAACCGTTTTCTATTTTTTAATCGATACCGAAACCGTTACCTGATTTTTGTGTCTTACCTAAATAAATTTGATCATAGGTAAATCAAAATTCTCACGATCAGATTGTGAATAAAGCGTATTTGTAGGTGCATAATTGTAGCTTGATATCTGTGATTCAATTTTTCAATATTATTGTACCCGTTATTTGTATACAGAGAAAAATATGAGGTTTCAAAATCATGCTTTAATATCCAGATTTTGTTATTTCTAAACTTTCTAAAATATAGGAAGCAACTTCAACGTTCGGCAACAAGCGAGCGCGATGGTGCAGTGCGCTGAGTTGCATTTCCAATCGTGTTCAGTGTCACGTCGCTAGTTCTATTCCTAGACAAAGCATAGCTTACATTGAAACAAAAATAAAACAAAACTGGTGGGGTGGTACAATACTTCAAAAATAAAGCATTGTCAGATTTCTATGGAGTAAGACGATCAACAAATCCAGCGCCTGTGAGAACAAAGAATATCCATACCCAATCCAACGAGATGTGTCTATTGAAAGCCCACAACTGGTATAAGCAGTCTCTTCTTCAATCTTCAATCTTCTTGATAGTTTCGAAATAAAGCAAAATTGAAATAGACCCAAACCGTTTAAAAGTGAGAACAAAGTGTTCATAAAACAATTACCAAAATGTTCATGAAATAATCTTCCCTAATATTTTGAGTTTTCTGATTGACAAATGTTCATGTTTTTAGGTACTTTTCTCAAGAACAATTTGATTTAAATTATAAAATATTTTGAAAACATTTTATGTATTGAACACCTATATCTGAGAGACTATAAAAGAGACAGCAACCGAATTTTGAATATACACTCCTTAGACTAGTTTGTTAAGGATACAGTCAAATTATACATTTATACATTTATTTATTTATTTTTGAAAATTTATTTATGTTAACACAATACTTCCCCTTTGTTTAAATATTTTCTGCTAAGACTCAACATTGAACCCCAGTATAAGTGTCTCCCCTTTCGCTCTGTAAATGTTAACTGTGCAGTTTTTTTATTTAACATTTAATGTTGCTCTCTTGTCCAAGCAGTTTTCTGTGCAGCTTTGAGATGGCGTTACGCCGCCATTTTCAAATTGTGTGCAGATGCAGAACAAAGTGTTAAAAAAATATTATCTATTCATAATTACCTATAAAAATAACACTAACCTGTGATGTATTAATTCAATAATATACAAAAATGAAAATAATATATAATAATAACCATGGAGTATTGTCATCGATTTAAAGACAAATATAAATATGTTACTCAACAATTTCATTGTAAAAATAATTGCAAATATAGTGTTGGATCAGTGCCTCATTTAGTAATTTTTAAAAAGGTCTTTAAGTTCCAGGTTATCAAAAGCGAAATTCACCAAAAATATTTTAATATTCCAACTAGCTATGAACCAAGGCTCAACACAAAACCCTAAAATCAGTATGCAAACAGAAATATAAGCTTAACGACGGGTTTAAGCCTCCGGACTGAAAGCTCTTTAGAATTTTGTGGTTAAGCATTTCTTAAGAATTACAGAAATGTTAGAGTTTACTTTTCATATGTACGATTTTCGCTAAGGCCTTTTCTCAGATCAAAAAAAAATTATTTTTGCACAATTGTTCAAATTGTAAGTAACACTATTTTTTTTTGCTTTTAAAGCTGAATGCTTTTGGTGAAGCAAACTTGAGGAAGTTTTCTTATTAGGCGAGAGATTTAAATGTATTTCTTTATCATTCGTTTAATAGGTCTTAAAGAATTCCCTTTAATTTTTTCGCCGACCTAGAAAAACTTTATGAAGTTTGCTACATGATGTTAGTCCCGAATTATTCATAAAAGGTCTTCTGCCTCTTTGGGTCCTTATTCCTTGGAGGGACACAGGGCATCAACCACTCCTCTTCACCGAACTCTATTATTATACCCTTGCAGAGGGTATATTAAAATTGTGCTGATTTTTGTAACGCATAGAGACGATCTAGCCCGAGTCGATCTAGCCTTGTCCGTCCGTACATCCGTCTGTTTCTATGCTATCTTCTCCCTCAGTTTTATAGCTATCTTGACAAAACTTTCCAAAAAGTCGTTATATACATATAGGCTGCACATTTGTCGGAATTGGCCGGAACGGATAACTATATCATATAGCTGCCATAGTCAGAATCGGTCCAAAAACTAGTTCTAGTAAAGAAAACGTTTTTGTTTTCCATCGTAGCAACACCAATCTTGGTATTTATTAGTTTTATATGCTTCTACACGATTCTAGAAAGTTTAAACATAATAGGAACAATCGGACCAAAAACTAGTTCTAGTAGGAAAAACTTTTTTGTTTTCCATTGTAGCGTCACCAATCTGGTATTTATTAGTTTTAAATGCTTCCACCAATTTGGAAAGTTTGATCAAAATCGGATGACTATAGCTTATAGCTACCATAGGAACAATCGGTCCAAAAACTAGTTCTAGTATGAAAAACTTTTTTGTTTTCCACCGTAGCGTCACCAATCTTGTTATTTATTAGTTTTATATACTTTCACAAAATTTCTGAAAGTTTGATCAAAATCGGATGTCTATAGCATATAGCTGTCATAGGAACGATTGATCCACAAACTAGTTCTAGTAAGAAATACTTTTTAGTTTTCCATTGTGAACAATCTTGGTATTTTTTAGTTTTATATGCTTCCACACAATTTTGTTAAGTTTGATCGAAATCGGATGTCTATATCATAAAGCTGACATAGGAACGATCGGTCCAAAATCTAGTTCTAGTGAGAAAAACTTTTTTGTTAACAAAGGTAGCGTCTTTTAACTTATTAATCGTGAATATTATTTGCTTACACACAGTTTTACCGAGTTTGATTAAAATCGGATAAATATATTTATTATATATGGCGCCATGAAATTTTTGTAAGAAAATCAAAAAACAACAATTTTATATAAAATAAAAAACAACCGGAACCGTATCCGAAATACAATTCGATTTGGTTCTAAGTATTTTTTAACATTCTGCGCAAACTGTTATTTTCCCATGTTCCGTTTTGCTTCTCGCATGCGAGAAATGTTCAATGCCGCCCAGTGGGTGGTTGTTCGTTCGCAGTAACAGCACTCTCTCTTGCTCTCCCTCTCTGAGCTGCTGAATAGCCCCCCAATGTGCTGTCACTCTCTAATATGCAAGAGAGAAACCATCTCGGACACTCACAGTTAACAGCTGCTGCTATCATCCGACAGACCCACTGACACACTGATAGCACCGACGCCGTGGCGTAGGTGCTGCTGCTGATAACAGTGCGCAACTGTGTGGGTTAGTGGGTGTGTGTGCTCTCGTCGGCATCCACTGTTAATGTTAGTCGACTGCGCCGCCACTGTCCGCTCTGCTTGCCTGCTGTTGGCTGTTTGGCCTCGTCATTGCCGGGGCGGTCGGTCGAGTTTCCAGTTAAACTTTTACCGTGCACGCATCAAGGCAGCGACAAGTGAATAGGCGGACGGGACGACGACCCAGTGTGTGTGTGTGTGTGGAAATCTCAATTGGCGTCGTGCCTCGGCAATTTTCAGCGCGATTCTCCGTTTGAACTCTGTGTAACGGTCAGCTAAGCTGCGTGCGAATTCCCACTGCGAAATTAAATAAATAAATAAATGGAATAAGTGAAAATATTCAATTGAAAACAACTGCAAGAAGAAAACCAAATCAAAGAATTAAATTATTGTTGATGTGTGCGCAAAACAGAACAACAACAAAATATATTTTCCACAAATATCCAAAAGTAAAAATATTCATTAAAAAGTGCTTGGAACAAGAAAAAATTTCAAAATAAATAGGCCAACAACAGTTGAGAAATTGTGAGCAATATTTCAATTGAAAGAGATTTAGAGACTTGCGAAAAGGAGATTTCATAAGTTAATCCGTTAATCAAAGACGCAAAGACAACCCACGGTGTGTGTGATTTCCCTAGTTGTTGTTTCTGGTTTTTGGTTGGACATCAACTTAGCGCGACATTGGCCACCTGCCACCTGTTCAGCAGCATTTTTTGAGTGAGAAACCATTTCAAGCAATTTATGCATAACGGAAAAAGTGACATCAAGATTTTCCCAAGCAGTCGTTGACCCAGTGTAAGTTACGTCAAATATTTGTATTTTTAATCTCTTTTCACTTAGGTCTAATCATTGTATAAACATTAAACACCTTAACGCCCATTTGGGGTTGATCTTTAAATATCAGTGTGTGTGTGTGAGTGTGTTTGTCTGTGTTATCGTTCATTGTTGGCGCATTAGTTGTGTGTGCCTAGTGAAAAGATTTAAATATAGATTCACATTGAGCTATTAAACAATTGTGCAACTTGGGATTGACCTAGTGCTAGAGCGAATCCAAATAGTTGAGAATTGAGTAAGTGAGGAAATGGCGGAAACCGAATTTGTTCTATTTTTTGTTTATCTTTGAAATTTTTTATTTATAATTATTTACTTTGCTGTTGACCGCTCAACCTAATTAAAGCAATGAAGCGTCCATATCCAATTTGTTCCCAAAACAAGTATAATTCCAATATGAAATGAATAAAGATTAGGAATTAAATGAACACCTCAGTCAGACAATAAAATAATGTCTGTTAAGTTAAGTTCTACTTAACTGCTTGACTTCTACCAACAAATTTGAAGCAAGTTTGTTTTATGGGTGTACTTAAATTAAGTATAATTTATACTAAAATTAAAAAACAATTGAAGTATTATTTAATAGTAAAAAAATCTTCTTTAAATAATACACACTTAAATGAAATGAAATAAAATAGACATGTCATTGGCCATATTAATAAAAAATGCAACTAAATGTGGGAATTTGTTAACACATTCATTACCAAACTGGTTCTATCACTTTACTTATAGACAGATGAATAATGGAATAATGACAGGTCAGACTGTGGTAATACCTTCTTGGCCTTTAGTTAAGTAATCTATTTCAAGAACAAACCGGTATTCATTTCAAAATGTGATGGGCTTAAGGGGGTCTTATATTTTTAATAAAATTCTGGAGAGAAAACCATCAGACCATTATTTTGTGTTATTTATAATTAAATAATAATAAAACAAAAAAATTTGGAATTCGAGGGCTGTTCAACAAGTTATCGGCCTGCCAATTAAGGTCTCAAAAAAAGGTGTAGAGGTGGTAGCCATGATTCCGGGACTCCAGGTGATCGAAAATGGAAACGGTAAATTAGGTTACGATCAGAATTGATGTAATTCTGGCCCGTACCTTAAAAATATTTTTCAATATTTTTTTGAAAAATTGGCGGCAATTCAAAAAAATTCGATTTTTCAAGTTTTTTTCTGTAGTTTAGTGTAAAGAAAATAGTAAAGAAATGTTTTTCTTCTTAATTGAGGTACGGGCCAGAATTACATCAATTCTGCGTCGATTGCAACGTGGCTGATCAAAATCGGTTCAGTAGAACTGCTGCAATCATGGCTACCAAGTCAAAAAACGTGGAAAATTTCAAAAAAAATTTTGGTTCATGATTGAGTTGTGGGCCAGAATAACTTTAATTCTTATCACAACCTCATTTGCCGTTTTAATTTTCGATAACCTGGAGTCCCGGAATCATCGCTACCATCTCCACACCTTTTTTTGGAAGACCTTAATTGACAGGCCAATAACTTTTTAAACAGCCCTCGTACTCCAAAAAATAATTTTTATTTATTTTATATAATTAATGAATAATACAAAACTAAAAACCAAATTGAAAAAGCTCTTTTGTTTTTCTCTCCAGAATATTTTTAAAAAACTCCTAAGAACCCTGTGCAAACCAAGAACATTTTGTTCTTATATTAAGTACATACACTTTTTAATGTATACACATTGACTTGAAAGGTTGATGGGCATAAATAAAGGATATTTTGAACATATTTGAAGCTTCAAATTCTTGTTTCAAAAGTAATACGCGATTGGTTCAAGAAAAAAAAATTGAAATAGTTTGAGCAGTGCTCACAATATTCCGACTCAGCCTTAGAATAACCTTTTTAAAATTAAAAAATTAAAAATTAGATTTTTAAATCATGTTTTCGAATTTTTCGCATTGATGAATCGAGATAGCCATGTACATCAGTCTGTCTGTATGAACGCGACGATCTCAGACACTAAATGAGATGGAACCACATTGTTTAAATGAAGGTAGGTATAAACCATTACCCGTCCTCTAAAACTGTTTGAACCCCAATATTGAAGTTAAAACATTGTGACTTAAAATATATTAACTTTAACCTAATATCTATCTATTCTGAAAAGTCCAATAAAATCAGATACGAATTTATTCAGTTTGTTCTACCGCGGCAGCTGCACTTAAACGTGTGTGTGTGTTTCTGTAGGCTCTGTATAACACTTGTACTTGTATTTCAAGTATGCAAGAAAATAAATGAACACACAAGGGTACAGAGTATTTGGTAGTCAGAACAGTCGACTGTCGAAATTTAAGATATCTTCGATACCCTCTTTGTAGTGAGAATCTTTAATCTCCAGCTCAGACTTCAACTATTTATTGATAATAAATTTTTTTACTATCCAGACAAATTTTTATTTCAAAATTTTGTAAACAAAGTGTTATCTAAGTGGGCTGCATAAAGAAAATCGAACTTTAACACGATAGCGGTATTCCCTGATTTTATCAGCAGTTTGCTAAGTTTATCATTGGAAACATATAATAAACATTATCCATTCAGAAAGTTGACTCCGAGGCCTTGGTGGCAGATGAAGCTTTCTTTTGCCTTTATTGAAACTTATTTTCCCCTTTCTGCCCTTAAAATATTGATCAAAAAACAACAACTACAAGAAAGAGATGGAGGGAAAACGGTCATTTCCGGGTACTTCGTCGCATTGCAAAAACAATTGAGCTTTTAGAACATAGGTTTTGGGTACCCCTGCTAAAAAGTAAAGATATTCTTGATCAGCAAGTCCATATGATCAAAGAGATCTCAGATGGAAGGAGTTAGAGGGTTGAAATAAAATGAACATAAGCTCATTTTACTTTAAGGCAGATCAAGATTTTTATGGATCTTTGCCATAATTTCCCCCGCAACTTTAGAAAAAAACGTCATATCTCCCACAATTTTTAAGTTAAATTGTTTGGACCTTCTGTGCATATATTTAAAACAGCATTACATCGTTCACCGATCACATCAAGAATAGTGGAACTGGAATGGTGGTCATTGTTATTGCAAAAATTATATGAGGGCATTTCAATTTTGTCGAACGGGACCGTCGAACACTTATAAAGTGAAAAAATCGAAATGAAACGGATATTTATTTCGACTAACGGCTTAACTTATAGCTCTTATTGAGCCCTTTAAATGGTACTAAGATTCATTTTACGCCATTTTTACTTTTCAAAATAAGTGCTAAAAACCAACGCATTCGCACGGGACAAATACAGAAGTTGTTTTCGCAACCAACAATTGACAAGCCGATTTCAGCGAAACTTGAGATAATATCTCAATATGTTTAATTTTAGAATGTTGTGCATTCAATTTTAAGTACATTCGCACGGGACATGTCGAACGGGACAAATTTTTTCAACATGATAATTATGTTCTTTCAGTTACTCTTTTGATTAAATTATATATAAACAAGCTTAGTAAAAATGTTTTTAAATCAAAAGAAGATTATTAATGTATTTATTTTCACATATGCATATATTTTTTTAAGATTACTCGGAAATAAGATATAATCTTTTTATTTTGATTTTACAAAAAATATTACTTCGTAAATCACTTAAAAAAATATTATTTTATGACTCAAAAAAGTAATGATGCAGTTCGATTCTTAGGCCCCGAAATAGGGGGAAACTAAATTGCAAATCATGCAAAAAATTTTTTTTTTATCTATCACTGTGTTATTAACGAGTAGGAAAACCAGTCAAGGCCGACTATAATATACTCTGTAAGTGCCAAAGATTGTTTATAAACTATAACTTTTGAATGTGGTGCCACACGAACTGTTTGAAGTGTGCCCTCTTAGCCCTATTAATTCTGTGGGTGTTCTCATTACTTACCATTATAAAGTACAGATTAAACCTAAGTAGGACTGAAATCTCTATCTTAAATGTCTTCGAAAGGTTGAGCAGAAGAGGTTGACCAAGAATCCTACGTTTTCTTGACAATAGCAGGCTGTATTGTCCTTTTCTTTGTATCTGCAACTTCTTCCAAAAGAATAGACATTAAGATCAATCACAACCACAAGTTATTGTACATAGCACAACCCAGAAATAATAACAGGTTGTTTATAACTCTCGTTCCACGCATCAGCAGATTTTGTTTTTAATTCAAATTATTTGCAAATCTCCAAAGTCTAAAAATAGCTAAAATCAGCACTTACAATTAGCATCTTAAGTCCTTAAAACACCTTTTCAGCTTATGTTTATTCGCTGCTTATTGAATAAAAATAAATCAAGCAATAAGCAATTTAAGTGCTTTTTATTAAATTTCGCAGAGTTTAGATAACCCAATTATCACTCTCAATGATGCTCTTCTTTATTTCTCATCCCAAAACAATTTCAACTACAAAATTATTACGCCAATTGAAAACAGCCTAGCAGAAAAATCAACAAATGTTAAGTGCCAAAGTGCTTGAAAAAGTTAAGAGCACTTAAACCTGATTAAGTAGCAGCTGATATGCACACACTTTTGACTTCCAACTGGTCGTGTCTAATGAAATTATAAAGTCATATTTCGCTTGATTTAATATGCTTTTGCATATACACGTACGTTTAAATATGTGTACGTAGGGTATTGTTTGTATGTATGTAAAAATCATTTCAAAGTATTGCAGTTGGGAGAAAATTTTATCTTTAAAGTTTGCGCAAATTACCAAAACGCCCAGATGTGCCGGCACCTTCGATATGCGGGCGCTGTGCGGCTTACATACATATATATATATAAATTTAGTCTTAACTGCAAAACAACAGGCTTAATTGCCCACAACCATATAAAACTCAGCATGGCATCGGGGCTCGTCTCTGTCGAGGCCTCATCTCGATTAAGTTTTTTCCTGGTTCTTTTTTTGTTTGGTTCTTTAAATCATTTCGCCGCAATTGGAACAACTGTGCGCATCCTTGAACATGAAAAGTGAAAGGAACGTTGCCAAGAGATGTAAAACAATTTATGTGGGCACTTACACTAATTACAACTGATGTGTTTGCCATTTTGTAGCTGTTTTTGTTGTTGTTTCTGTTGATTTTGTGGCTGGCTGTGACTAAACGTTTTGTTACGTTAACGTCACGAAATGACGACATGTGTAAGATACGCCATGCAAATGATTTTTGATATTATACAGGTTAGTTTGCATAGAGTAGACAGCAAGTCATTTCGCTAGCGATTTATTCTGTGTTAGTTAACAGTGAAAATTGCATCGATATTATGTAAGGCGGGTATAAATAGTGGGGGATACAACTGAGTTCCCCTCAATTGCAGCTAAAGTCCGTTTTGATCCATACCAAGAGACCAAATGTTTTAGAACTGTTAAGTAGCATAGAATATTCATAGTTTAAGAACGCAATCATTAAAATCAAGAAGTTTTTTAAATAAGACCTTTTTTACCAACGGTCGTTCATTTGATAGCTATATGATATAGTCTCCCGATTCTGAGAGCATAAAATTTTCGAAATTCCTGTGTTTAAGAACGCTATCATAGAAAACAACAAAAATTTTCTTACTAAAACCCCTTTTTCTACCCAAGAATCAAGAATGCAATGCAAAATTTACCGTTCAGATTTAATTTTCGTCTTATACCTGGTGCATAACTAAAGCCGCACTTCAAGAACGTTAGAAAAACGATAGACAATTGCGTCTGGCGCAAATAAGGTAAAAGATTCATTTTTAGGATCTCCGTGTTCTCAGTAATGTGAGTGCTTCGAAATGCCAGCTCCAAGCATCCTGATTCGTTGTGAGTGCGAAAACCATCAAAGAACCACCTCCGAAATTTGTCTTCGAAAAATAAAGGGGATCTTTTCTCAAATCCCTCCAGTAGTGGGATGACCCGACGGGACCGTCCAAATTAATTTTTCTCATCCGGAAAAATGGCCTAGAAAAATCAAAATTAATATTTTTAGCCCAAATCTTTTTTTCGGAGACCTGGTCCGCGGGTACGAACCAAAATTTACCAATGGCTAAAGTTCTGAAATTTAATTTTCAAGGTTTCGTGCTAATGTTTTGGTTAGAACCTTGGTTCGTCCCAAGTTTTTCCAAACTTGTAAGGAAAAGTAATTAAATTGTTAAAAATATACAAAAAATTACAGATTTTCTGAATTTTTGTTTACTCGAACATACGAGTTCAATTAATTTCAATTAAATTTTATAAGTTTTATTTCTTCGAGCAATTTTTGGTCAATACTACTTCTCTTATCAATAAAATGCCCGCTTAACTAAGACTTGTAACTTATGTTGAGTCGAACCGAAAGTTTTGGTTCGGAACAGGTTCTGGTTCAGCTATTTTTTAGGCAAGAGGGGCGGTTCAAGCTTTGGTTCACAGTAAAAAAAAAGTGGGAGTTCCGAGCTCGAACCGGTTCGGTGCAAAACTGGCTTGCAGCCCTGGTCCTTTACTCCAACTTTACTCTTGTTACCACATACAATTTTTGGAATACGATGTATTTTGAGTTCTTTAAAACACATGAAACAGTTCAGCATAACACTTCTAAGCCACTAACTGATTAGCGCTTGCCAACGAATTGCTTGTAGAGCTCACTAATCGATGCTGACCTCGCTTACTCAGCTTTGGATTGGGTCCTCTGACCAATCCATAATCATCTTGATCGGAAAACAAAGTTTTTCCTAGCATATTATTTTATTCAATTTTAATTATCAAATTTACTGAAGCAATCAAAATATCGCTAACCAAACACAGAATGAGCAATTAAACTGAGCGGCTATAGTTATGCACCAAGCCTTAAACGAAAATTAAGTCTTAATGGTAAATTTTGCATTGCTAGTGTTGTATTTTTGTTGTCTTGTTTATCTTATTTTTGATTCTCTTTTTATTTATAAACGCCATTTGATACTTTTCTCTACTCCTCTCTGTTGATGCTCTCTCCTTAAAAAAAAAATTGATTGTTATTTAAGTTAACGGCAACAAAAATGCCCTGTTAGGGTTTTCTAGATAAAAGTCATTCAGAAATTGCAGTCGATACCCTAAAACACTTATTTGAAATGTCTTTATTTTAAGGCTGAAACGACACATACAATTTTTTATCAATGTGGAAACGCCTTTAATCGGACAACAAAATTTGCGTTGACGATAACTGTCTACCAACAAAGCTTACGAAATTTCTGTAACGTTAGACTACACCAAAGTAGGCAAAGAAGAAGAAATGAACAAGTAAAATTTTTGCGTTTTCACATTTGTTACTACCTATGTATAAGTGTGGCACAAAATTAATTATGCTTGGGCACCTACAAATCTAGAGTCTACGGCTATTGTTCTGATATTTCATTTGAACAAATGCTCCACTATAATTCTGGTCAAATTCCTTATTGGCTTTGTCATTTGTCTCGAACAATGTTCTTTTGCATCCTGTGCATTCTCTCGCTTAATTAAAACCCTTTGCTTAGGAACAGAAAAGCTAATATGCATCAAAGAAACAACGGGCGGCTTGTGTAAAATTGCTCTTTGTTGCATTGTTTTTGCCTTGTCAAAGGATTTTATGAGCTTGCCACATGTGGTGTTGGTAGCGACAACAAATCACAATGCGAGTCATGCTGGAAATATGAACTGCCGAGTCCAATTGTTTTCACATAAATGGAACTACATTTTCTGCCAAACCACAAAAAAACAAAAAAAACTCTTTTACCATTATCAACGAGCAAAGCCGCATGTCTTGCTCTAAGCGCTAATAAGCTCATAATTAATTAACAATTAATCAGCAAAAAGCCAGCCATGTTGACCGAAGATGAAAATGGCATTGTTATATGATTTTTTTTTTTTTATATAGATTCTATATAATTTCAAACATTCATTAGCCAAGAGGTCAGTCATCAGGTTAGCGTGTTCTGTCTGCTGCGGCTGGCCACGCTTATCATAATGGTCGAAAAGTTCTAATCGTGGCAATTAACGTGGCCAAATTTAATTTCCGTCCACGGCGCTATCAGCAACGCCGATGACGACGACGCTGGGGCTTTCGCTTTATTATTTACAAAATATTATTTTATGCCTGCCATTTGGAAATCCATCATGTAAGCCAGGGATTTCTTTCGTTCAGTTTTCCATTCTTTTGGGCATGTGTTTACTCGCTTGCAAAGATAAACGAGCGAAACTCAAATAGTCCCCACCCCCCCTACTTAGGGGGGTTGGGGGGGTGCTAAATACATATATTCTTAGATTATAAAATGTGCGTCCTGGGCGTGATTTGGAGTTTGGCATTAAGCAAATTACTTATGTTAATTAGTTGACGCTGCTAATGAGAAATCGCGTAGCCCAAAAAACTGAAGTGATTGCCTCCAGCCAACTTTAAGGTCTTGCCTTGATTATTCACCTTCCGCTCCAATTGCTGCTCTGTTGTTGATTTATGACTTGAAAATCGCCAAAGTCTGATAAGTGCCGGCGGCATCCTTCTCTGCCAGAATGAGAATTCAATTTCTGATGCTTTCTGAATGTAATTTAATGTTGTCTGCCTTTTGCTCAAATTGCATTCAGTTGCCAGTTGAATGAGATGCAACAGTTTACCATAGAAATTCATCAAATTGCATAAATAAATCATTTTGCAGAAATAACGAAGGGCCAGAATTTGGTAAAGACGCTGGGAGTGTGATTGCAAACTACTTGGAATTATTCTTCAAATAACTGAATAATTTTCATTTTAGTCTGGCATTTTGAGGGCAAAAGCCAAAAGTCAAGAGTTGGAATTAAATTTGCCGCAACCAAAGCTACTCAAGTTGCTTTCAAACGTTAATGAACTAACAATGCAACGCAAATGTGGTTTAAATCTAAGTATATTTTGTGATGGAGCTTATTTTAGTCTTTATTAATACTATCGAACTGAATAAATGTTGTTGCTTTGACGTTTTCGGGTGCTTAAAATGGTTTACAAGTACTTTTGTTTGTATCTTTAGGGTCCTTTCGTGTCGTTCAGGGTTTAAGCTTAGGCCTGAAGCCCACACGGAAAAAGCACGAAGACGAATTGTAGGCACGAAGCACGAGGTTTATTAACAGGCTTTTGGACCACGCTTGGAGGTAAATTTATTTAAAGGGCCTTCTGGCCCTCTTTTCAGAAGAGTTCGGTACGATATTAGGTTATGTAAATTTGTCAAATTTGGTTATATTTTATCAGCTTATTTAAGAGTGGAAAATTCATGCTTGAACAAGTATTCAAATTGGTATATTTTTGCAGAATTAATTGGTATAATTTTTTTAAGAGCTAAAAAATATTTCTTTACGATAATATCAAGGGGGGACATTACAAACGTATAGGTTCCCCTCCAAAAATGGCTGAAAATGGTCCTTAAATGCATTTTTAACAACTTTATTCTCAAATAACCAAAAATCCTGTCTTGATGGATAATTTTGCAAATTATATAGAATTACTAACTATTCCCGCTATAAACTGAATATTTTTGTTACAAAAGTAAAGAAAACCTGGATTACATGAAAGCAAATTTCATTTATGTTGTCTTGTGTAATTAAATAAATGTATTGACAGATTACAAATTCCACGTCAAAAAACTTCAGAAGTTAACTTACAGAGCGTGCTCAATGTCAAGGAGCAGAATTGTCCTAAAAGATGGGTTTTTGTTCTCTCTTAGTTACTACGTTTATGGTATTAAAAAATCATGCTTTTGGCCCCTGAAAGTATGCAAATTTTATTTTCTTTAAGAATTATTTATTTGAACTAGATCAGTTATGGCAGCACCATACATAATCCACAATGTGCATTTACTCAGATTGTTGGACCAGTAAAATACAAAAATATTTAGTATTAAGGCTAAGAAAAAATAAATATTTTCTTTAATTGTAAAACATAGCATACTTGGAAGAGCAAAAAGCATGATTTTTTTATTTGTGCATAAACGTAGTAACTATCGGATTCCATACTAGGCACAACTAAACTGAGAATAATTTCTTTGTACTTTTTTTTTTGCATAGATCATACCCTGAATCATTAAAAGTGATTTAGTTTTATATGAAGATATGCCTACCCATATCATAATAAAAGGAGATTAAAAATCTATTTTGGTTTTTTTAGTGTACATTCTTATCTTCTATCTGTTTGGTGTGGTTTGTGGGCCGGCAGCATCATTGCACTGTACTTGGAGCACGGTATCTTGTGTGATGATAATGGACATTATTATTGCCTTGCAGAAGATATATTAATATAGTGCTGAGGTTCGTAACGCATAGAAGGAAGCATCTCCGACCCCATAAAGTATATATATTCTTGATCAGTATGACAAGCTTAGTTTATCTCCGTCTGTCCGTCTGTTAGTCTGTTTCTATGCTATCTCCTCCCACGGTTTAAAAGCTATCTTGACCAAACTTTGCAAAAAGTCTTAAAATACACATAGGCTGCACATTTGTGGGAATCAACCGGAACGGATGACTATATCATATAGCTGACATAAGAACGATACGTCCAAAAACTTGTTCTAGTGAGAAAAACTTTTTTGTTTTCCCTGGTAGAGTCACCAATCGTGGTATATATTAGTTTTATTTGCTTCCACATAATTCTGGAAAAATTTATGTGAGAATTCTGGCTTGACGCGGTCAAAACTAGTTAGTGGCTTTGTCCATGCGCCGGTTAGTTTATATCTAATAACGTCAAAATCATATAGCTCATAGAAACGGTGGGTCAAAACTATAAACTATATTTAGTGAGAAGAACATTTTTGTTTTCCATCGTAACGTTACTATTCGTAATATATATTAGTTTTATATGCTTTCACATAATTCTGTAAGAATTTATCAAAATCGGATGACTATATCATATAGCTGCCTTATAAACGGTCGGTCAAGAAACTAGTTCTAGTGAGAAATACTTTTTTGTTATCAATGGAAGTGTCTTTAAAAAAAACGAAAATTTTTGAAAAATCGAAGTAAAATAATTTTTAAAGTCTAAACCGTCAACCACTGCTATTACTACTCTCGACTGCCCAAAAAAGTAGGCTATGTAAATGATGCTTTACAGTACATTATGCTAGCCCCAGAAGTAGGCAATATTTATCATGGTTCGTAGTTCCTTAGAACACATCCCCAAATAGTGGGCAATACAAATTGAAGTTCATTATTCCCAAGCAAATGGATAACAGGAAATAGATAATTAGGGTATTCACGACAACTTGCTTAATAGATAACCTGTTAAAAAATGAAATCTCCAACAACAAAATGTACTACCGAAAAATAAGCTGACATCACCAGCCTAGAGCTGGGTCATGTGGTTGCCTGGTTAAAATTCAATTTCAGTGTTGGTAAACACTTCAAACAGTGTGTACCCATTTGGTGCCAGAATTTTAATATTTTGATGCTAAAGCGCCACTATTTTATAAAGCACACTAAGCTGGCACTTCAGCCTTGGTGGCAATGTTGTAGAGGTTAAGGTGTGAGACTAAAAGTCAACAAAACCTGAGTGCAAATTACGCTAAGGTCGGTCAGTAATTAATTTTTTTTTTTTTGTTCTTTAAGAACCTTTTAACGATTGCAATTACATAAAATGCAATCACATATTATTTTAAGCCATTACCTTTTACTATATTTTAAATTTACGTAACATAAATTTTTTCAATATAGTTGGCTCTGATTTATTGAGTTTTAATAATCAAGAAATTTACTCAAAAGTGTGTTCACGACAGATGAAGATTAAATATTATTTTTCAATAGGGTTATCAAATAAGCAAGTTGTCGTGAATACCCTAAATATAAAATGGAAATTAACTATTTTTTGACAAAAATTCAATAATGTATGTAACATGCAAAACTGAATTTTAAATATCGGTTATTGTATGCAAATGCTTTGAGAAGTCAAAATAATTGCATTTTGGTTTATCGCTTTAATCGAATCTAAGGGCCGTTTTCTCATCTTCATGTTTTTTACAACTATTTGCTTTTTGAGAAAATTGATGTTGCCTACTTTTAGGATGCGTTTAAATCGCATCCGGGTCGTAGTAGAAACAAACATAGACACTTAAAAGCGGCCTAAAAGTAGGCAACTAAATTTGATCCAAAAAGCACCTGGATTCGAAAAACAGGAACATGAGAAATCGGCCCTAAGTACATTTGAGAATAATCCGAAAAAGTGAAAAGTCATATTCTCAAAGCTTCCTTAATGTTTCTTCCGGTTTTTATGCCCTTGCAGATCTTTTCTTACACTTGTTCCCGAGCGATCCATCCTTTTAGGCTCACGAAAATGTAGGGTATAATTAAAACATTTTTCAGAGATGGAATTGTGATTAGGATCCAGTTTTTATGTCCCACATTTGTTCCAAATGCACTTCAAAATTTATTAACTTTGCAATTTTTGGCAACTAATTTATAACCAAGGGCTTTGCCAATCTCTAAACTGCAAGTTTTCCTTTATTATCGATTAAAATTTAATTTCAGTTTAAAATGTATAACTAGATTTGTTGCCCTTAAGCTGAAAAATAATTAAATATTTAATTTGCTTTTACGCAATATTCATTGATTAATACAAAAATCATTTGTGGGCGGCAGCCAGGTTCAGTTAAAATTAATTTCATTAAATTAAGTTAACTGGGCTGTGCGAAAATGGGTAGCAATAGCCCTGCGGTCAATTGAATAAAGATTAATTACGGGCCAGGAGAATAAAATTCCATCAATGAAAACCACATTTCATAATTCAATATTGCAAAAAATTGAACATGTAAAGAGACGGCTCGTTAAGTTGGAGCACAAAAATTGAGCAGTCATGGCCGCATTGCATGCATTAACTCCTCTGGCATAATATATCTTAATTTTGTGCATAATTAATGCATGCAATTAAGTTTAATACAATAAGTAGATGAGGCGGTGGTTGTCGACTTTTTGGTTTCCATTTATCCCCGGCAACAATTCCCATAATTAAAACGCCACACGCACACACACACAGTCGCACCCAAAATCCAACAAGGACACGTAAACAATCCACTTAACAGACTGGGGGATACCATTTGATCCCTGCTATCAATCTCACAATAGCACATCCCCGCAAGACATTGCGTATACGCAGCGTGAACGGCCTGCGGCAACAATGTGTCACGCGCATTATTGATGGGCTTCAGTTTGTAGCTTCAGCAGCAAAACGGCAATTACAGCTGCTCGACGTTTGTGTGTGTATTAAAACAACATAATTGCGAATTGAAGCCGTGCTCCCCGTGGTGGTTCCTGGTCTTGCCATCAACCGAATCAGAAGTTGCCGAAGTTGATCGTGTGATGGTGTCGTGTCATTTTACATTGTTAAGTACTGAACAAACTTTAATTGACGGCAGATTTCAGCAATTAGCTTTAAAAACTTCGCCCTTTCGGTCAGCTATGAGTCTGTGGTCAGTTGTTTAAAGGCTGGAGAGAGGGGGACGAAAGAAAGGAAGTAAGAAAAGTTGTATTTGTACGCTTCACTTTCAATTATGATTAATGACCAATAATTAAAAGCATGAAACAACCTTGCCAAAAACCGCACAAATTGATTAGAGATGAGCACGTGATAGGGAAACGATTCACGAAAAGATTATTTTGTATTTTTGCTTTTTAAATAACTTATTGATATTATTCGATTAACAAAAGTTATTGGACTTTCTTTATTGCACACACTTCATATCCCAGAAGAAAACTAAACTTTGGTCTCTATATAAATATGTATCTAAGCTAAGATCCCAGTCCATTGGACAACATGCTCAAGTGTTTCGAGCTTTTCATTAATTAAATTGCCAGTTAGTGAATAGACAAGCCGGAATTTACCCCCCCCCCCTCTCCTAAACATGCCTTGTTTATGCTTTGATTAGACATTAGACAACAAACCAAAACCGAAAACAGAAACTTGTTAGAGCTAAGTGCCTGGTCTATGCAGCAATTGGCCCTCTAGTTCGCACTCATTCTGGGACAGCAGCCTTGTTAATGTCTCAAGGGTGCATTATGTATGGCTAATTATGTTTTGCGGGCAGTAACAAGCCCCGGCCTAAGTGGAAATCGCAACAGATTTGCACATATGGACACCATTAATCAAAGGCAAAATGTTCACACAGACAGTCGCGAGTGTCTGTCTACAACAGTTTGATGGCTAATTGCATACATGGCAGGCGTATCCGGTTCTTCCTCTAATTGTAGACATTTTTCACCTGACTGTTGAAATGCAAAAGAAAAAAAATTTAATTAATGGTCAGTGCTTTGGCTTTGGCTTATTGAAATAAAATAAGATTGGCATAGCAATTTTCTCACGAGGTTGGAATGAAGAGCATATAAGTTGCCTATCTTAGCATATCAAACCAATGAAATAATAATGAGGTAAAGTATTTCCGTGTAATCATTTCGTGGTTGATATAACAATAGTTGAGTCTTTGAAAATTCAATAACTTTTTGGTTACTTTTAAATCTCAATAAACTTTAATTTACAAATAACTGATTTAAAGGCATTTCCCTTTATATTTCTCCAACAACTTTTAAATCGTTATAAAATCCCAATAACAGGTCCACTTGAAGGCTTCAGAGCAACGTAAACTAGGGTTTGATGAGCAATTTCCAAAATATAAAGACGACAGGGCAGCCATAATAATTCTATCTTCAATTATTCCTTTCTTTACTATTATTTTCAGAACAATACTAGCTGCATTTCTAAAGCCTGCAATACATGCATACATATAATCTATTTGTTGTAGCTCTAAGACACCCAAATGAACAGTCAAAAAATTTAGTCAATTGAAATTTCGCTTTGAAACACTGCACCAATTTGGTTCTAAATTGAAAACATTGACTTTTAAAAGTTGATGTTAAAACGACAGCTACTTTTTGGCCACATCAAGAAAAACAGCTAATCCATTTTTCTTTCTTCTGACTTTGGCTTTATAAGTAGGCAATTGTGATCCTAGATAGTTTTTTCGGTGGTGTTAAAAATTTGTGCATGTATTTGTTTTAATTTGCACACGCATATTTCTCCATTTAATTTTGAAAAAAAATTTTTATTTTCTTTAAGTTTAATAATCTTCAAAACAAACAGATTCCAGATTTTACCTTAACATACTGACTCTTTTTATTTCAGTGCTTCAGTTCGCTTGGCTTTAGTTTTATTGCTTTTTTTTTAAGGGATTTATATTCTTCAAAGAATTTCAGAAGTTTTTCCTTTACATGATGTTATTTTCAAGTGGGTATGTCTGCCTTCAAGATTTCACCAAATCCAAGATCTGCCGAAACATTATTGGATTAATTTTTATTAAAAAAATTTTAAGGCTTCTTTAATAAATGGAATTATCGTTTGATTTGATATTGAGTTTGTCTGTCCCACTAACCAAACGTTTGACTGATTTCTTCAAATTGTTATCAACATTTTTTTTCAACTTAAAAAAAAATAATTTATAATTATTATCTTACGCTCTAGCCAAAAAAATATATTTAATTTTATGAGAGCGCAACTAGATTCATAGTCTAAAATTGTGTAGGAATAGTTCTTAGAAGTTATTAAAAAAATCATGATTTTTGCCCTTCAAAGTATGCTATGTTTATGAATATAAATAATTAAGAAAAATATTTATTTTTTAGTAGCCTAAACACTTATTATTTTTGTATACCTTTGAATGGTCCGGCAATCTGAGTGTTGCTGTTAGTAGCAGTCATAACTGACTTTAAATTATTTCGTTTAAAAAATAATAATTCAAGAAATTAAAGTTAGCATACTTTGAGGGGCAAACAGCGTGATTTTTTTTATAAGCATAAACGTTGTATAAAAAAACTTTCTCAATTCCAAATAGATTTGATAATAAATTGACAAGCATATTAATATCATTCTATGTTGAATCATTTAGCCTCTATATAGTTCCTAAACAGATTTAGAGTAGGAATCATATAAACTTAAAAATGCAATAAAATTTATTTAATTAGAGCATTTGCTAAAATGGATAAAATAGAATTCCAACAATCACATTATCTTAAAGCGGATGATTTATTTTAAGAAAATTGTCATAAATTGGGGAAAGATTGACTTCAAAGGCCAATTCGGATTTTCATTGAAGCATTGGTATGTATTCTATAGTATAGGCTCCAGGAATCCATAAATATTTGATTCGTCCAAAAATGTCTAAAAATCTACATATTTGGATTTCCGCCATATTATGGAAACAAGAACTGAAAGAACAAAACCAGTGATCGAGTTTTGTTCAGAGAATTCCATATTTTCTATAATCAGATCAAAATAGGGCTGCATCAAAATCAATCAATTTTCTTAAGAAAATTTCGATCAACAGTTTCAATTTGCTGACTAAATATACTACGTTAATGCAATTAGAAAATCATGCTTTTTGCCCTTCAAAGTAGGCAAACTTTATTTTCTTTAAGAATAATTTATTGATCCAAGATAATTTCTAGTCAAATATGGCAGCATCATACATAATCCACATTGTGGATTTCCCCACATAAAGGTATACAAAAATAATTAGTTTTAAGGCTAATAAAAAATAAATATATTCCTTAATTATTCTTATTCAAAAACATAGCATACTTGGATGGGCAAAAATCATGATTTTTTTATTTGTGCATAAACGTATACTAGAGTCATATTAATGCATACGACATGGCCTTGACTCTTCCTTGGTTAAGCTCTAACATAATGTTGATCATGTTTAACATGCGCCTCTGCTCGAGTCTTAAGTTTAATTAAATCTTAGTCTTCGTTTTCTTTAAAGTTTTAAAGTTAAGTCTTTAAAGTTTGCGTTAAATAAATTATATATTTTTGTTTCTTCAAAATTTCTTACCTATTTATCAAGTGTTAAGTTGGTGTCAGTCTCTAGACTGTTGATAAGTGAAGAATTTAACTCTTCCCTTTTGCTTAAAATTGTTTTAAATGCCTTTCTTGAATTTCAAGTTGAAATTCTTGTCAGTCTTGGTGGATGTGCCTGTTGCTGCTGCCATTCGCTGAATAATGAAATTTACCTTCCCAGAGCCACTGAAATATTTTAAGTTAAGGTGGTAGACAACTTCCGCATCCTTGAAGGTTTCAAACAAATTAAGCGCTAATGCGAGATGGACTCACAAATCCTTACTTGTGTTGTGCCAGGGCATACGCAATTAGTAAATTATCTTCTTTGCAGTTGTATGCTTGTTAACCCCTTCATGTACAGAATAACAGTTTACAATTTCCGTACTAATTGCAAATAATGTCTGGCATTTAATTATTAACAGAAGAAACTTTGAACTTCCAGAGATGCAGTCAAATGTGCATTTGGCGTATTAATTACGATTATCAATATTGTGAAATTGTAAACAAAATGGTAATCAAGCGCGGCAAGCAATTAAAAGCTCTTGCCGATATTGTTATGGTTACAGCTATACTATAGCGTCTGTTGATGTTTCTGGCCACTTGTGCACACACACACACAAACTGCAGTCGGAGGGGGAGCTCGTTATGGGGTATGCCATAATCACCCTGAACAGAGCAACTGCAGCTGCTGCCAGACACTGAGAATGCGGATGGTTATACCAAAAACAATGCGCTTAAGCTCAATTCAATTAGAGGGTCTCGGTTAAGTAAACTGCACTGCCACAACAAGGGTCATGGGTCTCATTTGGCATACTTGGCGTATGCTTAATCCGCAATAATGCAACACCAAATTAATTGGCTTTGTTAATTTAGCCACAGTTGTTCGTGCTACACGACATGACAAGGCTAAAGATGTTGCCCATTTGGCAGCAACATTTCTTATCGAATTTCACCAGGAATGCCCCTGAAATCGATCAATCACATTTTCGCCTCAAAAGTTGTCAGTTATTTGGTGGGACAGGCTTTCATACCACAATTGACATTCAACTGCCCGATAAGATTTCTAGTCAGTCAACGTAATACATTTATTTCTATATTAAAAGAACATATTATGTGGCCTTGGGGCACAAAAAATAATATAGAAAAACCATTTCAGTAGTTAGAAGACTTAAGTATTAACTAAATTTCAAATAATGAGATCTAAAATTCTTTAGAAATCGAATGGTTCGTTTTCTGCACAAAAATTAGCATTTTCGGGATTGGAAAATTCTTGGATCGACTTCATTTTCTTTTTAAGAATTTATTTTACGTCCGGGTTTATACAGCCATATGGGAACGTAGTCTTATAATACGGATTCCAATTTATTCAAATAATTCTAAAAATAGATCAGCGAACCCAACTTGGATCTGCAGCAAGCGTTTCAGTTCAATAGGGTGGCTAATGAATAATGCTACATTAATAAACTAAAATTATTTTAATAGCTGAAAGCAGTTCCTTCGCATGAAATAACTTCACGTCATTTTTTTAAATTAAAAAACAGTCACATAAGTGTATATTGGGTTTGTGCAAATATATGTAACAGCCAGAAGGAAGCATCTCCGACCCTATAAAGTATATATATTCTTGATCAGCATCAACAGCCGAGTCGATATAGTCATGTCCGTCTGTCCGTCTGTCTGTCTGTCTGTCCGTATGAACGAAGAGATCTCAGAGATGGTAAGAGCTAGAGGTTTGAAGTGTATGGAACATATAATTCTTCTACCTGCAGGCAGATCAAGTTTATTTTGGATTTTTGCCACGCCCCCTGCCTCCCCCGCCTCGAACATTCTAGACATATATTCTACTACTCAATATTTATCGACCCGCCATACATCGTTCTTCGATCAGATAAACGATATTAGAGCAATACGTAAAAGAAAATTCAAAGCAACGACAACAACAACACCGCAGCGATTGGTAGAACTTACAAGAAAGAGAGATCGAGAGGGCAATACCTTACTAGTAATTTTCCAATTGAAATTTGCTTGACGGCATTAGCTAACTGGACTGCGCCGCTTTCAGTTTCCCCCCTCCCTTCTTTCCAAAAGATATTTGTGTAAGGAGGCAAAGACCAAGTATGAGAGGAGCGATGCAATTGAGATGGCCTGCGGTCAGAAATCGCACTTGATTCCCGCTTGACTAATATAGATACGTTTATGTTAATAGAAAATTATATACAAATTTTTATAATTTTACGGTTAAATTTTTACTCTTCATTACTTATCGAGCCCCATACATCGTTTTTCAACCAGATGAACGATAGTCGAAAGAGTTGCCACCCCCAGATTTTGAAAAACCCTCACACTTTAAAGTTATCAGTTACATACAAGCAGGTACAGAGTATATTAGTCAGTCGGGCTTGACCGACTTTCTTACTTGTTTTTTTTTTGGTAGCAACATTCATTAGCCACCCTTTATTTAAATGGGAAATAATTTCTTTCTGACTGCTTTACAAATTTAACCCAAATAAGCGAAACCCCTTGGGTGAGTAATGTTCCAATTCTAGGGCATCATAAATGTGGCCAAATCTATTTTATAGATTATTATTGACCAAGCCAACCAAAATAAACATTTCTGTCCTCGTCACATATATATATATATTTCACTAAGTAAATAAATTAAATTCAAATCTAAATTGATATACAAATATATATATGGGGTAAAAAAAGAAGAAGGCCTGTTCTTATCACAACAAAAAGACATTGGGCGCCGCTGACTGGTCAACATTGTGGAGGAGGGTGGTGTGGAAAACGAAAGCGGGGGGTGTGCCAGTCGTTTTATCGCTGCTTAATTACGTTACTGATAAGCTCATTTGGCTGTTTCTTTTTTCTTCTCCTTTCTTTCATTTGCTGACTGAAGGCTTCTTTATATCAGAAGTCGTTTGGTTATTCTCTTCGCCTACGCTGAGACCTCTTGAAATTGCTCAGCAAAAGATTTTGTTAATAAAAATTAATGACTCTGTGATTTGTTTGGCATTAAGAACAGAGAATTTCCTTATGTGCCCATAGATTGTGTTTATATGTTTTAATGGTCATTTTTCATTATGTTGTTGTTCAGGGGAATATTGGCAGGTATTTGGTTTTGTTTGCTTTAATTACGCATGGATTGCGGTTAAACAGAAGCCGCAAAAAAGTTGTTGACATTTCGCTTAAAATAATACGCTATTTATATTTATAAATAATTTTGATTAAAGTTGTAAAAATGAACGACTTTGCAATGCTCTGAAAATCCAATTAAACTTTTCAATCTTTCAAGTGTTAAAATATTTACACAACCAAAGAAAATACTAAAAAATTGCAAATGTTTTTATTATTATTGCTAATTACACAATTTGTTTACATTTTCCAGTGCGAATCCTGCTAAAAATTTCAATTACCCGATAAATACAAACAATTTTCAATTTACATGCGAATTGGTGAGCGATAATTGATAAGTGTGCTTTTGTCTCAATTTCTGATATATTTTTGCTTTATTTCCATTTCGTTTTTTTTTTTTGTTTGTTTGTTTGTTTTATCTGTTATGCATAATCTTTATGTAGTATGGCTGGCCCATTAATGAATGTGGCTTTTGTTTTTGTTTCTTCAATTAATTTAAGCGACAATTCAATAAAAATATTTGGACTATTTGTGTGTCATTGTCGATAAAAGAATCGTTGGCCTAAGCCTGGCAACAGTGTGTGGGTGCCAGCATTTGAGTTAGCTACTTGGATAAACAAGGCGGGAATCAGACGAAAATAATATACCCTTGTGTTCATATTTTTATACTTTGTAACGATAGAAATATTCATTTCTTGGCGGCGGTGTCGTCAATGTAGCGTTGGTATATGTAGTTTTATAGTTCCACATAACTGGAAAATGTATCAAAACGGATTATAGTAGCTTATAAGTTTGTGAGAAAAACTTTTTTGATTCAGTAGCGCACGTAGTAAATATTTGTTTTATATGTTAATAATCCGAAAAATTTTCAAAATCGGATGACTACTTATAGCTGCCTAACGAGGTCAAACCTCTAGGGAAACTTTTGTTTTTATCTAGGTCAACTGGTATATATAGTTATAGCTAATAATTAAAAAAGAACTAAGCATATAGCTGCATAGGACGATCGGTCGGAAAATATTTCAAACAAGTTGGTATCAAATTTTATTTCAAGATTTAATTTAAATCTTATATCTATATGCTAGATATTTTTCAGTTAAGCGTTGGACCCAGATTCTGCACGCTCAGCAACACTGTTACCTTAAGCATTAAGCAACACTGGAAGCTTGTAATCAGGCAAAGACAATAAAGATGACAGTCTGAACGTGATCGCCCAAAAACGAAAGACGCTACACTTAGTAGTAGAATATTTTAGACCACTTGTTTTTTGCTCTTTGGGGAGGTATCTAACACTAATGTCCAACACTGTTGTCCAACACTGTTTTTAAACACCTTTTTTCAACACTATTTACCAACACTATTTTCAAAATGGTTTTTAAACACCTTTTTCCATCACTGTTTTTTAATATTGTTTCCAACATTGTTTTACAACATTCTTATCGAACACTATATTACAACACAGTTTTCCCACACTGTTTTTGAACTTTGTTTTCCAATACTGTTGTTTCAATACTGTTTCCAACACTATTTTCCAACTCTATTTTCCTACACAATTTTCCTACATTTTTTTTCAACACTATTTTCTAACATTATTTTTATAACACTGTTTTCAACATTGTTTTGTAACACTGTTTGGCCGAGGTATTTATTAATTAACATAATTCACATCAAAACCTCGTGAAACACTTTTGTTTTCCTCCATTTGGTAGGCAGCTTATAAAAATGGTGTGTATCGAAGCCATGCAACAAGGAGTTTTGTTTCGCTGTTAATATATTATCAGGACCTGACGGCCATAAAATGTATTCTTATTTTGATCAGCAACATTAGTCAAGGACAGCTGTCCTCTGATTTGGTTTGTGTTGGATGGCTGAAAAGCATTTTACTTCCAAAACTTCAGTGTTTTTTAACCGATCTTATTGTGCGTTTAAAGAAATTATCTATTGCTTTTTATACTGTTGACGCTAATCAGGAATATATATTTTGGGTTCTATGTAAATGGTTGAAACAATTTTGAAATATATCAAGCTTTGTTGTTATCTTTACATAGTCTGCGAATCGAACTCGGGAACTAGGATTAATAGGAATATAGTCTCACCGCAGTTCATCATTGTACATGCGAGTAGTAGTTAGAAGGCTGAGCCATTTTCTTTCGAGCTTTGTTTTATTCTATTCAAGATAATCGATAGAAATTGCTTCACTCACATCAAAAAAAAAACACAACCCGTTTTTCTGCCAAAAAAAATGCATTACCCACCCACCTCCAGCAAAATTCCATCTGATTTGACTTTACCCTATGCTTAGGTTCACAATTACGAAGCCTCTGAAAATGATCAAAAAATTTATGAATAATAATAAATAAAAAAACAAATTCATTAAAGTGGTCACACGACTTCATTTGTTGTCGACCGTAAGCAAACATGGCACCCATCTGACAGCAAGCTTATTCTCTGACAAAACCACAGCAACAGAAATCTGGACAGCTTAATTCGTCAGTTGTTTGGTCTCTATATTTAAACCATATATATATAATATTCCAGCATATTCTTGCACCAAATGGGATTCTTAAATACTTAGTTTTGCATGATTGATAAGCTCAGAAATTTACCCACTAGTCAAATATTTATGAATAAATATTCGCATGTGCATAACTGGGAGTCTGGTTAGGAACACTTGCATATTCATATTTGATATTTTGCTTATGTTATGCAAATTGTTTTTATTTATAAATAAAATGCATTTTGTGGACATGCTTAAGAAATTCATGAAGATTGAATTATTATGCCACGAAGAAATAGATAGAACAATTTTTTTTTTATAAACTAGTGAAATGAATTTCTGAATATGCAAAATGTTTTCAACTCACTTTCATTCGTGCTGCCCTTTCATCCGCCCTCTCCCTGCACTCAACGGCTGGTCTCGTATATCTCTGTGCGAATTTAGTTTCCTATTTTCATTCGCGGCCACCGACGCGTCGGTGTTTCTCGCCGCATAATTCATGCCACTCGACACCCTTAACCCACTTACCACCCACTCCACTCGCCAATCCTTCAACGGGCCATAAATCTGCCTTTTTTTTCAGGACCATTTGTCCTCGACCTTGTTAAACGCGTTTTGGCATCAATTCGGTAGGTAACCCATGTCGTTGCAATTATGCCATGGATTCTATTTATAGGGCGAAAAAAAATGAAGGGAACTTTACTAACACGCAACTTGCATGCGCAAATAAGGCTTTCTCCTCCATTGACTTTTTCAGCCTTGCTGCTTGAACTTCACATACCTTGGAGCCAAAGCCTTCAGTGCGGCCGCTGCTTAGTGCCGTTGCATTTTAATGGATAATATTGATTTTTGGTACTGCTTCCGTCTCCCAGTGTTGGGTGACCTCCTCATTCAGCCTCGGGGCCCTTACATGCTGTCTGCTCGTTATGAGCATTCATCGCAGCAATTGGCGCGTGCCAGCGAATGTTCCAATAAGAAAGAAAGGGGTGACATGGCAGCTACCTGACATTTTACTCGCGGCACAATATCCTCGTTCTTGGTTAAGAATTTTAATGACATCTTTCTTTGAATAATATTAAAATTAAATTCTGAATCTAATCGACAAGTGTGAATGTACCAACATACTTATGCTTGCTTCCAACGCTTCGAAATTAATAACAAAACAAAAGGGGTTGCAGTACCGACGCCAGCTCGAACAAGCAGACTGCAGAAAAAAATATATATACGCGGTGTTCGAATTGAGACTTGGGCTGACAGAAAGATGGCTGCAAAAATTTCAAAAAATAACCTCACACTGTGTGTGGATCGCTGCTCTTCTCGAGCCTCGTTGTTGTTGTTTTTGGACTGCTCCCAAACTCAAATTTTGTGACTACCGCTGACTTGTTGATCAAAGTGCTGGCAAGATTTGAATAACTGATGAGGTTCGATTTGCGACACTATTTCATATAACCGATCTGGCCAACTTTCAATAGCTTTTTCTATTTTAAATTATTGAACTCAAATATGGTTTGCTTACGTATTTTACGCTCCTCAGACGGATTACAAAAACTAATTCGGTTTGAGACACTACACATATATCAAATAGATGTTATATACCCGTTCTCTTAAACGTGCGAAAATGTGCAAAAAAAATTAATTTCGTCGCATTCTGCATATGTATACACATAACAATCCACTATACATTTTCCATATACAAAATCTAAATTTGCTGATGTCATACGTTCATTTGATTGCCACATTTCAAGCAGTTTTTGATGCTCCAACTAAAACTAGGCTGAGAAAAAATGAGATTTTTCGGATTCGGGCAAAATCGGGCAAATACTATTTAGACTATCACATAGAAAATACTTTAATATATAATATTGCATTAACAATGACGACTATTCACAGGAATTTATTGTTTTTAATGTCAAATGACAAGCTATTCACATTGAAAACATGACAACATAAGGGTCATATCTCATGCGCCGAACAGTGTGAACCCATCCTAAGTATAAAGAGTTTATTAGGATCAAATAACGAATATATACTTATATACAACTAAATCGAGTATTTTCAGAATATGGGTATTTTCAATGATTTGCTCATATCACCCACACATTTTGGCCAATATTGTTGGAATATAGCTTAAAATGTTTAAGATAGTCGATAAATATAATAATCAAACAAAATACATTTTTAAAATTTTGTTCAATTTTAAATTTGAATTTGTTTCTATCTTTTGATTAAAATCAATTTGTTTTGGCGGTATTTCAAATGTCAAATTAAAATGTATAAGGAATACCTGGGGACATTTTATATGTTTGATTTAAAGGATTGAAAACGTAATTCCGTTTATTGGTTCAGATGTTATGACAACTTATGTGAACCTATCTTTTTAAAAATACCAAAAAATATATAATCGCCGATATCTGGAGAACGACTTTCTAGAAAATTAAACTTAGCGTTCCAAAATACAATAAAAAAGTTGGGTTATTTAAAATGGGATTTTTTTTGTCGACCAGCTTATTAGTTATTTAAAAATCTTGACTATTAAAGGGCATATTACAGTCGGGTTTGAACAAATTTCTTACTTCTTTTAAGGTTTCTTTGAAAGGATAACACAAACTACTATTTGTTTTGCCATATATTGATATTTTTGGTTTGAACGGTGCAAAGGATGGGGTTATTTTTCAAGAGCATATTCAACTATAAGCCCCCTCAAAAACACTTTTCTTGCATTTTCTTCACAATTCTCCCACCCGTTGCGAATTGTATTGCATTTTCATAGTTTTGCTGCTGCTTGAACTTCCGGTGGGCACGCCTCGCTTATCAGCGAACTTTCAGTTGTTCTTGCTGTGCCCGCATCCTGATTCTTGCTGTGGGGGCAAATAAGGACACCACAACGTACCTCGCTGGCTGTTTGCCTGTTTTGCATGTCATGCGCTTGTTTGTATTTTTGTTGTTGTTGTCGTTGTTGCTTTTTTTCTTGTTGTGTTTCCTTCCGTTTTCAATTTCTTTTAACATGTGCCCGTTGTAGTGTGCACATTTTTTTTATATTTTTTTTTGTTATATTTTGTTGTGCTTCGTTTTGCATATTTTGAGCGTGTTCTTCTTGTGACATTTTCTTGCTGCTGTCCCTTGGGGGAGAAAGTGGACAGTGCAGGCCGAAAATGAAAGTTCCTGCTTTTGTGTGCCAAGGTCTTTGATTTTGGTCCTTACGAAAGTAATTGCTTAACCTTAGACACAATGTGCAAGAAATTATGCCAGTAAGTCATTTAATTCCATTTTTGTTTATTGTTTATTTGTGGAACGCTTAATTGAAATCTAATTTAATTTATGACCCACCATATAAACACACTTATGTACACACAAGTACATACACATACGTGTATATGGACTCCGTGGCCCGTGGCTTGCCGGCAATTATACAAATATTTGCACATGGGTTGCCCCCCGCACAAAACTGGGAAGACTCCTCGCATTTGTTTGTTTTAATTGGAAATGCCATGGCATCAAAGTCAACTTTAATCCTCAGGTCATGCCCAGCCAGACCCAGTCGGGCAGCAGTAATTCATAATAATACGAGTTATGTATATAATAAATACAATAATTTATTGATTTTTTATACGAAAATGCTTTGGCACTGCCCCCATAAAGCAGACGACTTCCGTTTTGTTTGCTTTGACTGCTCAGATGTCAATCGAACTATGAACCTACATATATGTATTTAGGGCAGAGGGTGGCACAAATCATCTAAATGGACATAGAACCAATAGTAGATAAAATAAAACCACGCACGTAGAAACCGAAGGCAACTCCCAAATTAAAGATGAATGCGTGACAGATATATATGTTGAGATTTGATGGAAAATAGTGTGTTATTTTGGGAAAAAAGTTAAGTAACCTAAGACATGTTAATGCTGTGAAACAGCAGACATTTTGGGCATTTTAAGAAGTAATGTACATGGCATATTGACAATCAACTTGGAGCTGGAAAAGCTCTGCGCTAGATGACTGTCACGTTTGCTGACGGTCAAGAGCAAATGATATTGGGTGAACATTTGGAAGTTGCTTTTGATGAAAGGAATAATAACTATGATTCGCAATTGTAAGTGAAATTTTATTGCACATGAAATAATATGATTACCTTGCCAAAATCGACATCGATTAAACAAGGCAACAATTTGCAGCCTTTTTTCTGGCTTAAGCCCAAAACGGATTTGCGAAGTGATGCTTAGAAGAACAAGCTGAAGTAATAATTTCTTCACCCCATTTACATTTGGCCTATACGATGCTGCTAAGTCATGTTGCGCTTAACAGCACATTGTTGGAACCAATGTTAATAGGCTGTAAGCCTCATTTTACTTTGTACACCAACAAAAAAAAAACACAGCTAATCAAATAGTGTGACCAACACCCAGTAAATTGAAAAATACCACAAAACTTTTTAATCTGATCACTTTACACTCACTCCTCCTTGACGGAATACATGTTGAGGTAAGTGAAACTACTTATTTCGCAATTACTTACGGCTCAAAGTCGACTTTATTTAATTCGTACGCGTTTTATTCTTTATGATCTATCAACCGATCATATCTTTCTAATATAAAGTTATCCAAGTTTTGTTCAAAATGTAAGGCTGCGTTCACACTGTTCGACGCATGAGACATGATCTTCTAGTAGGTCCTTATGATGTCTTGTTTCCATTGTAAATAGTTTGTCATTTGACATTCAGAACAATACAACATATAGGGTGACTGGACTATCATGTCTCATGCGTCAAACAATTTGAACCCAGCCTAATAGTTTATGGGGTATTATTTGTATTTCGGGAACTGGTAACACTAATGCCAATAGTTAAAATCTTGTAATACCAATACAAAGTTTAACATTATGTAGGATAAACGGTCTCACAGCATTTTGATGTAATATGAAAATTTCAAGAGAATTTTTTCGTTGCATTATTTTTTACAACTTTGACGTTGATTATGTGTACAAGTGTACTCGATGAACTTCTTTCTTTGTTTAGCGAAAAAGCTCCATCAAAAACCACTGTATATCGCTGGTAGAGTGAATTCAATCGTGGTCGTAGTTCGCTTAGCGACTAATTCCGTAAAGGTCGTTCACAATCGGATGTAGTGCGTTGCTGTGTTTGAACTGATAATGCAAGATCGTCATGTGACATACTTTGAGATTGAGGCAACCCTAAACATTAGTTCCACCAGCATATGTAAGATTTTGCCGTGAAAAAGATTTGTTCCGCATCGCTAAAAAAATTGCTCGAGTGGATTGGTGCAAAGAAATGCTGAAAAGTACGATTGCGGTGCTGGAGAAGACGTTTCTAAGATCATCATAGGTGGCGAATCATGAATATATGCGTATGAACCAAATTCAAAACAGTAATCGACCAGGGAGCCGAATCCCACAAAAGTTTTTCGCACACGAAGCACTACGAAGCAAATGGTCGACAATTTTTTAGGCCGAATGATTTTTCCATTTTAAGGCCTCCTTCCAGATGAAGGAAGGACGCTTTTGAAATGCTCTGAAATCTGAATTCTTTTGAAAAGCTGTCATATTTATATGATGCATAGTGTCCAAATAAATTTGTATGCCATCTGAAATGAGGCCTTCAAAGACAAATTAATTATTTCAACTCACTGTAAAACACACAAATAGCGCTTGTACATTAAAACGTGGTGTGACGTTTATTTTGATATTACCAGATTTGAACTATTGAAATTAGTATTACCAGTTCCCGAATTATAACTAAACACTTTACAAAATCTTAACCTCAAATGGTATATACCTATGAACGTGTTCACATTTGCTTGGCTTTGCCTTGTAGCAATTTATTATTCTTTTTAAATTCATTGTCAATTAACATACCTTAAAATCAATATGTAAATTTGCCTTTGTATTGCAAATGAATTTTATATAAATTTGTAATCAACTGGCCAAATGCCAACTGCTGAGCTTCTTTTGCAATTAATGGAATTAAAATATTTTACAATCATTTTCCAATTTTTGTATAATAAATTATTAATGAACCGTGATTGAAAAGATGTTTATCTATAAATAATTTTTTTCATTATTGGACATTATTTACATTAACAAATGTATTTCATACGACTACAAAGGAAGATTCATTTGTATAAAATTTAAACTTTAAATTGAGAAAAATTAAACGAATGAAATAACCGAATTAAAATATAATAAAATGGGGGATTGGAAAAAGGAACAAAGATCACTGGATTGTGAAAAGTATCTGGAATATTACGAGGAAAAAGGTAAAGGATCGAAAATAGGAAAATAATCTTGAGGAATAGGAATGTAATCTTAAATAGTAAAAGCAACTATAATGGGAAAAGAAATTGAACCGATTAGTTTTTGAAGCTATATTCGCAAAGTAAACTATAATGCACATAGTATTTTCTCATTTCGCCAAACTTCGTGTGAGCAACGGAAAGGGAAGTCATGGGGTAAGCGTAGCCATGTATTAACATTAATGGCATTGCCAAATTTCCATGGCGCCAAGCTCATGTTCTTTACTTGGATCAAGCATATTATGAGCTCGTCAAATTCAGCAAAAACCGTCACGCGAAATCGCCATCGTCTATAATGCAAGCATATGAGAAAAGCATTTAAGGTGAAAGTGGCGTAAGAAGAGGCTAACAACAGCATGAAAACGCCCAACCAGCTTGGCAACGCTTAAATTGAAAGTCTGCTTGAGTGGCACTTCCAATCTTATGAAAAGGCCAATGAGTTGTGCTTTCAAAATTTCATAAAATAAACACCAAAAAACATTGCAAAAATGTTAGAGCTTTAATTTTATCAAACTGTGCTCCGTTTCCCAAACTTCAAGCCAACTTATATATTGCATAAATTTTGCCATCTCTAGTGCCCACAACTGAGTGAGTGACATAACCACAGGAGGTAGATTGGAGTCAGAGTCAGGGACGCAGGCTTTAACATTTGGGTCAGTGTCCGCAATGTCCTCTTAATGGCCCATAGACAATTATAACGCTACTAAATCGTGCCATCAGGCATTGAGTAGGGACGGAAGGGAGAGAGAGAGAGAAAAATAAACATGGTCCAATGTCATATGCACAAATGGCGTCTACTGAATGGCCACCTACTTTCTTTGCTTCTGCCCTTGTTTGTGTGTGTCTCTGACGGGGGATTGGCAAAGAAAGTGAGTGGGGGTTGCATATTATTCAATTAAAATCGCACTATTATTTAGCTTGTACGGACAACTGTCAGCAGCACGCACGCAATCATTGACAACACGAACACGCACACGCATTTGCACACCCACACCCCCCAGATGGTAGGGGTAGGTACCAGAGTACATAAATAGCTCTAGGACTCGCATAAATGTCAGCTACAACATTTGATTGCTTCAAGTTGGTACTAGGACTTGGCATATGCGTGTCGAAGTGTGTAGTCCAAGACAACAGCTGCATGCCAAGGTAATTGTTCACTATATAAGTGCGCCAAAAAGCATGCTACATAAAAGTGTTTCAGCTCTGGTATTGCCAACTACAGTGGAAATTATTTTGGCAAACTAAGGAAAATAAAAAATGATAACTCATACTAATTGAAAATTGAATTTTGAAAATTTATTGATGACTTAAAAAAGTATCTTAACTTAAGGGGGAAGTCTACTGTGCCAAGGAAAAACACACCGATTTTCCGCATTTTTTTCCTAACAAAATATTACTCGTACATTAAATTAAACCGTCATCTTTATTATTGATTAAACTATTTAAAAAAAAAAGTTTTAAGTCGAAATATTCAAAATTGCCGTCGTGGCACTCCTTAAAGCACAGGACCGTTTTTTTGAAGTGCCTAAACGATCACGTCTGGGTGATCTGAAAAAAAAAAACAAATATGGTTAACATCTACATAATATTGACTCTCGTCTGACGAAGAATTTTTTCGATATCGTTAATAGTTATAAAAAATAATAACATCAGATTTTGGCAAAAAAAAAAAAATTGAAAATCATTTCAAGAATTTTTTTTTCGGCGCCAAAATTTTTTATCCTCAAAATCCTCCGTCAGACGAAAGTCAAATCGGGTTTTAAACCACCGTTTCGGTTCACGTTTTTATATCGAAAGTTGGATATGCAAGCATATTAACCAAACATCTCGAATACGGTGTTGATTTATAAGAAGGCGAAATGTCCGACAGCCATACTAAAGTAGGCTTAAAATCCAAGTCAGCGAGAAGAGCTTTACCATAGTTTATAAATAGGCTGGATGGTAGGACAAAATTAAGGTGAAGAATCTCTACCAGAAGATAAAAGAAACTGTGCTAACTCAATTCCAACTACAACTTCCATTATTAGAAATGCAAGCTGGTAAGATGAATAATAAGAACAATTGCAGTAGATTTACAAAATCAAATGTTATGGAAACCTTGCGGTTTTCGGTTGAGTTCACGAGCATGAATTAGTGTTGCAGTTCAGTTTTGCATCACTGAATTTAATTTATGGCTCTAAGGGTCATTTTCTAAGGTTCTTTTTTTTGTAAATCCAGGTGCTTATTGAGAAAATGTAGGTTGCCTACTTTTAGGAAGTTTTTGAAATATATTTGCTTGTGTCTACGGCGAGCCAATATTATTCTCTCAATAAACACCTGGATTTACAAAAAGGGAACATTCAAAAACAGCTCTAAAATGGTTTCTATTCTAGGTCTAACAGTTGAATTTTTACATTCAGGCAACACACACTTTAATTATACGTTATATCAAACTAGGTACTAGAAATTCGTTAAGAACTATATGACACAACTCTATTATGTAATCCTTTTTAGTGGAGCAATGTTCTTGCGGGACTATATTTTACGTTGCTCAAAACTTTAAGCGCGTTTTTTGACCTGATTGCGCCAGCTCTACTAATCGATTTTGATCAGTCTTGTTGCAATCGACGCAGAATTGATGTTATTCTATTCCGTACCTCACTCAAGGGGAAAAACATTTTTTTTAATATTTTTTTAACACTAAACTACAAAAAAAACTTAAAAAATCAATTATTTTTTTAAATTGCCACCAATTTTTCAAAAAAATATTGAAAAATTTGATTGAGGTACGGGCTAGAACTACATCAATTCTGATCATAACCTCATTTACCGTTTTAATTTCCGATAACCTGAAGTCACGGAATCTTCACCTTTTATACACTTGAAAAGTGTATATTAATTTTGCCCAGAAGTTTGTAACGCATAGAAATATTCATTTCCGACCACATAAACTATATATATTCTTGATCAGGACGACGAGCCGAGTTCATTTCCGTCTGTCCATCCGTCCGTCTGTTCGTCTGTCTGTCTGTTTCTACGCGAACTAGTCCCTCAGTTTTAAAGCTATCGAGCTGAAAGAGAGTCTCCTTTTTACTGCACGTAACTAATATGTCGGAACCGGCCGGATCGGATGACTATATCAGAAAAAGCAGAAAATGTGTTTTACTAAGAAAAGTTTTTTTTATGGTATCACATTTTTATTATCAATGATTTAAAATTTTTAAATATCTGATATCTATATCCTATATATATTTTACAGGTTAAATCAGTTGGAGAAAAGCTTTTCAAGTGTATTAAAACTTCGGCACAATCGAAGTTAGCTTTGCCTTCTCGTTTAGAAAAAATTAATTGGAAGATATGATTGAGGTTCGGCTAGAACAACACTCGAATTCTGACAAAACTTTATTTTCTTTTTTATATTATCCATAAATAGAAGCCCGGAATTACAGAAACCACCTTCTTCTACTTTTTGTGAGACCATTAAGTGTTAAGTCTATAACCAATTGAAGGCTTCTTTATAATGTAAATAATTGAGCAATTACAGAAATGTTTGATTTGACTTCTGATAAGTAATCAAATTCTTCATCAGGTGTGGCAACATATATTTAGTCATTCTCTGAGTCATTTGGAAGCTCTTCAATTTGCCCTTTCATAACATAAACAACAACAGCAGCAGCTGATCGTCATATTGCTAACAATGTATAAACCATTTGCCCCATCAATTGAAACACAAAGATGCTGTAAATGCATTTGAGTGAGGAAAAAAGCAATTGCACATAATAATGCAACAAAATAAATTAGGAAAATTTTCTTATTGAAATACAATAGTTCCACTTGTGTTATACAGAAAGTGTGAGGCTGAAAGTGGGGCTCAGTTCAAGCACATGCACTTCGTATAGTTAAGGTTCAAAAGACTTGCACTACTCAAGGACTAAAAGACAGTCACATCTACTGAGATCTGGTTACGCCATATTTATATATTCAAGCAACTGGAGCAAATTAAGGCAGAGTCAACAGCAGCTCTAACGAGTACTTCTCCCCAATTTGCCACTGCCGCTGCTGCTGCTACCTCATCTGGTCCAATTTTTAAGACCACGACCTCGTACGAGTAAAGTTTTTTCTTACTTTTTTTGTGCCACGAAAGTTAGCCAAAAGAAGAAGGAGGCAAACGAGAGCTGTTGCCCCCAAAGGACTTTTGCATAAGATGAGCATGTTGGTGCTGCCTGCTGCTGCTGCTGCTCCTGGCGTTAAGTGGCGCCCAGCCAAGTCGCAGCATCAGCAGTTGCCTTCCTTAGTGCCTGCTGGGACCTGATAGCGTGGAAGAAGCACACTCTTTGCCTACCCCAATGTAGCCTTATTTTTACGGCTATCGTTTCAATTTTTATGGCTTAAGTTGTTGTAAATTTTGTTAGAAGTAAAGTTTTACTCAGTCTTCAAGTCAGTGGAGCTTCTTCTTCTGGTAATCGATATTTTGTGGCTGTCCAAGTTTCCACTCAGCCGTTTCTATTAGCCGTCAAGCAGAAAATTTAAACTGTCTATTTACACAATTTTCCAGTTAGCAATTGCTGATGCTCTTTAGGCCATGTGGGCATTAATGGTTTTTCAATAGTTAAAGCGCGTCCCTAGACCCCTCAGCTCTTTCAATGCGGTTTGCTAAAAACCGCAAGGCATGCATACACACACACACACACACACATTACCATTCACACTTGGCTGGTGTGAAAAATACGGCTTAACAGTACATTTACTAAAGAATTTATGTGTTTATAAGGAGCGAAGGCAAAAAACGGTTGCCATGCGTTGAGTGCGTTCCACAAAAGGCAAATACATACACATGTAGCATGCGATTAGGCGCCGCGCATTTTATTCAATTTACCACAAAAGAGGCAGCTGAAATTGTTTTTACCTTGGTGTTGGCTTGGATGCTGTTGGCTCATTGAGCACAAAAAACCACGTTTAGAAATACTGCTGCAGAATAATGTTGAATGGAAAGGCAAACACAATGGATATTTTAGACGAAATGCAGTCATTTGCTCATTAACCTCAAAATATTGTTTTGAATTTAAGTTGCCATTGAAGCGGCATTCCGATTGAAGGTGTCGAATTCAATTCCTCTCATATGCAAAGTTTATTTGTTTTACAGAAAGACTTAAGCGAAGTGTAGTGCGAAATATGATCCTATGTAACATGGGAAGAGCAAATCAGAGCTTGACTAAGAAGTTTAAAATCAGCTTATACCCGACGTTTTTTGTGTAAAACAAGCAAACTTTGTTCTCATTTAAAGAAGCTTCTCTTCTGGACTCAAGCTTGATTTGTTCTCAGATTTAGCCGTAGAACAAAATCAACCCGATGACAGTTATTATGATTGCATTACCTCATCGGAAACGAATGTTTTTACCATTTGAAGAATTTTGAAGAAATCGAAACCAAGGATAATCCGAAAGTGCAAGGGCTATATGGTGTATGCGCCATCACTTCCCGATTTAGTTCCTATAATTTCTGTATGCCGTTAAGCATTGTCATAATGAAGAACCCCGACCGGACCATAAACCGAACCTGTTACATTTTGACAACTCAAATCTGAACCCGAACCGGACCACTTTTTCCAAAAATAAGGTTCGGTTCACAATAATAAGAAATTTTACTAACAAATTCTTAATAAGATTATTCAAAATTAAATCTTAAAGAGTCACTGTGTCTGATTGGAAATAACGTCAATAAAGTTATAGATTCTTTCGAAAATTGTCCAAGAGAGCAGACATTGAAATTTTAATTTTTTTTTTTTTGGAAAAGATCTAAAGTCGAAGACCTTAAACGAGTATTTGCGCAAACTTAGTTCGCGTATAGATTGATTTCTCCAGGAAGCTATAGTGCCTACACATAAGAAAAACTCGAAATATTTGCACTAAAATCAATTCCAATTGATGTCAAGTATAAAAGAATTAACTTGTGTACGGATTTTTCAATACTGAATTTATTGTCTCGATCCCGTCTTTGTTTTTAACTCGAAATAGGCTTTTCAAGGGATTGATTGATTTTAGTTTGTTATTAAATGTGAAGAGATTGGCCGAGAAAAATCTTTTCGAACTTTCAGTTACTTTATATTCTTTCGCTATTCCGAACTTGTTTTAATCACTATGCAAGACTATGTGATAATCAGGTAGCACCCTTACTCGAAGTGAGTCTTTTCGGATTGATGCAAAAATTTTAATCCTTCGAACTGGTTTTGAGTACAATCAAATTGGACTCGTACTAAAAAACTTAATTTGATGTTCGTAATCACAGCAGTTTTATTAAACTAAATGACTAATGTCGGCAAAATGATATGTTTATAACAACTTAATACTCTTTTAACCAATTGAAACGTATAAATAAAAAGAAAATAAAACGAACTATACTTTTTTGTGCAAGTGAATCAAAACCTGGGGTTCAGAGGATCCAGGAACCGGTCCGCGAACCGAACCTAAAGATTACTCACGGGTTCCAACCTCCGAACCGAATCTCTTCCAAAATTTTTGAGCTTTGCAGCCTTGATCTTAACACATTTCTCATCTCCTACAGATCACTATATGACACATAAACTTACAAATAACAGAGTAAAATGTTGGTTTATCTAACACATAGCAGAGCTATGTATTTGAATTTATTTTTACTATTTATAGCCTATTTATTTCAATTTTGTTCGATACATTGTAATTTTCCACCGTACGCTAGCGGCTGCGCTTCTCGGTCGGTTTTAAACTGTTATTTACAGTGTTTTTTCTTTCTTTGTGTAAAACATGTAAATGTTCGATAAGCTGATTTATTTTAAGGATATAATCTCAAAACCTACTCCGAAACATTGTCAAAATTCGACAGAGGTGGAAAAATCTCCAACAACAACACAGTGACCAACTTCGTAAGGTGCTGGCTTGTTGATCAAAAATTATGATTCATTTATGTGTACTGAAAAAAACATCAGCCCCTACGAATTTCTTGTGGTTACAATAGGCATTAATTTCCGGATTTATCTGGCATATATCAATGCTTCTGTAAAAAATCAAAAGCGCAATATTCGACCATGCGAAAGGGTTCAAATTGGCCACTAAAGTCAGACACTACTCGATTTATGGCTATTTTTATACCCTTGTATGGCATAGAAGGAAGCATCTTCGACCCCATAAACTATATATATTCTTGATCAGCATGACGAGCTGAGTCGATATAGCCATGTCCGTCTGTCCGTCTGTTTTTATGCTATCTCCTCCTTCAGTTTTAAAGCTATCTCGACTGATCTTTGCAAAAAGTCTTTAAATACACACAGGCTGCTCATTTGTAGGAATCGGCCGGATCGGATGACTATATCATATAGCTGCCATATAAACGATCGGACCAAAAACTAGTTCTAGTAGGAAAACCTTTTGTGTTTTCCATCGTAGCGTCACCAATTGTGGTATATATCAGTTTTATATGCTTCCACAAAATTCTGAAAAAATTTATCAAAATCGGATGACTATATCATATAGCTGCCATAGGAACGATCGGTCTAAAAATTAGTTCTAGTGAGAAAAACTGTTTTGTTTTTAATGGTAGCGTATTTAAAAAACTGCAAGGCGGAGCCTTCTATTTTTTGTATTGCTTTTAACAGGTGTTTGATTTCAACGCTTTTAAACTGTTCACCTGTATTCAGTTGCCGTTTATTTATTAACGACCTTTCGTTTTCACTGCATTTATTCAGGCGCTTTTGTCTGGCAGGCGAGGTATAAATAATAGAGGAGCTTCTCGTCAGAACGGAGCCTTCAGAGCTGAGTGTTGGAGTCCGGGCGGTGGTTGGTGCATTTTGCATAATCAAAACTTAATAAATAATGCAACAAGCAAAATGCATGGGGAGAAATTGAAAAACTGAGTTTGCATTTCTTTGGATTTAAATCGAACATCGATTGGCTGTGTTTCCTCCCCCCCATTCCAAGTCATTGACTGTTGCTTTCAGTCAAAGTTCTTTCCCAAACAAACATCACACTTTGACCCATTTGGTAGCCAACGATACTCGACTCGTGGCGCCTTGGCCTGGCGCTAATCTTTTTTATGCTCCAAGTCCACATTGGGTTGCTGTGATTCAATTCGAGATACTTTTGCGTGGGCGCTGGCAGGCAGGCGGCACTTCAATTTTATTTAACATTTTGGCTGTCAGTTGGGTCTGAGTGGCACTTCGTGTGAGGTTTTATTAAGTTCATCAAATGCCCGACAGCAGTCGGCATATGTATGTGAGTTTATTTGGATAGTTGCCATAGTCGCAAAGTGGCCCGGCTGCATTTGCTGTGGGCGGGGTGGAGGCATATTGAGAACGAAATTGTGATGTTGTATTTTATGACTGACTGACATTTTCATAATATCAAATATTCTACAATTCAATTCGGATTTATGGAATATGTTACAAATCCAACTTAAAATGATTGAAAAACTCAACTTTCGCCTCACTAATCCTTTACCTTTTCTCTCTTTTCTTTCTTTGCAGCTGAAGGACCCAACGTAAGTCTATGAATTTAACTACAAAGTATTTGAGATTTCAAAATTCCACAAGAAAAAAATTTGACTCTAGATTAGGCCATAAAAATGCACATTAAGCTGTCTGGCAGAGATAACTTCATATGAATTTATTGACATTTCTGTTCCTTTGTGGCCGGGCAGTGGTGGTCAGTTGTCGTTGTCGTTTGTTAGGATTCTGTGTGATGGGCAATTTAGGGACGCCCACTTGTTTGCCCAAATTTCGTTTTCGTTTCTTTTGCCGAAGCAGTGAGGCATAAAAAGGCCAACATCCGTTTGCGGCTAATGTGCCGTCATTTGTGAAAAGGGGGGCGCGGCAAGGTAGTGGGAACCAAAACCTTTGTGTGAATGCGGCGAATGAAAAATACATAAATAAATGAGCTACGTGTTTGCAATATTATTTGCCTACACTCTTCTACACGAACAGGTCGCTGGACTTGTCATCAGGCTACAATCGATTTTGTTTTCAATTTGTAATCTTTTTGGTTACATTTAAAGATAATTTAAAATTATACCGAAAAAATGGTTATGGTATAGGTTTAACCGAACGCTTGAACGGTAAACGGTTAATGTGTTACCAACGTAGCAAATCAGTAGACTAACTAAATTTCCCCCATCGCATCAGAAGCCTTTCTTCTTCCTTATTACCTAATCTTCTTATACGAAAAATAACAATTTCAAGCGATTTGAATAACATTCGACGCATGAGACGTGATCATCTAGTAGGCCCTTGTGTTTTTTTGTTTTTATTGTGAATAGCTTGTCATTTGACATTGAAAACAAGACAACTTGAATGCCTTCTCGATTATTATGTAAACGCAGCCTTACTATTTTCAAAGCAAAGTCAACATTTGAGTTAGTAAGAGAGCAAGTGAGAGAGCAAACTGAACAACTGAGCAAAAAAGAGCAATTGAAAAAGAACAAGTTCACTTGTGCTTTCATGATTGGACTCGCATTAAAATTAAAACTTCTTGTGGCTTCCTTCTTTACCATAATCAATAGTTCACCATGATTTATATAAACGAATTTGTACTATTTTTTTGGTTTCGTTAAATTGTCATAAAAACGGGAGTCAAGAGAACATCGCTTTAATCTGCGGTTTTATTTTCATAAATTTGTTTTTTTTTATATTTGTTGTGTTGGCCTCGTTGTTGCCTGCCCGCCTGGGCTTTGCTGTGGTTGGATGACGCTTTTTTGGTCAATTATTCAGACCGAAACGCTTGTGGTTTTGCACAGCGTGCACAAAAAAGGCAACAGGGCGCAGAAGTAGGAGAAGCCAAATGGCAAAATAAAGCATTTAAATGGCTTACAACATATACATGTATAAATATATATATATAAAGAGAGAATCAGCCAGACGTGTGACTGTTGATGTGCTTGGAAATTGCATAAACTTGGTGAATGTGTTAAAAGTGTTGCTCGCTTTTACGGCCAACAGCATCAACAACAACTCTCCAGCAACAGGTGGACTAAGTGAAGGGGTTGGGGGCTATACTAGGAACCCAGCCTGTTCATTATGTGGCTGGGATTGTTTACACAGTCCTTTCTGCTGCGGGCTGTTTGCAAAAGGTGTCAGTCATTCAGTTGGTTACTCGACTGCAGTCCAAAGCATTGGACAAACTACTCGCATCCTGTGGCCACATCCTGTCGCCAGCAAACTGACTGGCGCATTTTACAGCCTACTTATGTGCTTGACCATTGTTTGCTTCAAGACCATTCATATGACTTCCCATGCCAAGCACCAGGGACAAGGCATTTTGACGCCATGACGAAGCCCCGTCCTGGCTGCCTAACGAAGCATAAACTGAGCGCTCTTTTAAAGCCTCTATGACTTTGTGTGTGTGTGTGTGCACAGGGCATCAAGCGTAATGAAGCTCAGCCAACCAGTTGGAGTAAAATAGCCAAACCGGGCCAAAGTTCAGTTTAGCAGCTTGTATCTATTGTTGGTTTTGTGGACGCTTCAAAGTTTTTTCACAATTCCACAGCAGCTTTATATACAATATATAAAATATTTAGTGCCTAATTAGACCATCAAGAACAAGATTAATTTATCATTGAATGAGTACTTGGAATTATTCCAGGAAATTTTCTCACTATATTTGATTTTTCATCCCTTGCTCTGGCTTAATATATTAATTTAAAAACTCTAGCACTCTTGAATATCCTCGAATTACTAACCAACTAATTGAAGCAATCTGGCCATGTCATAACAACAGCTTAGTCAAATTTTCAACCTCTTTTCCCATTTCGCTTCCACTTTAATAGGGCAAGTTGTTTACTTTTACTTAGCATAAATTACATACCCCGAGGGGAAGGCGATTCATGTGTGTGTGTGTGTTTTGATTGGTTAACAAACACAACAATAACGATTCCTAATTGCCATACAAAAATCGAACTTTAAATATCTTCTGCCCTGTTGGGTGGCAACGGCATAAAGACAAAAATCAAAGGCAAGTCATAAAATGGCTGCAGGAAATGGCGTGACGTGAGGCTTTTGTTTATTTTCCCTTTTTGTGCTGTCCACGACAGCAAAGGCAATTACAACAACACTAACCACATAACATTTACAACAAACATGCTGAGTTGATGCCACAACAACATTATTGAAATTGACTTCATTATTATTTCATGGCCCTTAGATGTCTCGGCATCGTGGCCCTTCACTTGGCTCTTCATTTTTATCAAATCTTACAATGTGGTGCTTGTGGCACGTCTTAGAACGTCCTTCAATCTGAGCTCCTCCTTACTATCTTCATCCTTTTCGCTTCTGCTTATTAAAACCAAGCTTGAGGCTCTCGGAACGTCAATATGTTTCACTTTATGTGTAGTTCCTTTTTACGCTAGCCCAGGGCAAATTTGAGATAATGCATTATAAAAAGAGAGACAAGAGTTTTGTTTGGAGCTTGACTGCTTTAAGGCAACTAAAATATAAGGAAAGAGATGCAGGAGGCAGACCAGTTCAGTTTGAGTCTTTAAAACTGAAAATATGTTTAAGAGACAATATTTAAGGCAGAGTTGATTAGACAGCAACTGTGTCCAAATAGTAAGCTGAAGAGACTTAACCTTATTCTTTTTTTCTGTGTCTGTGTTTATTTTGTCTAGTGTGGCGATTTGGCACTTTATGTTAGTAAACAACTTTTTGTTTGTGTGTATCGATTTTCGGACTATTTCGATCAGAGAAATTAGAGATTGGTTTTGGCTGGTAGGCTTAATGATGAATTTGAATTCCTGCTTATAGTTTCGGAGAACAGAAATATTTTAATTCCCCATTCAATGAAAATGTGGAAGCACTTTGTGTCCTTAGATGCCAAAGTTGCAAATTGCCTAGTATGAAAACCAGAAATTAGCTAAATGCATTTTATCAATAATATACTGAATATGTTATTTGAACACCTGTGTCAGTCAGACCATATTCTACTGCATAGTCGGTCGCTGCATACTTAAATGACACTATATTTAATGAAACTTGGCTCTCAGGAATGGAGCCACACACACACACAAATTCAATGAGCGTAAGCGACTGAAGGAAGTGGGACAAAGGAATAGCTCGCGGGACTATTCCATGCAAACAATTCCTCAAATAGCTGCAAGAGCCATACTCCGCAAATTGTTATTAAATTTATTTTTCCTTTCAACTTAAGCAAACATCTTTTCAAATGTTGTTAAGAAGTCTATTATTCAATTAAACAACAGTTTTTCTATATTAAGTGAAAGTTGTTTGAAGAGATCTTTCTTTTTGTTAAGGACTTAAAGCAGGTAAGGTTTATGACAGACTTATATCGCAGACCTCTTAATTAAACATAAAATTGTTTGAATTTGACTTTTGGAAAAGCAAACAAATATTTTAATACGTAAAAGAGTTTGTTCTCATATATTGACTGATTGACAATTTACGCATAGCCTAAACGGTAAGTGTTGAAAGCTTTGCAAAATTAAACCCTCAAGGACAGATAAATGCCTTGCTTAATGGAAAAGTTTTATGTGACATGCGATCAACTAGAAGTAGATTTGTAAAGCTAAGTTCAGACAGGCAAATAATTTGTCCAAATTTTGTTGAAAAATTGTGTAAATAACCATTACCTTTGACTTTGCGGGTCTTAAAACTTAAGCTATGGTTCTACCTGTAAATAATCTGCTTAAAAAGTTCTGATCAATTTCCTATTTAGGCCAATTTCGCCAAATTTTCTTAAAAATTTGGGCAAATTATTTGCCTGTGTGGACTTAGCTTAAGTAAAGTGTGTAAAATAATTGAACACATATTTTTAGAGGCAACAAAACTCAACATTTTTTAGTTTATTGAATGGGTTATTCTAAAATATTTTCGAGAGCTTAACACAAATCTGTTTGCCAAAATGCTCCATCACGTCTGGATTTTTTGTAATTTGAAGTGAATATACTGACCCTTTAAAGGCATGTTTCGTGAGCAACCAATACGTTTGTTTTAAATCTCCTAGATTTTATCGTAAAGTACTATTCCTTAGCTTTAAATCAAATTATCCCAGATAATTTTGTGATTTTTTGACACGAAGATATACCATTTTGAATGCTTCTGTTAGAATTTACTTAATGTCTGACTAAATTTTGCTGTCTAAAAGTATGCTAAGTTAAAAACAGTAAATCGTCTAGTAATTTTTATTAAATTATAATGAATGTTCTCAACGACACCCATATCATACTTGTGGGCAAGGGAACATTTAGACAGCTCGAGTACTTGCATTCAAAATGGTATATCTGCGTTGAAAAAAATCGCGCAATTATTTGGGATAATTTCTTTCAAACTTTAGAATATATTTTTCTGATAATATAAAGTGCCCACAAAATATGACTTAAAATGCTGAAAATAGGCACTTTTACCCACTTAATGCTTAAATGGCCAAAAATCCCGACGTGATGCATCATTTTAGTAAATAGATTCGTGTTAAGCACACGAATATCATCTAGAGTCACCACCATTCCTTCTTTGAACTGGACCTTGTTTCCTAGTGTAATCCATCCACAATCAAACTGACCAGAAAATTGTCTATTCAAATAATTTTTTTCATCCGACAGTATTGAAACTTGGTTTGTGAGAATAGTATGTCAAATGGTCATATAATTTACCGAGTTTAGAAAAAAATGCCCATTTTAAATACAGTTTATAAATCTATGAAACAAATAAATGGAAAAATCAGGGCTGCAAGACAAAATAATTTTTTCAGAGGTCTGGATCGCTGGTTCGAACCTAATGTACCAATGGTTAAGGTTCTAAGTTTTGGTGACAAGGTTTTGGTTCGAACCTTTATTTGTCCGAAGTTTTTTACACATTTGTAAAGAAGAGTTCTAAATTGTAAAAAATATATTATAAATTACAGTTTTTTTAAAATTTTGTTTAATCGAAAATACGAGTTCAATTAATTTCAATTAAATTTTATAAGTATTATTTTTTCGAGCAATTTTTGATCTATACAACTTCTCTTATCAATAAAATGCCCGCTTAACTAAGACTTGTAACTTTTTTTGAACCGAACCGAAAGTTTTGGTTCGGAGCAGGTTCAGATTCAGCTATTTTTTTCAAAAGATGTTCGGTTCAAGGTTCGGTTTACAGTAAAAGAAAAGTCGGAATTCTGGGTTCGAACCAGTTCGCAGCCCAGGGAAAAATAATTTTCTAATTTTCGGAAGTGCAACTCCAAGTTCGGAAAATGGTGTCCGGGGGTTGATTCATGGACGATCTGTAGGAAATTCGGCTTATAAGCTCTTTGGATTATACAGATGAAACAATTTTCTCATCTTATAAAATCCAACCCATGGTCAGTAAATAGAGGGTAATGGGTTCATGGTTGAACGTCATTTTTGTGCGTTGTGTAAGCATTACAGTCAAAATAAATGGAAAATCGTTATTCCTATTTCGGAAAAACCACGGCCAAGGTCGGAAAATGCTTTGTTTATCCATAGAGCTTCTATGGGCCATATAAGTACCAAAATTAACGATATTTTTACCCAAATTTATATTAAATTCAGGCCAAAAATAGAAAAAAAAAATTATTCTCAAATTTGGTAAAATCCTCCCCTAGGTCGCCAAATGGTGCGGGGTGGATTGAGGTACAAACAGAAAAAATTAAAAAAAAATTAAATGGAAAATTTGTTGAATTTTGGAAAATAAACCCACAAGGTTGAAAAATTGTGTTCTCAAGGTTAAATCGATTGTTTATCCGCGAATTCGGGGCTTTAGAGCAAAACGTTGTTTTTAAAATCTAAATTTATTAAATTTATTTCCAATTCGGGAAAATCAAACCCCTGGACGGAAAATTTAAAAAATATTCGTCTGACTCATCCTGTTTTGAAATTTTTTTTATCACTTTACTGAGTATTATGATAGTAGTACATTAAGTCATAAGGCAAGCCTTTGATGTATGCAAGTAATTAAATAATGTGCCAATCTCTTCTTAATTTACATTATATATGTGTCACTTATCCATCCAAGCTTAATTTTCCCCTTTTTAGACTTACTTACTAAATACTCGGTCCCACTGTCGCCTTACTTCCTTTCATTTCGCCGACAGCCGAGCTTACCCTTTGATCACCATTTCCACTTCCGCTGTGAGTGCGGTCTAAGTACATGCACACATTCTAACGTAAAACACACTCGTTCAAGTGTCACTTGCCATTTGGCAGTCACTTATTCTCCATTTCGCAGTTTTCGCTTTTCTTTTTGAGGTATTATGCAAATTTTTTGTATCACCATTTGGTGTGCTTCAGCATTATAGTTACACGTAGACAAACAGCTTAAATCAAATGTGTTTTTTCTACGCTTCGTTTGTGAACATTAGTCACACCGCCCACACATATGTATGTATGTATGTATGTATGTACCGAACGTTGTTTTTTTGGGTCAATTTCAAAGCTCTTGGCGTTTTCAAGTGGTCTTAACGCACACTCGAAATAATTTTTGTGCATTGTTTTTGGTGCTATCAATGCGATTAAAAAACAATTACACTTGTGACATTAATGGCACATGGAGTGGACGGCAACAACAATGCTTTTTGTACACGGCAAAAAAATTGAAATTTTTTGGCGCCTGTTTGTGGCATCTGCGAAAATTTCCATTCTGTTTACATGGCCGTGGCTGTTGCCCGGATAACCACATCAAAAATAAACAAGAAATGGAAAATTGATTTTCCAAAAATCAAAATAAACAAATTGCGTGGCTCGCGTATTTGTTTAGCGTGCGGTCCGTTCGGTTTTTGTTTTTTGTTTTTCTGTTAGAAGTTAATGTTGTTGCTTTAAAGCGCAAAAGTCTTTAAATTAATTGCAGAAAAGAGGCAAAAAATCGAGCTTAATGGCTCAGGCTAATGTCTGGTTCGGAGGGGGCGTAGCCAACATCTTGTGGCATTATTAACATGATTGCCATGAAGCCCACCCGCTGTCAACAACAGGATCCATAAGCAAAAGGGAAAAGCTTATCAATGAATCACCAAAGCATGTGATTGATGATTCGATGTGATGAGCTAAGGTGGCGTTCGAGTGTGCATGTATGTTTCGTGTCTTTTTTCTGAGTGAATGCCGCACACCAAATGTGGCTTCTCCGACAGGGATTAGGCGCCTACGCAGCGGCTGAGTAAGTAAATACGTTGACGATGGCTGTGGGGTGGGGGAGGGGGAGGTCTTGACAGCATCCATATGCATATAGTTGTTGGTGTGCCTGTGTGTGTGTGTGTGTGTGTCTGGGGGTCTAAGACAGATTAAAAGTGAAAAGCTTGCAAAAGTTTGCCACCCAATGAGGCAGCAGCAGCTCTTCAGTCTACTCTAAATAAGCGGATCAGTAGAGTTTATCGTCACGTTTGTTAAGAATAAAGTGAAAAGTAAGGGTGGACCACTGGACGAAAGTCTTATATCTATAGGCCTAAACTCAGATGAGATAAAAATTTAGTTTTTTACAGTACTTCATATAAATAAGGAAGCTATTCAATAGTATTCAACTTTCGAGAACTAGATTTAAGAGCGATTCGGGATACATTTAGTACATTTTGGGCTATTCGTTTTCCGATTTGTTCTTGCAACTCCTCATCATAATGGGTTGATCTCGGAATGGCTCAAACCTATACCCGACTGTTTTTTTATTTTTGAGAAACTGCGTCCTTAAATGTGGAGAAAAAATAAAGCCCATGAGTTTTTCTAACGTTGCATATTTGATTTGGTTGGAGGGTTCACTAAAGTCTTCTTTTCTTAGAAAACATGAGATTTAAGTACAAAAAATTCTTGATTTAAGTATTTCGTACTTAATTTAAGAATTTTTTTTTCATCAGGAATTAATCCCGAAACAAATTTCGGTTCCGGTAACGGTTCCGGTTCCGGCAACGGTTCCGGTAACGGTTCCGGTAACGGTTCCGGTAACGGATCCGGTTCGTACCGAAACGAGTATTTCGGTTAAAGGTTATATTTCGGGTTTTAACTTATTTCGGTTGTCGGTTCCGATACTGTACCCGTATTTTTACACAAGCACAATTTTTCAAATTTTCAAAAAATTAAATGTCTTTAAAATAATCAAAAAATTAATTAGATTATACATTTTTTTCTAAATAGTAAAATAGTTAAAGGGGTAAAACGAAACATTCTTAAAACTGAAAGTAATATTTTTGTAATTTGAGGACGTAATTTAGAAATTCTATCTCAAAAATTTAGATTGACATTTTTCTAGCTTATATATTATATATATATTGATCTCTTACCAGCTGAAATATATATTTGAAAAAATTATAAATCAGATAGATAAATTAAATGAAACCGAAACGGTACCGGTATCAGCGTTTCGGTATGGTTCCGCTTTTTTCGGTTCCTATTAATTTTGGTTCTAGAAACAATTTGGCTTGAAACGGTTTATTTCGGTTAACGGTTCCGGTTACGATATTTTTCCGGGTTCTCATTTAAGGACCACTTTGGGTAAGTTTGAAATGTAAGACTAATTCGTACTTACTTTAAGTGCAACCCAGTATGAATTATACTTGAAATTTTAAGTACAATACGGTATAAGTTCTATCCCGTTTCTATAACACCATATACCATACTATTGTATGGATCACCATTTTCAATGATTGAATTCAATTTACTTTAAGTGAAGAAAGTGCAAACTTTAGCGCTATGTTCTCGATTTTCTAGACGGTTTACACCAACAGAATTACAAAAAGTTGTTTATTTTCTTTGTGAATTTTAGCTTTTATGTTAGCGTTGGATTCCACACAATTTAAAAATCTTCCAAAAAGAGGCTCGTGTCGATTGGTGTAAGAAATTGCTCCAAAAAATACAAGCGCGGTGCTTCCAAAACTGTGTTTAACATTTATAAAATCTTTAGTGTACAGTGACTTATTATTAACTTTATTAAATATACATTAAGAGACTTAAAAGTGTTTTTTAAGAAATTATTAGCAACTATTAACAAAATATTTACTAATAATTTGATAAACTACACAATCAAGTCTCTTTTTAATAAGTAGCAAGTAGCGAGTAAAAGAGTTCACTCCAAATTACTCTCTCTCTCAGTACTCTCTATTAGTTCTAAAATTTAAAATTATTTTTTTACCATCGTCGAACGAAATAGTTTGCAGTCGGTACAGCCCTTTATTCGGCACATGGTCTGTACAACAGCATTAGCGAAACTTAACGGCTTTACCGGCTTAACCAGTGACTTCGCCAAGGTGGTCTTCGAAACACTTACACCAGCTAGTTTCACCCGCGACTGGGCTAGCACTCGAGCTTTTGCCATATTGGCCCTCTCCTCGAGCACTTGACGCATACGATGGGTAAGACGTGGCGCTGTGTACAGTTCCGTCAGCGATCGCTGTGGACGTCGCATTTTTCGTTCCTCATTTCGTTTACGCTGAAGTTCAGCTCTCTTGGCTGACTCTATCTTTTGCTTTTGCTCACGCACGGCCGCCAATTCCAGCTCTATGGGTGACTTCTCCAGATTGGCAAAATATTTCGTCCACTTGGCACGCAGAGCTTTAATGTTGGCGCTATTCAGCACATTGAAAAAATCATCTTCATGTGGTGTTCCGACATCGTGACTAGTGGCATACGAATGGGACTGTCTCTTGGCGGAAATTTCCAGTAACTTTTTGCGACGACTGGTCCGCTCCAATTCGCGCATTAAGTTTTCAAAGTTGCGCTCTAGCAGTGAAAACTGAGTTTCACGCTGTAGTTCGGATGGTTGCTCGTTGGAGGAGACAATATGGCTATTGTAGCGCTCTGGGTCACGAGCGTAATCTTGTAATAATTTCAGATCTTCATGTCCCTGGGGCTCTTCTTTTGTTACAATCATTGCGGTGAGTCGGCGTACGTTTTTATTGAAAGAATCATCTTTTACCAATTTCATTTGATCCTTGAAAAATCGTCTATGCATTTGCAAACCATTGCTTTCCTTATGCAGCAAGCTACGCTGAGAGTCTTGCAAAAATGAGCTGGAGATCGCGCCGGAATCTCCTTTTGATGGCATTTGAGTTGATTTGCGGCTGTGTACAATTCGATGCATATTGTGCAAGTAATGTCGCTTTAGCTGTTGTTTCAGTTCATCATCTTTGAAGCCCGAAGCTAGCAAACGATCATGCTTATCAACTAGATCATACCAAATCTCATCGACCTGTGGATCATTACTGATCTGTTCTTGGGAAATGGACGTAACTTTTATGCTCTGACTACCCGATGCTAAATTGTGAAAAGATTTCTTTTCATGAGCCAGAATATTGATGATTTTGGCCACTGATGTCTGGGCCTTTAGGTCTAGGGGGGATGACTCGGGATCGAAGGAATCATCCTTGGGTACAGCTGATATAAGAACCATTGATTTCGGCGGACTGTCTATACATTTTTGGTTGACTAGGGAACTTTTAGGTTTTTTACTCTTGGATGAACATTTTTTAGAGCGACACTTTTGCTTGCATTTTCTAGACTTTTTCTTTTTGTTCGATTGCAAAATTCCCGACAAAATAACCATGGGAAGGCGGTTTTTACCCACTGATTTAGCTAACATACGTGCGGGATAAGTTGTTGGTTTGATTTTCAGAGACGGAACTTTGTAGGGGCCTTCCACTCTGCCAAATTTTTGAACATCAGTCTTTTTCCGATTATCCCTGACCTGGTTAAATACTTCTTTGCGAGCTGTTTGCCACAGCACATCCGCACTGCGCTGCATTTCAATGAATTATTCTTTGAAATTTGGAAACTTTAAAATTTAGCTTAAACTATTTAGATAGAAATTTAAATGACTTAAAACTCAATTGCATGTTTCAAGTTTTAAACTTTAGCCAAAAGAGTATTTCAACAGCATCCTGGTTGGTCTGTTTATCATCAGCATCCACATCAGCAGCTGCTAAAGCTTCCGCCATTTGCTTGTTGGCATTGAAGCTGCAAACGCTTCGCACCGATTTAACTCCTCCTTCCCTTTGCCACACAAAGAGGTTGTTTTTTTTTTGTCCTATCCACGGCATAGTCCAAATGTTTACACATACGCGCAATTTTCTTTTAACAATTCATCAAGTGCGCTAAGCGCGCACAAAAACTTTGACACTCGACTGTGGAACGGGGTAGGCAGCAGGAGGCATAAGCAAAGTCCCGCCCCATTGACTGCCATATCAATCATCGCCCAAAGTGCGTGCCTGTTAGACACCTTTTCATGTGTGTGAGTGTGTGCTTGTGTGTGTGTGTTTGTGTCTAGCTTTAAAATATTTATTTTACTTTGTGTTTCGGGCGGAACATTTGGAAGACTAAATACAATAACTCAAAGTGATTTGCCAGGTAGTAGAGAGCTGGGCGTTATTTGCATGAGACAGCCCCTATTCCACCCTCGATTCCGCCTATCTGTACATTATTTATTTACTTTTGTGCAATTTATTTTGTGCAAATTTACAGACAGCTGAAGGATTCTTGTACCAGACACTGGCAATTAGTTATGGGCATTTGCTGTGCTGAGGAATGCCTATAATACGAGAGTGGGTAAATAAGTACGCGTGTTGGCCATGAAACCGAAGATTATTTGCTTTCAAACAGATGTGCAAATTGCTGATCCAATTGTTTTTATTATATTTATGATAAATGATATGTAAAATTCTATAGAGACTGTATGATTGACAGTTTAGAACAGCGGTTGGCAAGCCCTTGATCCCAACTGTTACTTTTTTGCAAGGGACGCCACCTTGTCGCTCATGCAATTGCGACGCGGGTTTGTCGCAAACTGATCGATAGTTCCGACTGTGTGGCATTAACCATGGCCCTTACCTCCTATCGTTGCTTTCTTTTAAGCATATTCTTTGGATATAGTTCATTCATTCAAAACGCACTTTAAGGTCAAGCTTGTCATGATTAAGGATTAAAGCCAATCCGTTCGAAGCGCATATGCTCTCTCAATCTAGTCTCTCAGTTTAAAGCCATCAACCTATTATCACAAAAGACTTACTGCTGCTTATAAGTCGGAACCGTACGGATCGGATGATTTTTAAAAAATTTTTTTATATCCATTTAAAATGGATTTTGTGGGGAACATCTTTTTTGCAAATTTTTATATCGGTTATGATGCTGATCATGGATCTATATACTCTGCAGGATTGGAGAAAGAGGTTCGGTTCACAATATTTAGTAATTTTACGGACGGAATAAATTCTGCATATGATTATTTAAAATGTAACTTTAAATGACTACGACTGACTGTAAAGAAGAAGAACCAAATATAAAGATAAATCAAATATAAAATCTATCAATGACGTTATAGATTCCTTCGACAGTAGTCCAAGAGAACATACATCGAAAATCTTTTAAAATTTTGTAAAGGTCTTTAAATAATACTCTAAAAACAAAGTTGCACAAGCATTTTCAAGACTTAATTCTGTTCCATCTTATCTAAAATCTAATAAAAAATTAACAGTTCCAGAAAGATAGAATGTCTACACAATCCCAATAAATATCAGGAGAAGCTGGATTCCAGATTTTTTGAAACCAAAGTACAATCAGGTTCGACTAGTACTTGAAATATTATTACGAAGTTCGAGACTTAAATTAACTTAAACAAGGCAAGGTCGCCTGGGGTTCAGAGGATCCAGGAACCGGTCCGTGAACAAAACACAAAGATTCCTCACTGGTTCGAACCTCCTGAAATTTGGGAGGTTTGCAGCCTTGGCTTAAACCCACGGCTTCGTGTACCTTCAAAGTACTCCAATAAGGAAATTACTATTAGCAACAGGTTATCCAATTAAATTAAACCCCCCTGCAATGTTAAAAAATTTTCGGAATACTGATGTATGCGACTTTTTTGTTCTTCTTTCGATGAGCTCCAAGCAAGTTTTTACGGACCAACATAATACAATAATAACAACGTTTCCGACCATTTTCCGTCTTTAGACCTCATTTCAGATGACATAAAAACTTATTTTGGCACAATCGTTCATATGAATAGAAACACTTTTGAAAAACTCTGAAAGCAGAATGCTTTTAAAAAGCTGTCTTATTAATATGAAGCATAGTGTCAAAATAAATTTGTTTGCCATCTGGAATGAGGACTTTTTGTGGAATATTTTCCAAAATTTAAAAGCAATGTATTCCATATATTGTAAATAATTTAGAAGCAAGTCGGTGGGTGGGTTTTCCCACAAAAGTGAACAGAATTTGATTAAATTTCCATATAGAGCTTTGAAACAGATCTTGAGTCCGATCGAATGGAAGACAAACATTTTTTAACCACGAATTTTTCGCCAGTATTCCGGATTGTCCACAAAGTGAAAATGGCGGCTTTGACAAAAAGTTTGACAATAAGCTTATCGAATGAACAACATAAGTGTTTTATACAACAGTTTTCTGACCATTTTCCGGTAGGTTTTTCCAAAATGTAAAAGTCCTATTTCTGTATGTGTAGCTTTGAAATGGAATTTAGAGCTAATCGGTTGCAAACTAAACTTTCGGCCATTTAACTCGTTTTTAACCCAGGGTGGGTGAGGGGGGGGGGGAATAGTTTTCCGGAAAACTGGTATGCAGTTATTGTTGAATTTTTATTTTGCTTTTTTAAAATAAGTTTTGGAGCAGATGATAAACAAAAAAGTTATGAAACAGCAGTTTTCTGTGAATTTTCCACGTTTCCCGGCGGAAATTTCCGCCTTAGAACTCACTTGAAGAATAAGATGAATCTACAGTGAAAAAATGCAGCTTCCTATCACCAATCAGTCAGTCAGGTGGAACTCTTTTATATATAAACTTTATAGGTTCAAAATAAGCAGCTAGATCTCCTCAGAGTCTAATGAATTTAAAAATTTATATATTTAAATTTAAATACCGTTTAGTTGGTGTAATTTAATATTTGCGACTTTACCTTATGCATTTACACTTTGTGCATACATAATTAAGTACACAATCTCACTTCTTAATTGACATTGCGTATACGCGACGTGCACCAATTAGACCGTGACGCATATCAATTTTCTGTTATCATAATTTTCCAAACGCATTTTAAATTAATTAATGTAAACAATTTCTGGGTTTACGAGTCAATAAGCGGATGTTAAATGTATTAAATTTCAAATGCATTTCAGGCAAAAGCCAAAGTGCAAGTGTGTGTGTGTGTGTGTGAGCTTGATTTATCTAAATTAATTAAATGAACACCTGTGGCCCTCTGCCTGGTAGATAGAAGAGAAAATTGCTGTTCACTTTAGAGATATTTATTTACAAAAAAGCCCTGAGGGCCACTTTAAGCCAGACTAGTTTCTAATTAGAAGCTAAGCTTCAATTCGAGTATCGTGATGTGGCCTAATTTGGTCATGGTTAATTGCAACGTAAGTGTCACCAAGCTCTGATTTATGCAGAATGTCAATGGAGTCGAAAGTCCATAAATTTTTGTGAACAGGATAGCGTGGCAATGGTCCGTCTGGCCTAGTCCAGTGCGATAAGCCAGTCCCTTGTAGGTCCTTGTCTGCCTCCGTGGGCAGCCAAGTGTGCGCATGATTTATTTTCATTAAAAACTTCTTTTGCGTCTACTTGAACGTAAAATTTTCGCTTTTCCGCACTTAATAAAGGAGAAAAGTACGGAGGAAAAAAAACGCAATAAAATTAAGCTGCATCCCTTTTGCCGGCTCACTCGAAAAATGCAATCATTAATTTAAGGCTTAGGCCTGGTCCAGGGTAATATGCAAATAATTTTGAGATAATTAAGACCCCGTTGCCCTGGGTCATTTTTATGTGCCAGCCGTCTAAAGTTTGAATCCATTTGTTAGCCTGCCCCTCCCTGGGCAGGTTACGTGCGTAAAGTTTCCATTTCCATTCCGCGCCGATTGCGCCAAATGGCAGTTGGCCAGTGCATTGGCACGCGATCATTAGTCAAAGGGAACGAACTGCAGCCTGCAGGGGCTGACACTTGATGAAAGCTCGAAACTGGCAAATGAAATCGCCAACTGCGACCCGAAGGCATTGAAAATGCAATAACCGGTGGACAAAAGTTTCTCAAATGGTGTCGCATTGGTCATACCCTTTAAACGAAAGCGGTGGGGAATGTTCAGTTGAATTTAGTTTATGTTCAGAAAGGTAGAAGGAATCTAAATTTTCTTTCTTTAATATTTACAGGGTAACCTCCATTTGCCCCCCCAGATCATGGCTTTATTTTTATTAAGTTTTTACTCTGGGTTGCGTGTAATTGCCAGGGCGTTGGCAAATTAAAAGTTTTCTGCTAGCATTTGATTGCCACGCCATAGTGAGTTTTATATAAATTAGTTGTTGGGACAGTTGTGTGCTAATTAGACATACCAAAGTTGAAGGAGCGAGCATAAAGTGTGAGAATGCATGACAACTTTTGGTTAACTTTTGCCGAGTAAAGCGAAAGTTTGATTGGCTGGATAAGGCTGACCAGTTGGCAATCGTATTGCTATTGTATTGCTTTTTTTTTTTTTTTTTGCCTGCGACATAATTATGCTCCTGCAATTTGCATGGCGCCCACAACACAAAAGGCCATAAAACGCCATTACAATTGAGGCTTACGGCCAGAAACGAAAAACAAGAAAGAACTTTACACCAGTTTTTTCAACACCTTTACTCGCACATGGCTAGGGCCAATGCTCCGTGGGGAGCATGCTAAACAAACCGACGACGAGGCTACGTGGAAATACATTTACAAACCACAGATAGAAATCAGTAGATAAAGCAAATTGCTGTGCTACAAAATCGTTAACTGTAATTTACCGCATTTCCAATGTGCTACGTTCATTTCCATTTTGAGCCCAAACCTAGCATGCAGTTATGAATGGAATAGCCCGAGCTTAGCCCGGCAGGGTCCAGTCAAGCGATTTGGTGTGAATTTAATTGTGTTTTTCATTATAGCCAGTTGGAAATCTAGCCGGAGATACGAGTGCATTATGTAGAATGCAAATGCAAAACATTGGCGTAAATTGCCAAAGGTAATTGAGGCATTAAAGTAGGCTTCATGTATTTAATGGGGCGGGAATAGTAGGTGAAAGAGAGTAGTTTACTTGGAAATGTGATTTAAGCACCAGGGCACTTAACAATTTTGATAAATTGCTTTAAACTAAAAAGTTATTACAAGTAGGACAAATCGTTTATATACGGACTATATATATTATTCAATAGCAAAAAAGCAATTTGATTTCTATTACAGGGACATTGGTGCCTGCTTTATGGATATGAACCTTTGGAAAAGCTTTCGATACGGTGTGGACTTCCATCTACAAGTCTTGAATACAGCAATATAAGTAGGCATCCGATTTTTGGGTTTTTTCAGTTTAAATTTAATCCTAGTAGGCCAGGGTGAATGTTTTGTTAAAGAACCATTTCATGATTATTTTTGCCTTTTTAACACATTCTTAAAATACGATGTCTAATGATGAGAGAATTAACATTATTGATTGCCTTGATGCGCGAAATGCGACTAATTATTTATTTTTATAAGGCCGTTCATCAAGTCGTTTCCAGACATGGTAGACCCATTTATAATGCTGATACGCCATACGGACTTAAACCAATTTAATAACGAAATCAGGATAATCACGGATTATCTTAAGCCGAGTAGTATGAGATTATTATTATTAATCCAGAAAACATTTAAATTTTTTGAACTTTCTGTAGATTCATAATTGATTGATCACAAAGAAGATTATCTTTAAGGATGTTATGGAGATAAGGCTGCGTTCACACTATTCAACGCATGAGACATCATAATCGAGTAGGCCTTCATGTTACCTTGTTTTCAATGTCAAATGACAAGCTTTTCAGAATGAAAACAAGAAAACACAAGGGCCTACTAGATTATCATGTCTCATGAGTCGAACAGTGTGAACCCAGCCTTATTTTGATATTTCAACACGATTTGAACAAAAATAATATTCATTTAAGTATTCCAAAGATTGATTTTAACTCGATATTCGGAATCCATTTCTAGCAAAAAAAAATATCTACATTCAATTGGACACCAAATTTAGGAACTAAAATCATAGGGGTGTATATATATTGGGTCGTTCACTAAGTAATTTCGTTTTTTTAGTGCAAGTTAAACACGATTTGTTTTTTTGTGTAAAACATTTTATGAAATTATATATTCTCCATTTTGATCCAATACCTTTTGCCATCTTTCAGGCAAGAGATTGATTCCACGATCATAAAATTTTGGATCCTTGCAGGCAAAAAACTGGTCCAAGTGGTTTTTGACGTCCTGATTTGAGGTGAGAAAAAAACATTTTGTAGAGACCGGAACAAGTAATAGTCCGAAGGTGCCATGTCTGTCATCAAAGTCATTAAACTTGTATGAGGTCTCGCATTATCCTGGTGGAACACTACACCTTTTCTATTGATCAATTCTGGCCTCTTCTGTTTGAGTGCATCACTCAATTTGTCCAGCTGATCACAATACACTTTAGAATTTATCGTGGTATTGTCTGGCGAAAGCTCAAAATAAACGATCCCTTTGAAATCCCACCAAACAGACAACATAGCCTCTTTTTCATCCTTTTTAGACCATGATCTCTTGCGCTTTACATTGGCATCTTCTCCGTACACATCACAAAATTTTCGCCTTGCTTGAACAGCATTTTTACCCTTTTGATAGTAAAACAGTAAAATATGCCTTCTTCTGATAGGGCACCGAATAACATCTACTTCAAAAAACTATATCAGCTGTTCAAATATATAACGGTAAAGCGGTTAAGTGTGAAGTAGGCTGCGAAAATATTCAATAAGATCAGCTGTTGTCATCAAACGAAATTAAATCCCACAGCTACACCTTTTAGAAGTATTTACGGAGCGCTCCTAGTAGGATTGAAACGGGAGTCCCTCGGAAACACCTCTTACGAGTGTTAAAAGAGCGCTCCTACATACTCCATGGGAGCGATTTCCTAAAAATCTTCAATCATTTTTACAGTTATCCAAGATTATTCGATTATTATTAATTGTAATTAAAGTGGGAGTGGTGCAATGGGTAGTGTGTGTGAGCCTACTGTGCGGAAGAAAACATGTTTTTACTTTAAAGCAGAAAGTGTAGCCATGAACAAGATTCTCTCAATCTTTGCAGTTAGGATTCGGTGGTAAACTGTACACAAGCCAAGAGATTGAGAGAAGTTCGGCCAAGTTAGTTGGTCAACTTTGTCCCAACCAAAAGCCGCCAGAATATTGTGTTTTTTTTTTGTAGATCCAAAAGCAGACCCCAAACACTCCGTCTGAATTATCTTAGAATGATTCACGGAGTTCTTTTAAAAAAATCAAAGGCGAATAGAGTAGTCCGTTCGGAGCCCAGGGGGATTATCCGTGTGAGAATTATGGGATACAGAATTCACTCTTTTAAGGAGTCCCTAGGAATCACTTTTTTCATATATATTAAAAGGGCCTTTTACTCCGGCGCATAAGCACCTTAGGGACTATTTAAGGAGCCTCCCTCGAATGGTAAAGGGAGTCCTAATGGTGTTACCCAGCGGAGTCAGCTGGTTGACTGGGATATACATTTTATACACAGATACAAAAATCGAGATATCCACATAAAAATCAATCCTAAACGATGTCAAAAGTAGGTCAAACCCTGATTTTCTTAAAACTAAGTACTAAAAGATTGACTTAAGTTCAATTTTACCAATTCCGAAATTATTGGATTTGATTTTTAGTTAGAGCTTAAAATGAGCCTTATTGGATTGATACAAGAATTCTGGGATTTTTTCAAGGCTTTCGCATTTAAAACTTCAATCTGAAATCGAAATTTGTTTTAACTTGAATTTAGCTCCACATTTTTTTCTATGTAGGGTTAGAGCTGCTTCTTTCTTACTGTTCTATACATTAGCTTTTATTATACTCTTTGCACCTTGGCTAGGGGGTATACAAATCTTCAGAAAATATATACAATACATTAATCAAATGAGTATTCAGCAGCGAATATGGTTCTTAAAATATAATGAAAATAAAACAACAATTTTTCTTTATCGTGCAGCTTCCCCAAATCCATTTACACACAAAGTGGCAGGAAGCGATATAAATACAATTTCTCATTTGTCGGTTTCTCGTGTTGCTCGCTGGAATGAAAGGTAATTGCAAATAACTTGTACAATTTCTAGATGTATCTGACATATAAATAACTTTGCTAAGGTAAAATATTAAGCATGTAATTCATAATTCAAAAGCATGGCCTGTGGGCACATCTTTTCATTCAAAGTTGGGTAACGAAAGAGCGTATTGGAATTGTAATCGACCAATTTGAAATGGAATTGAGATCCCAAGTAGATACAAATTAACAAGGTCAACCGCAATAAATTTTTTTTGCTTAAGTTAAAATTTAATTTGGCAAAACTCTGGCTTAGGTCGAAAGTAAATCATTGTATAAAAATAAAGAAAAATATTATTTTGAATCTTGCTAATTCAGTGTAATATTTCTTCCATTTTTAGACTGCTTGTAGGTCTGCCTCTCTTAATTAACATTATTCAGTAGCAGTGGTTGTAGCTGTCCACAGCTCAATTTATCCAAGCGCTATTCTCTTGGCAATGCACAAACAAGTGACAAACTAAATTGAAAGCGTGCCACTTTAAGCTTTGGCAGACTATTATTATCATCCAAATCTACATGCAAAATTAATATGCGCATCGAGGGTGCAGTGAGATATGCGACTGCTGTTTGTGTTTGCTTTTCGCATGCAAACTGCGATAAACTGCAACAATTTCCTGCGAATTTCGGCACAGCTGCCAACAGCAGTAATAAAAGTTGTCCTGTTTGCAGGGCAGGCCAAGCATTCATCATACGCCGCGTGGGCCTCAGTGAAAATAAAAATATTATTAATTAGCACTGAGCAGGCATCAACAACAACTCAACTGCCGCCCATCCATCTTCAGCTAAAAACAGGAATTTCGAAAATGTTTATTGATGTTGATTGATTCATAAACATTTCGGGACAGGCAGTCGGGTAAATTAAGTTGTAGCCAAAATAATAAACAAAACAAAATTAGCTTTTAAGCCGGTGATGCTCTATTCCTGTCTCTCTCTCCTCCCATCTCCCTGTTTTTTTTTTATTATTGTAAATGTATCAGCTTGCTGTCACATCCATTCACATGGCAGCTGTTAACATCAATGGCAGCAAACAAAATGACGCCAGGAATTTTCAACGCGCCAAAAATAATTTGCTTAAATATTCATAACAGAGTGAGTGGAAATTGTATACTGCTGATTAACATGGCTGATGGGGGAAAAACGAATTTACTGCGTTGAATTTCACTCCTCGCAGCATCAATCAAGCGGCATTTGCAGCCGCTGTGTGTTTTGTGTGTGTCGCATTTGCGGTTCGGCAATAATTTAATGAAATATTCCGTTTGCCACATTAGCTCTCTCTCTCGCTGCAAACACATGGTAGACCATGCTCATGTCAAATTACCAACAAACTTAATTTGAATTGCGCTTACATATTTGGCTGGCACATTGGGCTAATTTCTGCCATGTATTTCAATTGCGGGCACACAAATTATGCTAAATATAGTCCAAACTCAAGCACTTTTGCATGCTTGCGTGCAATTAAAGCATTTCCGTTAAGCGAATGGTTTCCACAGCAAAAGATGATTTGGCTTGAATATGAAAATTCGTTTCAAATTTTGGGATTTCAGTTCGGGATATATTTATCACTGTTAGCCATATGAGTCATTCTTTTCCAAATACTCATTATTTTTTATTTGAATATTTTCCGAATAAATTATACAAATTCGGTGATGACCTTTTTGACCTTTTTCGACGTCGGAAAGCACAGTAACCCTTGGCATATTATTTTATTACACAAAAAAAAAATGTCAATTTTAATTATTAAAAATATTGGCACAACCGAAAGCATCGCTAACCAAACACAGAATGAGAAATTATACAGTGCGGCTATATACATGCACCAAGCATAAAACAAAAATTTAAATATAACGGTTATTTTGCATTGCTAGTCGTGTTGTTTTGTTTCTTGCTTATCTTATTTTTTGGATATCAATCTTTATCTGCATTCACCAATTGTTGCTCTGCCCTCTTTAGTTACATGTTTACATCACTATACTTAAAGTCAAATCGATTGATAGCTGAATGGTTTGAACCTTGGTGAAAACCTTCCAAAACTACCAAAAATCCAAACATCAACTGGCAAGGTTATGAAGTCCGTATGTGTGCTACGCGACGAGTGTTGTTGTTTATGTTTGTTTTTTACTGTGAACCGAACCTTAAACCAAACCTCTTTTGAAAAAAATAGCCGAACCTGAACCTGTTCCAAACCAAAACTTTCGGTTCGGTTCAAAAAAGTTACAAGTCCTAGTTAAGCGGTCATTTTATTGATAAGAGAAGTAGTATAGACCAAAAATTGCTCGAAGAAATAATACTTATAAAATTTAATGGAAATTAATTGAACTTGTATGTTCGAGTAAAAAATTCAGAAAATCTGTGATTGTTTGTATATTTTTAACAATTTAATTTTTCTTCTTTAAAAATTAGCAAAAACTTCGGAAGAACCAAGGTTCGAACCAAAACCTTATAAAAAAAACCTTGAACCTTTTATTTCTGAACCTTAACCATTGGTTAATCTTGGTTAGAACCCGCAAACAGGAGCTCCGAAAAAATGATTTGGGCTCGCAGCCCTGCTTTGAACAGACCCTCTAACCTCTAACTGAACCTGATCCTGTTCCGAACCTACACTATCGGTTCGAATCAACAAAAACTAAATACATTTAATAATTTAACATGTTGCCCAACGACTTTTCTGTTCTCTTTCAAAGTCTTATTAAAAGTTCTAATAATAAGACTAATAAAGTTAGTAATAAAATCGCTACCCATAGAAGCCTCTGTTTTTTAGATCCTTGAGTTCAAAGTTTATTGAATGATTCATGAAAGCAAAGAAGCAAAACTAGATATATCTGTATTAGGGAGAAAATGCTCTACGACCAGTCTTGAGAGAGTCTTCGACCTTTGCAAATGGTTTTTAGGGTGATTTAAAAAAAAATGTGGAAATAAACCCATAATAGCTTTTTCAATTTTGTTTTTTGTTTTGTGTTATTTATTAATTAAATAAAAAAATAAAATTTAGAATTCGAGAGCTGTTTAACAAGTTATCGGCCTGCCAATTAAGGTCTCCAAAATAAAGTTGAAGCGGTGGTAGCCATGATTCAGGGACTCCAGGTGATCGAAAATGAAAACGTTAAATGAGGTCATGATCAGAATTGATGTAATTCTGGCCCGTACCTCAACCATATTTTTGAAATATTTTTTAAAAAAATTGGCGGCAATTTAAAAAAAATAGATTTTTCAAGTTTTTTTTTAGTTTAGTGTAAAAAATATAGTAAAAAAAATATTTTTCCTCTTGATTTAGGTACAGGTCAGAATTACATCAATTCTGCGTCAATTGCAACATGTCTGATCAAAAACGGTAAAGTCAAATTGGCACAATCATGGATCGAGAAACGTAGTTTCGAGAAAAACGCGTTTAAAGTGTGAACCAACTTAAAATATACTCATTAAAGCCAGAACATTGCTCCACTAAAAGGGCAATATCTGATAAACTATTTCGAATTTTGAAAATGGTTTAAAGGGGATGAAAGGGGAATATCCAAACTATAATTATAATGCAAAACAAAAAAAATCGAATTAAAAATTTTCAAAGGTAGAAAACCCCTTAAAAAGGCAATATTTGATAAACTATTTCAAATTTTGGAAATGGTGAAAGGGGGAATATCCAAACTATAATTATAATGCAAAACTAAAAAAATCGAAAAAAAAAATTTTCAAAGGTAGAAGACCCACTTAATCTATTGTGCCCCAATGCTGTGTTTACAAATAAAAGTCAGAATATTCGTATGGTCCAGGTTCCTTATGATGTTTCCTAAAGTTGTTGCATAATTCGATATAAGTTATTTCCATCTTGTACAGGTATCTCCGCAGTCTACAGGGATCCGTGGAGAGCCCTGCCAGGAACCTGGGGCCAATTTTTCCTTGTTGGATATATTTTTGAGCCTTGGTTCTTACACAAGAAGCGTATACTCTTCATTTTCAAAGAGTTCTCTGATTTGATCATCGAGCCATGTCCAAGTTGAACGGACTTTTTTGTCTGATCAATGAAGAAAAATTAACAGTTTCTTGTTTACACTCAATAATACGATTTTAATAATTTAATAATTACTAAAATCTAAAATATAATTTATGAACCACTTAATTGGATAATCTTTAAAATAAGAACTGGTTTATTTGGTTCTTAAATAGAACCCAAATGCTCAACTCAACCAAATTGAATCATTTTTTTTCTTTTTCTTATTCTCTTACTTTTACCGTTGAAATTCATTATTTGGCCTGCGTGTTGCTTAATTAGAGCTGAAAATGAAAATACAAAAATATAAATAGGATTTCCGCTACCAACAACAGGAAGCACACACACACCCCAAAATGCATTGCAAGGTCTAAACCGCCAGGTGGCGCTCAGGCGTGCAAATTGCAATTAGCTTTGTAGAGTTTTTCCAGTGCCACTTGGGATCCCCGGGCCCTGCCAATGTAATATAAATTAGCTGACAATGCTGGCCTCGTAGCTTGATCCTAGGGGAAAAGTGGCTACATGTGTGCCTCCTCACCGAGTGGGCTTCGCTTTTGTACTTTGTCAAGCATATTTAATATGTCGTCCCCATTGTCATTCCAAATTCTGCTCTCGAACATAAAGGAGCTCCAAAAAAAAAAACCAAAACATTCAGCCCCATTTTTATTCGTTTTGTATTTGTCTTGATATCGAAAAGCAGGATGCCTCGTCAGCGCTCGGGCAGCGCGAACACCAAACCCGCTTCCGGCTCGGGACGTCGTCAAAGCAGCAGCAGCAGCATATTCACGGGTAAATCGCAGGACCGCAGCAAGAACAGCAATTTGCCAGCAGTGCAGCCAACTAAACAGGAATCGTCGCCGGCCCCGGCCCCTGCTCCTGCAGCAGAAAGCTCAGGACGTAAGACGGGCGATGTTTTCAAGGATATGGCGGCCACAGCCGCTGGAGTTGCAGTTGGCTCGGCGGTGGGTCATGCTGTGGGCGCGGGCATAACAGGTGCTTTCAGTGGGCGTGGCCAAGCCGAACCGGCAGCAGCGCCGGCACAGCCGCAGCCACAGCAGCAGCGGCGCAGTGAACTGGTGGAGGAAGGTCCTTGCGCCCTAGAGATCAAACAGTTTCTCAAATGCAGCGAAGAGAATAGCGATCTGACCGCTTGCCAAGGCTTCAACGAGGCCATGCAACGTTGTCGTCAGCGCTATAACCTATAGAAGAGCATACAACATTATAAGGGATATACAGACAGAGATGTTCAAAACAAAATTCAATGCTACTTTCCAGTTGAGTTAATAAGATAAAATTTTGGTATGGAAATCATTTACCTTTCTATTCAGTGAATAGGTCAGCATTTAAAATGCTTTATGTCCCGCACAAGTGCTGGCTCCCTCGTCACTGACCCTGCAACGCCTTACCCAGCCATGACCCGTGTCTGTGTCTCCTTTTTTATTTTTTAACACTTTAAGGCTAACTGACGCATATCCTTGACACCCACTCTGCTACTTTGTCATATGGCTGCTCCTTTTCGCTGGTTTTTTTTTTTTTTTTTTTATTTTTTGTCATTTTCAGTTAATTGTGATTTTGTTTACTGACATCCCTGTCCTCCGTCACCGGCTGGGCTTTTGTTTGTGTTTCAACTTTGTGTGCAACCCTGGCGCATATTTACTTTAATTTTGTTGCCTTTGTTTCTGTACCGATTTCAGCGCTCAACGCGCTTTTCATGGCTCTTTATTCTGCTTTGTCGTTTTCTGTTTTCCTTCTTCATCTTGTATTTTTTTTTTGTGTTGAGGCCAAAACTTTTTCATTACGTTTTTTATCTGCTTGGCTTGCGCACAATTAAGCCGGCGAAATGTTTTGGCGACAAAGACGCCTCCAGAAGAACCCCAGAGACACACACACACACACAGACACCCCCTTTTTAACTTTTAAGCATATATTTGCCTGTTGCCAGAAACGCTTTGTCTGGCTTAATCAAAACAAATTTAATTTTTGGCCAGCGGCAGCTCAGCTAATAAATATTTATTATGCCCTCAAATTGCCCCGGGCACACAAGCTGCTATCCCTCCCCCCGTAAAGTTCTGACATATCGAGGCCAGCTGGCAATGGCAGGCCGCAACCACCCACGCCCCAAACTGACAGTAATGGATGCAGTTCCTGTGCAGGATCCCAACTGTCAGACCAAAATGACATGGCCAAGCCACATTCAAATTCTGTTCAATTAGGCTAGGCGAGTTCCCGAAATTTGTGAACAAAATATTGTCGAATTTATTGAAGCGAATGAATAAAATAGCAGCTTGAAGCAATCAAAGAATCGCCTTTAGAAAGAACAAAGTTAAATGGACGCTACATCTTTAACAATTGGAGAAAATTTATATACACTTATCGCCCGGTTAATGAAATACATTAGGCCCAAAAAAGTTGTCCGAAAATCGAAATATATATTTATATATTTGTATGAAAAACAAAAGCGTAAGTTCGACTTCGATTTATCCGTATCTAGGGGAAAGGACTATTTAAAATGTTGTTTTCTAATCACAAAATGTTTATATTAACATTAAATGTTAGATTAAGTTAAAATTTATTTAAGATAAAGTAGTATTCAAAAATGTTGACGAGCGACAGACAAAAATACGAAAATTGCAATTTTAATATCTCTATCTATATATTTTCCGATCATTCTGAAAATTTTAAAGATTTTAGCTATTGATATAAATGCAAAAGGAGAGCTTAATATCTGTAAAATTGTAGGGGCCAAAAACATAAAATAAACACAATCTGTGTACACTAAATAAATGGTAGCTCTACCTCTAATAGTCTCTGAGATCTTGGTCTTTGAGATCTCATAGCCGAACAAGGCTAGATCAACAAGCGTAGTGATGCTGATCAAAAGTTTATATTGTTTATGGGGTCGGAAATGCTTCCTTCTGCCTGTTACATACATTTGAACGAACTTAGTGTACCCTTTTTACTCTACGAATAACAGGTATAAATTCAAGGTGCACGCTTGACGTGAATTTAAACGTGTCACGGTGTGTCACGACGTAATCTCGAGAAAATACAGCCTTTCGTGCGTGTGCATCCGTGTTACGTGCGTGATTCGTACATGTTAAAGGTATGAAAGCATGCAGTATTTATTATTTCGGGAATGCTTATTTATTGCGTTACTGCAAGGCAAAATTAGAATCAGCTCACGCGCTCACCTCTAATCGTACATGAATCGCGTGACGCAAAACGCTTAATTCGTAACTTCCGAAGATGAGTTTATTCCGAAATTCGTTCAGGGCCGATTAGATTGGTTGCACACCCTTAAAAAATTCATATAAGTTCTGTAAATTCACCCACTTTTCAGTTGACAGTCTGGTACAATAAGACTAGCGTGGAAGTGTAAATGAGGAGTGAAAGAGAATCAAAAATAAAATTTAAAAGATTACATTTCTTTGGTTGCAAATTCGCCTAAAATGGCAGGGAAAATTTTGAATGGAAATTATTATTTTTCATCCGATTGACTAAAAACAGTTGCAAGTTGAAACTCTGTTTGTGAGTTTAGTATTCAAAAAATTAGACATTTGTAAAATCCAGTCACAAGTTGGAAAAATGGGGATGGGTTTAAGGCGAATCAATGGTTTATAAGCTCGATGGGCTGAATAAATGGAAAAACATTCTATAATAAGGGAAAATCCACCACCAAAGTCAATATATTCCAATTCTGAAGCAAACTGGATCTTCGTATGGTTTACACATATTTACATGCAAACGTAGCTCTATCTCTTATTGTATCTGAGATCAAAGCGTTTGTACAGACAGACGGATACACAGAGAGATGGTCAGACAGACGGACAGAAAGGCGGACATGGCATTTAACGCAGTGATCAGCTGGATATATTATATATAGTTTATAGGGTCGAAAGTGTTTCTTTTGCCTGTTATGTGATTAATAAGAAACCAGTCGTTGTGATATAATGTTTTCAATTGATTGTTTATTGGAAATTTGTTCTTATATTTATATGAAATCACAATGAGTGGAAATATTGCTCAATGGAACCTTAGTTCATAACCATAGACGACCAACAGAATCACTCAATATCGAATTGAGTGTGTTTGCTTATTGGCTAGTGGATTAATTGTCAACTCAGCATTACAATAATGGTTTTGTTTATGTGTTTCTTAAGTATCCTACAGTTACATACATTTGCTCACTTCATGATGCCCTTTTTACGTATTTTAATAGGGTATAAAAAGATGTCAAATTCATTTTCCTTTACACCAAATTTTGTATCTTACTTAGCTGCTTTACTGCTTATTTCTTACATAAATTGATCCTAGCTCTGATCCTTACCCAATTGCACAATCACAAAGATGTAGAGAAAAATGTTTCTGAATCCAGTTAAAATAATACAAAAAAGTGTCAGGGCAGTTTCCACTATTTAATTTGTAGAACTCGTGTGCAATTAATGCAAAATTCTTTTTTTTTTCCAAACAATTGGCATATGTGTCGACTGTAAACAAACGAACGTAACAAAATGTTCCAAACCCCTCTGGTCAGAGTTGAAATTCGTGTATATTTTCAGAATTTTGTTACCATTTTTTGGGGCTTGTGCAATCATCATTAAATACTTTGTGTGTCGCAAACAATTGTAATTACAGAAGCCCATACCTGCAGATGATATCTTTGTCCAGCTGCCGTTGCAGGTAATTGCAGGTGGAATACGACAGAAAAATAAATATATAGCAAAAATGTTGCAGTGCATAAAAAATGGAGGCCATAACACGGAACTGACAACAACAAAAATACTCCAATTACACTTTGTCACAGCCAAAATGCATAAGGCCTGCCAGCAAACTTCAAATAAAAATAAATATAATTTTTTAAAAATCATAAGTAAAAGAACAAATGAATGTAACAGCCAATGGACATAAGAAGAAATAAAGTGGTCCAAAAAATGCTATGGTCATCCAATGCGAATCCTTGGCATTGGATACTATTTGTTTCGCCCCAGCCACCCACATTAAGAGTGTGCTCATTAGACGGGCACTAACTCGATAATACTTGAATTTTATTTAATTTCCGTTAGATTTATTTTATTTTATGGTTGACTGACATTTTTTATCTAACCATCATGCAAATCACATAAAATGCTAATAAAAATCCAATCGATTTTCAAGTGGGGGCCGAGTGATGGATGAGAGCCGTGCAATGCAATAAATTGCATCAGAATTGTGTATCAAAATTGGTTGAATGGCCAAATAAGTGAATTAGGGTGGTCAGACGGATATTAAATGTGTGTGGGGGGAAAGGATGATGCATGTTGGGTGAAATTGTTTGTCAAATGCAGACATTTTGTGTGCGTGCAATCTGTTGAAACTTTGGTCACAGCCAGACGGAAGTTGGTGGAAACGGAAATGCATTTTCGAAAACCGGAAATGTACTTGCATTCGAATTGCAAATGGCGGCATCGTTCCCAAGCCCAAGTTGTCACCTGTACTTCCAAAATGCTGACCAACTTAAACATTTATGGGCGACGCAAAGAGAACTGGCAACCCTAATGAATATGCATGTATGTATACAGGTCAGACGTCTCATAAAACTCTTCGCTGTGCTTGAGGAAAATTAAAATGTGTAAGTGTGGAAAATGTGTGTGTGTGGTGGCAAGTTAAGAGGGACTCGTTGTGGTCCAGAGAAAATTTACATGTTAAGCACACATTATGCATCCAACTTAATTACACAAGCGAAACTAAATTTAAAGCAACTGACCGCCCGCTGAAATCATTTGCATATTAATTAAACCTTTCACCAAAAGGTCAAATACCACAAGCCATTAGCTGACCACACGCACACAGCTGTTAGATCCTAGTGGGAGCTGCTTCATTAGACTTGCCTGGCCTATTTTCGTTGAGCACGTCAAAGTTTAACTTTTACTAAGCAGCCTTTAAGCTCATCAAAATTTCATTCGCACCAAACGAGCCATTTGCCGTCAACCAAAAATTTATCTTGCTCACTTTGCCACCGCTTTGGTGTCACTTAAATATCAATTTAATTTCCATAACAAAACGCTGCGCACACATACAAAGAAAAAGACGATCCAATTTATTGTTATCAACCAACTGACAAGGCATCCTTGTGGGCTTTTGCCTATTTGATTGACACTTGGCTAAGAATAGGCACCGAAAAGTAGTTGACAGAACATTCAAGTGATGAGTGGATCAGATATTATGTGAAATAATAATAGAAATGGAAATTTGGCATAGACAACAATCAAATAACGAATCGAGTGGTGTGTAATATGGCTAAGTGCAACTATTCCTAATTGTATTTGCCAAACACTTGGAGCATGATAGCGACCAAGACTAGAGCGCAGAAAAAAATAAAACTAAAACAAAGCTGAATGTCGAATTTTGGACATTGTCATAGTTTTTATACCCTAGAAATAGATTGAAGAGATGGAAGGATGTACAATGAGAACCCATACTGGCAGTGGGGGGACCAGCGTCGCAGCTGCGGCGTCTTTAGCGTTGGCTACGTGCGTTATATATTCGTATAAAAACACACAAAATTATGGGTATAGGGAATTTCGTTGTTACTGCAGCGCTCTTACTTGTTATATCAATTGTATTTGCTAATCCAAACTGACTTTAGCACTGTGAAGAGCACGCCTCCTTACTCTTTCCGAACCCACGCAAGCTTTAGCTATAGAAACGAATAATGGAAAATGTCCAAAGTAGAAATATGTGGAAACCAGAGAAGGTAACAGTTATTCCTTATCTTATTAAAGTCCGCTTTTAAGAGATATTGTTAGAGTTTTAATTAAAAAGGCTTCAAATAACAGTTATCAGGGACTTTTATTTTTTTACTAAACCGAAAACAGTTATTCAAAGCATCTATTTTTTGACTCCGATTATACCAGATATTAAAGACTTTTATTATATTACTCGGTGAATAACAGTGTGGAAAGACTTTTACTGAAAAGTCAATAAATAACAGTTACTTATGACTTTTGCTTAATTACTCAGAAATAAAAATTATTAAAGACTTTTTTTTATTACTCAGTAAATCAGAGTTATTGAAAGACTTTTATTATTTAATTCAGTAAATAAAAAAAAAACTCAGTCAGGGACTTAAATTCTAAAATCACAATATAAAAGTCTTCTTTATTTATCGCAGTTAGGGATGGATAATTTAAGCAGAGAGCAAACCGCTGACGCTATAATAAATTAAAAGACTTTTATTAAAAAATAAAAGTCTTTGAATGAGTTTTATTTACTGAATTTTATAATAAAAATCGATAACTCTCTTTTCTGAGTAATAAAATAAAAGTCTTTCAAATAATTATGTTCTGAGTAATAAAATAAAAGTCTTTAGCAACTGTTATTTATACATTTTTTAATAAAAGTCTTGAAAAAACGGTCATTACATGAGTTTAATTCTACAAGTCTTCCAATAACTGTTATTAACTCAGTAATTAAAAAAGTCTTTAATAATTATGATTAACTGAGTATTATTATAACGATAAAAAATAACTTTAATTTTTGAACATTACAATAAAAGTCAGCAAAATTAAGGTTTATTGTGGATATCGAAAGAGGAAAGGAAAACACACGTTTTGGTGTATTTCGAATAATTTTACCAAATGAGCTTCATTTCTATAAGAGTATTTGAAAACAGCTATTTTATTCCGTCCCTGGTGGAAACACTTTCGTACTTAATAAATGTCCGAACCCAAAGGAACCATACGCTGTCAGTGTTAATGCTGATGTAAATGTGTGGTCAGTGGGAATAGGGTATAGCCCACATCGTGTGCAAAACTAGTATACCATTTCCCATTCCATAGCAGAGCAACAACAACAACAACTAACCCCCAAGCATCCATACAAAATATTTATACGCAAAAATAAAAACAAAAAAACAATAAAAACGAACTTAAAAGTCCATTAAAAATGCTTAAGCGACTTTATAAAGTTTGCCAGACCACATCAAGCTGCGGACTGGACCCACTGACTGAGTAACTGACTAACTGACAGATATACGAACTTGTGGTGGGCGAGGATGCTGTTGCTGTTGCTGCTGCTGCTGCTGTGGCCGCTGACAATAAATAGAAATCTCAATTTACGAATACGATGCGTTGGCACTAGGCACTAATGCCTCCAGCACATTGTTGTTTCCATGTTGTCTTCTTGTCCTGCACCCTGGTCTACCCGCGACCCGCATTGTGTGCCACTCTCTAATGGCATTTGTGATGGTTGCGGTTATATAGTCGCTGTCATCGTTGACGATGATGTTGATTGGCGAATCGACGGCGCATTCAGGGATATGTGCGCGCCTCGCTCCACTGGCCACCACATCGACAGGATACGTGAAAGTGGTTTTTCTTTGCAGGCAGACAACGAAAGCACAAAGTGTGTTGATATTAAAAACTTTTTCAGTGGTCCGATTCGAAACGAACCGAACCGAATTGCAACTTAACCGCCTTATAGTTCAATTATGTGATAAAAGTTGAGCACTTTAAAAGTTTCTCATTGCGTTAATACGTGACATAATTTGTGGCGATGTGAATTAAGCGACAGACACACATTCGACCTGACCAAATGGAATGTCAATAGTTGGGATGCGTAGGCGGGTGACCGGACTACACTTGGCTACAAAGTTTGCCAAAGTTGTAATTGTCAGCGTAGTTCATATTCCAAAAAACTAATAAATGATATAGATAGGCGATGGACACGCAGTGTCCCGGTCTGCTTATTAATTTTCATAATCATTCAAAGGCATTACCCAGCCGGATTCTGAACAGATGGACACATTGGTTTCAAATTGTCATTGTCATTGATTTTCCACCATGACAAAGTGCAAAAAACCTTTCTCCATGGTACCGAATGTGAAGTCCTAACCCACACAGAAAAAAAAGGATATTTTTTGATGATCCATTAAATATTTTTCATATCCATTTGGACTGGATATGTCCATATCCATTTTTATCATCCATTTGAGATTAAATAATGTTAAATTGATCTTAGTTTTTCATCCAATGGAGCTGAAAAATATCCAAAGGATGTGAAAATGGAGCTGAAAAATATCAAAAGGATGTGTAAATTTGAAAAGGATATGCATTTCAATATCCAAAAAAAGGATATGTCCATATCCATTCCAAATGGATCTTTTTTTTTTATCAGATGCACACTAACCGTATAGCCATAGAACGTTGGTAAAACTAGTTGGTGGACTTTTTTTTTCCGTAGCGTACCGAGTGGTATATATTATTTTTATGCTTCCACAATTCTGTATTAAAGCTACCAAACTTTGCAAAAAGACTTTAAATAACCATAGGCTGCACATTTGTTGGAATCGGCCGGATCAGATGAATATATCGTATAGCTGTCATAGGAACGATCGGTCCAAAAACTAGTTCTGGTGAGAAAAACTTTTTTGTTTTCCATCAAAGCGTTACCAATCGTGGTATATATTAGTTTTATATGCTTTCACATCATTCCGGAAAAATTTATCAAAATCGGATAACTATAGCATATAGCTGCCATAGGAACGATCGGTCCAAAAATTAGTTCTAGTGAGAAAAACTTTTTTGTTTTCACCGTAGCGTTACCAATCGTTGTATATATTAGTTTTATATGCTTTCACATCATTCCGGAAAAATTGATCAAAATCGGATAACTATAGCATATAGCTGCCATAGGAAGAATCGGTCCAAAATCCAGTTCTAGTGAGAAAAACTTTTTCTTTTTCCATCGTAGCATTACCAATCGTTGTATATATTAGTTTTATATGCTTCCACATAACTCTGAAAAAATTGATCAAAATCGGAAGACTATAGCATATAGCTGTCATAGGAACGATCGGTCCAAAAACTAGTACTAGTGAGAAAAACGTTTTTGTTTGTCAATGGTAGCGTCTTTAAAAAAACTGCAAGGGTATTTAAAACATCGGCGGAGCCTTCTATTTTTCCCATTCATATAAGTAAATAGAAATTCCCAATCTTTACTCACTTTTGTAGAACAGTGTGCAGTCAGCTTAATGTTCTCTACACAAATCCGATTGGCAGTCAAAACAGCCACATGTCAACAGTATCGCATTGGTTTGCAACTCAGTAGCATAGCCATACCAGTTACTTCCGGTTTAGGCACCTCATCAGGCTATTGTTTACGCTTGCCCCAAGAGCAAATTGCATCAGAGAAGGAGAGAATGGAGCGTAATTAGAGAAGAAGAAAAAAAAAAATTGCTATTGCCGCACTTTGTGAAACCAAGTGACCCGTTTGCATTCTACTTAGTTAAATTCGCCTGACTGGGTCCAAGTCAGTCGAGCAGACGAGATGCCGTTGTTGCGAAGTTAATTTGGAACAAGAGTAGCTACAAATGAAACCGCAGCTAATTGGCACTTGAATGGAAATTCTAACTCAATTGGCCTAGCGCTCGATTGGCCGTCAGCGGGAGGATCTGGGTGGACCAGTGGCTAGCTTTTAATTTGGCTTTTTACTATTTACGCAGCCATTGTTGAGATTGTTGAGACTTTCACGGGGTTTTAGCTCACGCCTGTTGGCATTTGAAGTGACAGAGGAGCCAGTTGCTGTTGACCTTCCCACATCAAGGATACGCGTTCGCTGGCACGTAGCATTTTTGATGAGCTTTTGTGGCACAATTAACATTTCATGTGGCAAGTGCTTGTCATAAAAGTGGCAAATTGCACTCATTGTATCCACGGATTTTTTGTCAAAACAATCTCAAAACTGATAAATTGCCACGAAAAAGGCAGCAAAAAGTTGCAACTGAATTTTGACAGTACAAGCAACGAGAAGCCGAGTTCTCAGCAAATAGGCGGAAAAGTTTCAGCAGAGAATAGACAGAGCATTGTTGTCCTTGTAGCCTGTTGTTATTTTGTTGTTGTTTCGGGCACTTTCGGTTGGAGCCCAGAAAACTTTTTAATTAAATTCCCTCGCCCTGACAGGAGAGCGTGTGTTTTTTGTTGTTGTTTTTTTTTTGCTTAAACCCCCAGCAGTATTTACGAGAAAGCACTTGCTGAAAAGTTTGCATAAAGTAAGTAGTAGTAAAATGACTATTTATATGTTGTTAAGAGGTGGGCGAAACCAAATCTCCATTGAGTGAGTGAGAGCTAAGTGCAATGCACACCTCATCAAAGTCGCATTTGCTTAGAAGTTTTCCAGTTTACTACTTCTCAATCCACTTAGGTGGCGAAAGTAATGGGAAAGTTGGTATGAATAAAGAAATGTTAATTACATTTAAGTTGTTTTTGAAAACTTTTCAGAGCTCGTTTGAATTGGGGGGAAAACTGAGAGCTATTTAATAATTATGAAGGCTGCAAATCGGTTTCACGCCGGAGTTCGAACCCTCGTAACTTTTAGGGCTTGGGTTCAGAAGGTTGCTAAACTTGGGGCTTAAGTTCGAACCCGGCTCAGCAGTAATTAAGATTTTTGCTAATTCAGAACACATTAAGTGTAAATTGAAGCAAACTTAAAATTTTTTTTCATATTCGGAGGTTGGGAGAGTTGATACTTTCAATATAGTATTCGAGCTTTGTTTAAGTTAATCATGAGCATAAATTTTGCGAAATTTTGAATGAACCCATCCCATAGAAAATTCTTCAACGATTTCAAATATACAAGTCTTAATAAAATGCGATTTTTATTTTAGAAGATATAGCAATTTAAAGTTTATCGATTTTCAGTTTTCTAAAAAACACACGAATTTTAGGCAATTTTGTCCGCTTGTAGCTGGAATAGCTCGAAAATTAGGTAACGTGTGCGAAAATTAGGTAACGAATTTCTATTTTTATTTCTTTTGTATTTACTTTTTTATGAGTGTATAATAAAAAAATATATTTAATGTTTACTTTGTTTGAAGAAACAAATAAATCGCTATTTACCTACTGTCCATTATTTTTCTACTTTTCTATCAATTTTGATGGAAAATAAAAAAAAATTTATATATATTATATATTTGCCATATTTTTAAAATATGTTTTTTGATTTATTCCTTAATGTATTTTAAAAAAAATATGTAAAGTCTTCTTTTTCATCTCTGCAGCATGTGAAGGCACGAAAAGAGTCCTAATTCACTAGTTTTAGTTGAAAAATGATAAATCTATTAGATATACCTTGTCTTATGCATAGTAAAATTATTTTAAAAAAAACTTAAAAATATTTTTTTTTTAAATTCGAAAAAAAATATAATAAAAATTTTTTTTTTTAATTTTTTGGCTTAATAATTTCAAAACATAGAAACATTAAAAAAAAAAACAATAAAAAATATAAAATTTTTAAAAATTTTTTAAAATTTATTTTTTCACAAGTTTTGACTTTGATAACCCATAGGTAAGCATCTAGTGGGACGAGAAACAAATTTTTCAAATATTTATTTCATAGTTTGATAGGAGCACCTTAAGGGGTTACATGCACAGAGAAAAAAAGCTCAAGATCAATTTATATATTTGGCTGGTAAAAATGATCTTTTAAAAATATCAATTTTTTCATACAAAATATAAATAGTCTCTTAGACGTTTGCCCATAAGTTGTGCGTTGGCTGACTGCGTTGACACGTCATTCTAAATGTGTTCCCCCCAGACAAGGCAATGTTTTTTTCTATATAGAAAAGATAGTTATTGCTATTTTTAACATATCAAAATTAATCTTCAAGTGTATAAAAATTAAAAAATATAAAATTTGTTAAAAATACTTTTTTGTTCTATTTTTAAATTTTCTTTGGAGTTTACAGCTAATCTCGAGAATATTATCAAAATTTTAAGTCGATTCGAATAAAAGTTTCGGAGATACAGTTGAAGGTAGGCGCTAAAGTCAGGTAGGCTCTGCGTCTCGTCTATTGCTTGTCTGTCTTTATTGTCCATTACTTTCACTTTCTAAGGGCAACTTGTTTGAAATATTTCAGTTGGTAATTACTTCTTGAATCTCGAGGTTTATTTGAGGTTATCCAAAGTGTTTGTTATAGAATTCATTACAAAATGCCTAAAGTTTCGAGAAATCAGTTAGCGGACCAAGGAAAAGGAGACAATCATTGAATCCTAAAAATACAGAAATTGATGATGATTCCTTAACGAGCACGTCGGCAAAAAAATTAAAAGGAAATTAAGACACGTTCCAATATTCAATTAGAGACTTTACCTTAGTGTTTTTCAACACTCTCCTCTTTTGTGCAGTTTTCTAAAATAATTCAAAATAAAGATGAAGAAAAATTATGTAATAAAAAATTAGATTTTGAACAATGCTCGAAATTCGGTCTGGGATTAAAAATTGTGGTATTATTGTGGCATATCAACGATGTGCTCAGAAATATATTTTATCATGTAAGCAAATCGGAAAAATGTATGAATTGATTCGCCAGGTTCATTTTTGTTATGCGAATAATGGGCTTAAGGCTTGCCGGATGCAGGAAATTTTGCGGCTTGTTCAAGCAGTTCATTTTTAAATCAATCAAACGATTCTTATATTGATAAAATACATGAGTGAATCTGGACAATTGCTCAAACACTATTCTTCTCTGCCGCTGAACAAGAAATGCCATAAAAGAGCTTTGATCAATTAAATTCTGACTGTTTTTATTATCTGTAACCGTTCATTTCAAGAACCAATGCAAGACTTTATTAAAACTCTCAATTGCAAATGGAATGCTTGATTTTTCATTTTCTCACTTGAGTGCACTTATATGTTGCCATTTTTAACTTCAGCTGTATATAAATTTTTTGCAATTTATGAGCTGCATTTTATGAAACATTTCTTACTCCAAATGAAATTGCCATTTTCCTTAAAATGAAAAAAAATAAGATCGTCCATTTCGAATCGTTTATTTCGTCTCTGGTTGCTTCGACCATTTTCCCTGTACCCTTGGGCTAAATGGTGCTTGTCCTTCTTATAGAGGAATGCGGATGCAGCTGTTAACTGCAGCGGAGGCAACGTTTTCCGCTTCAGCAACAGGTGCCTGTTTGTGCACAGTCTGCCTGCTGGCTATGAGCCTGGTCTGCCCAACTGGAAAACTCTGGTGGGTGGGTGCAACTGTTGCTGCTGTTTGCATTTTTATGGTAAACTGCCTACAGCGTGCAAATGTTTTGCTGCGTGCACCAGAAATATGGGCGTTCCACAGCTGGCAGGATATCCGCCCTGTGCTCATCAAACGCCAGGCAACAGCGAAATCAATTAAAGTGGAAGTGGAAAAACCTATTTACAGTCAAATGCAAAGTCATAATTTGACGCTGATAGTTTTTTTCTCACTTCTTTCATTTTCCATCCCTACCTGGCTCCACTGGCTTGATTGCAAATGTTCCAAGTCGAAAAGTTTTCAGGCGATGACAGGCAAATAGCGTGACCCCGACCCGGTAATGACATTTGCACCTGCCACCGCAAAAAAAGAAAGACCATTAAATGGAAAAAGCGAAATCGTCTTTTCCTTTTGGTTTTGTCTAAAATTAGAATCTGTTTCATGTCGTGGCACAAAGCAAAGAGAAAAGCTTTTGGTCAAAAAATACATATGAGCTCTGCCAAAAGTGAATTCAATTTAATCATAATTCTGCTAAAGAAAGGGCCAAAATTCAGTTGATATTCTATGCAAGAAACGTGTGTGTCAGCATCTGGTAAATGTCAGAGCTGCCTGTCAAAGTGTGTATGTGCGCACGAGTATCTTATGAATGAAACGGCAGACACAGCGGTTTCTGCTGAAACTAAAAAATGCATCGAAAAATTCTGTCAGCTGCCACTTAGCACCTTTTGGCAAAGCGAAAAAATTGATTGGGCCCTCTTCTTGAATGCGGCAAATTGCAGGCTTTTCATTCAAGTGCGATTTGCTGGCAACACAAAGCGGCAAATTGTGCTAAATTGTTCGTAAGACTTTCGATGCGGCTTTGCAGTTTCTTTCTGAACTTGTTAGTCCGCCCAGTGATGTAACCAGTGGGAGGATTGCCCAAGGACAAGAAACTATGTTTACTCAAGGGAAAAAGCAAATTAAAATCAATCTCTAATCAATTTAAAGTTTCTAATTACATAATAGTCGTAGAAAGTTCGGCTCTGGAAAATACTGTGAATGAGCAGTCAATTTGTAGCTAAACTTATACCACAAGTTGATGCGTTTTTGAACTTATATTAAGTTTCTGATATTGCTCTTGCCCTTTTCAATAATAAGGAGCGACTTATTGAAGGAACAAGTCGGGAAGTCGACTGTAATATACTCTGTACCTGCCAGAGTTTGTATTTTATATAACTGATATCTTTTGAATGTGGCGCCACACAAACTGTGTGAAGTGCTGTCCATTACCCATATCTAAAATATATATCCAAAATTATCTATAGATCAGATGCAGCGCGCTTAAGCAAGTGTATTAAGACTTCGGAATAGACAAAGTTAGCTATGCCCTCAAATTTTTTGCTAATATTTAACTTGAGATTTTTTTAATTATAAACTATAAGTCGGTGATCTGTTGAACACTCTCAGTATTAGCTACATGAAGCTTTAAAATTGGTAAATACTTTCTGTGGATAACACAAACTGCTAGCCTAACTAATAAAAAACACATTCAGAAAAAAATGCCATCCAATATTTAGGTATGACCGTGATTAAAGTTAGATCGTTTTGTTCATAAAATTTTACCGTTATTTCGGTCTTTTTTGATTGAATCATGTATAAATAAATTAAAAATAAAATGGCAAAAAAGTAAGAGTAAATAACAATCAAATTGAAGTATCCAAAAAGATGTTATTTCAAGATAAAGTGAAGTTATAATCCCGAAACGAACTTAAAATGAGAATTTTGTTCTCAGATTTAGAAATTCCGAACTTAGTCAGCTTTTGAGATAGTTTTAACTTGATATCTCTTGTTTTAGTACGGAATTCTAGATATTTTTTCTGAGTGCATGCATCGTCATCATACCAAACCAGAAACAACATTCTACCCACAACACAAGTCGAAGCTGCTTTGCATCAGGCAGACGACCCATGGAAAAAACTTTACCGAATGTAAAAGTCTCTGCACAATTGTTCTCCATGACTTTCACAATAATATGATACGTCATTGCGTCATTTATTGGGTATGTGCAAATGTATGTAAAAGGCAGGGTGATGCTTCATTCTATAAGGTATAAATATTATTTTTTATCATATGTAGCCGAGTTGTTAAATTTAATTAATCCCTGTCCGTCTGTCTGGCGGTAAGAACAACGAGAAGGCAACTCGACTGTGCGAAGTTCTAATACACTTGAAAAGATTACTCAACTGATTTAACCGGTAAAATATATATAGGATATAGATATCAAATATTTAAAATTTTTAAATCATTGATAAAAAAATGGTAAAACCATTTTCCGTGGCAGCATTCGATTTTGATAAATTTTTTCGAAATTATGTGAAAGAATATAAAACTAATATATACCAAGATTGAAGACGCTACGATAGAAAAAGTTTTTCTAATACGACGTTTGGGATCTAGTCTCGTTTTGATATTTTTCCGAATGTGTAGCATATCAAACAAAAAAGATTGGAGACGCTACGATGAAAAAAAAATTTTTCACTAGAAGTTTTTGACGTCCGTTTCTATGGCAGCTAATGCTAAGTCATCCGATTTTGATCAATTTTTTCCGAATTGTGGGGAAACATATAAAAACTAATATATACTACGATTGGAGACACTACGATGGAAATCAAAAAAGTTTTTCTCACAAAGACTTATTTTTGACCGATCGTTCCTATGGCAGCTATATGATATAGTCATCCGATCCGGCCGGTTCCGACATATTAGTTGCGTGCAGTAAAAGAAGATTCTGAAAAATTTCAGCCGATAGCTTTAAAACTGGGGACTAGTTTACGTAGAACAGACAGACGACACAGACAGACGCCGGACGGGACGGACGGACAGGGAAATGAACTAGCTCGTCGTCCGACAGAATATATATGTTTTGTGGTCGGAAATGAATATTTCTGGTTACAAACTTGGCAAGGTGGGAGTTGGAAGCTATTTTATTGTAGACACTTAGTCACCTCTTCTGCAATTGAGAAAAACCCATTTCTACCACAATAGAAATAAATATAGAATCAGCATTACCTATCGATCCATCAATTATAATTTCAATCAGATGGTAATACAGATAGATATGCAAGCTTGAAATCTCAATAAGATCGGACAAAAAACACGGAAGTTATGCACGAAAAATAAATAAGTTATGCACGAATCGATTTGCATGCTCTTTAACTTTACATTCGTATACCTCGTATACCATTCATACCTCTTGAGTAATGTCCAGTGAGAAATTGACGCTCTCTCTTTCTAGCTCATGGTCGTGCATTAGTTGACTATCAGCAAGTGTATAAAAAAGTAATGCCAATTCATGTTTAACTTTTTGTGCGTTTTTTATTTTCAATTATCCCATTCAGTCCCTTGCCTTAAATCAAAAAAAAATTCCAATTCAACATTTCTCATCAATTAATCATTGGAATTGCAACTCAATTGCCATTCAAAATATTCCATCTTCTTCACACCGAAACCCATTTATCTTGAATTTCGCTGAGCCATTTGCTTTTTAAAAATTGATCATGTAACAAAAGTAAAATTCTCAAATTTCAATCAAAAACCAATATTTACATTTTTCACTCGGCCAAGCAGGGCAAATGAAATGGCAAACAAAGGGACACATTAAGGCAAAGCAGAAAACGAGCCACTAAAGAGTGGGCCAAAGCCAGCCTGACTGGCTGGCTGGCTGGCTGTCTGCCTTGGGAACTGGAGCTCCTTGGCAGACTGAAAAAGAATTAAACTAATATTTATCAAAGAGATGAGCGAGACGTGCTTCAAGCTAAACAAAAGACGACAGCAGTGCCGGCGCCAGGCCAAAGTACGACGACGCAAAATGAAGAATGCCACTAAAAGTGTGGATGAGGATGCACCGTCACGGAGGGACTAAGAAAAGTGATGCTGTCAAAAAGCAGAACGCAAAATGAATGGACTTGTCAGGTCTACAGACTCATACATACGCTTGTCGTGGCTTGGAACTTATGCCAACTTTATGCTAATTAGCCGTTCAAAACTTTGCACTTAACAAGCTAAGCGCGAGCATGTAATCTAATGACGAACCACAGAATTTATGGCCGCAGATTTTCAGCTATTTTGTGTGAATTTTAAGCCCTGCCTTTCTCTCTTTCTCTGTCCTTGTCGCTGTTCTTGTGAAGTGCACAGCTGTTGGGTAGCACATATATACATATATATGTCTGGGTAATTGCATTGAAATGGCCAAATAAAATGGCCATAAATATGCCCATTGTGTGTGCCTGCAGTGAGTGCGAACAATGCCAGCCATAAATTAACTAAATTGAAAATCATTTTGCTGTCGAGTGTTTTTTCAAAAGGTTTGCCTTCGGCTGCCTCATTCAAACTAACGGGCACACGGTACACTTTTATATACCCTCACACCATGAACTTCCGTTAAATTTAGTTATATTTCCAGCAGAGCATTAAAAAGTCAACACTATTCCACTTCTCACTTCCATTTTTGTTTTTTCTGAATTTTTTGTGCCTTCCGCTGGCTGCGCGCATAAATATGCAATAGAAACTTTTCTCACGTTTTCGATTGCATTTTTTGTGCAACGTCATAAATATTTAATGTTTACTTAAAGCAGCAGCGGCTGTCATTTATCTTTGTGTATTTGAAGGACTCTTCATTGATTTTTCTAGTGCTGTCCTTAGCTAATCAGCAGCTAGCCAAGCTGCTTGGTCATGTGGCTGCCTGTGACCAAAAACCACACGTTGCACTTCATTAACTTAATTAAATATCTTTTGGTGGAGAGAGCTGAGCGTACAGCAAGTGCAGGAACCGCAAAGCGAGTCAATTCCAGCTGAGTGCAAATAATGCGCCGCACATCCTGGCAGGGCCTGGCACACATTCATAACGCTCAACGACTGCGTCGTCCGCTGGATCGCACGAAGCGTAAACTCAATTAAAAACTGTCGAGCTGTTGCTACCAAGCCGCATTTCGCCTGATGACAGAACTTGATTATCTTTATCCTGTGTCAGTAAAACACACACAGACAAGCGACACGACCCCAACTCGCATACATTTCGCTCGGCTCTGTTGCGTTTTAATAACCCAAAGCCGCGTGTAAATGCATTCGTTTGCGGCTGTTTTCTATAAACGCATTCGGTTTAATGTTTTTCTATTAGTTAAGCTCTCTTGTTGTGATTCAATTTAATTACATTTTAATGCATTTAATAATTTGCTATCCAAGTAAGTAAGCAGCAGGCTGCGTTCACTCTATTCGACGCATGAGACATGATAATCCGTTTCGATCCTTGGTTCGTCCCAAGTTTTACCAAATTTTAACTATCAGTTTTTAGTTTTTTTAAAATTATTGTTTATTCGAACATTCGAGTAATTTTATTTTCAAATTAAATTTTTCAAAAGAACTTTTTCGACTAATTTTTGATCTATTCTTCTTATTTGATCAGACAAAACTTAAATCAAGCTTAACTTAGACTTTTGCTGAACCGAACCGAAAGTTTTGGTTTAATGGTCGCAACAAGGCTATAAATATTTTGTTATCACTCATACGCAGTGTTGCCCTCTTTACTAGAAGGTGTAAAAAAAAATCCATTATTTTTGTATGAAATTTAAGGGTTTATTTAGTATATCTAGAAGGATCCGATTTAAGTAAATATACGCCATTTCGTTTGAAAACTTTCAGCCATCTTAAAGGTAATTTCATTATACCATTCTCATAGAAACCCTGGTCCTTGTGATCAAATAACTGAAGCAACCGATTTTAAAGCAATTTTAATACAATATAAATCACCATAGACAGAAACGGGGAGTAATAACTTGGTGCTAAGTCCGGACTATATGGTGGATGCATAAGAACCTCTCAACCGAACTCCCGGAGCTTTTGAAGAGTAACTAACGATGTGTGTGGACGTGAGGAAAGACAACTCCTCTTTTATTGACCAAAGCCGGCCGCTTCTGAGCGATTGCTTCCTTCAGTCGGTCTAATTGTTGACAGCAAACGTGCGAATTAAAAGTTTGGCCATAGCGGAGTAGATGGTTCCCTGCCAATCTCACTTAACATAGGCCAAAACCTTCCTGGCAGTCAATCCTGGCTTGGACACCGATTGCGCCTGCTAATTGCCATTCGTTTTTCATTCCATTTTCATCACCAGTTATCAGCCGCTTCAAAAATGGATCGATTTTATTGGGATTCAGTAGCGAATTGCTGATAATAATTTTTTCCATAAGATTTTTCGGTGCCACACGAGTTGGCCTACAGTTTTTCGGAACTAAAATTAATTTGACCCAAAACTATATTTGAGGACGAGTTGAGTTCATTTTTGTCGTCCGTCCGTGTCCGTTGTCCGTTGTCCGTTGTCTGTCCGTTGTCTGTCTGTTGTCTGTTTACGCGAACTAGGCTCTCAGTTTTAAAGCTATCGAGCTGAAATCTTGCACAGAGTCTTCTTTACGCACGCAAATAATGTCGGAACCGGCCGGATCGGGTGACTATATCTTATAGCGCCAAGGAACAACGGTCGAATAATAAGTCTTTGTGAAAAACTTTTTTGATTTCCATCGTAGCGTCAATCGTATATATATTAGTCATATGTTTCCACAAAACTCTAAAAAACTTATCAAAATCGGATGACTATAGCTAAGCTGCCATAGGAACGATCGATCTAAGATCTAGTTTTAATTAGAAAAACTTTTTTTTCCATCGTAGCGTCATTATCTTGGTACATGTTAGTTTTATATGCTTCCACATACTGGAAAATGTATCAAAATCGGATCACTATAGCATAGCCGCCAGGAACGATCGGTCGAAAAAGTTTTTGTGGGAAAACTTTTTGATTTCCATCGTAGCGTTCCAATCGTGTAAATATTTGTTTTATTGTTTCCACACAATTTGAAAAATTTTTATCAATCGGATGACTATAGCTATAGTGCCAGAACGGTCGGTCAAAGTACTTTAGTGAGAAAAACTTTTTGTTTTTTATTAGCGTCCCATGGTATATATTAGTTTGAGACGCTCACATAATTTTGAAAAAATTATCAAATCGGATGACTATAGCATAGTGCCATAGGATCGATCGGTCGGAAAATGTGATTTATAAGAAAAGTTTTTTATGGTATTAAATTTTATTATCATGATTTAAAAATTTTAAATATCGATATTATATTCTATTATTTTTTCAGTTAAATCAGTTGGAGTAAGTTTTTCAAGTTTATTTAAACTTCGGCACAGTCGAAGTTAGCTTTGCCGCTCTTTTTAATGTATCTGACTTTATTAATGGTTGCAAATGGTTTTTTTTGCAATGTTCAGCTCCTGTGCAATCGAAACAGTCTGCCTTAACGATTTCCATAATTTTATCAACATTTTGACAATTTGCCTTCCGGAGCGTGGTTCATCTTTAACCTCAGATACAGAGTACAAAAGCCATCTATTGAGAAAATAATGGATTACTTTTACCAAGTGACCTTTCACAAAGTCGTTGGCTTGCTAAATGGGCCTTAGAAAAGTTGAATGTAGATCCAATTTTTATACACTGAAAGTGTATATTAATTTTGCCCAGAAGTTTGTAACGCATAGAAATATTCATTTCCGACCACATAAACTATATATATTCTTGATCAGGACGACGAGCTGAGTTCAATTACGTCTGTCCGTCCGTCCGTCTGTCCGTCTGTCTGTCCGTCTGTCTGTCCGTCTGTCTGTCTGTTTCTACGCGAACTAGTCCCTCAGTTTTGAAGCTATCGAGCTGAAATTTTGCACAGAGTCTTCTTTTTACTGCACGCAACTAATATGTCGGAACCGGCCGGATCGGATGACTATATCATATAGCTGCCATAGGAACGATCGGTCTAAGAACTAGTTCTAGTTAGAAAAACTTTGTTGTTTTCCATCGTAGCGGCACAAATCTTGGTGTATGTTAGTTTTATATGCTTCCACATAATTGTGAAAAATTTATCAAAATCGGATGACTATATCGTATAGCCATATAAAGGGTCGGTCAAAAAAAACTAGTTCTAGTGGGAAAAACTTTTTTGTGTTTTTCATCGTAGCGTCAAATCGTAGTATATATTAGTTTTATATGCTTCCACACAATTTCGAAAAATTTATCAAAATCGGATGACTATATCATATAGCTGCCATAGGAACGATCGGTCGGAAAATAAGTTTTAGTGAGAAAAACTTTTTTGTTTTCCATCGTAGCGTCACTAATCTTGGTATATGATAGTTTTATATGATTTCACATAATTCTGGAAAAATGTATCAAAATCGGATCACTATAGCATATAGCTGCCATAGAAAAGGGTCGGTCAAAAAACTAGTTCTAGTGAGAAAAACTTTTTTGTTTTCCATCGTATCGTCACCAATCTTGGTAGATATTAGTTTTATATGCTTTTACAAATTTTTTAAAAAATTTATAAAAATCGGATGACTATAGCATATAGCTGCCATAGGACCGATCGGTCGGAAAATGTGTTTTACTAAAAAAGTTTTTTATGGTATCCTATTTTTATTATCAATGATTTAAAATTTTTTAATATCTGATATCTATATCCTATATATATTTTACTGGTTAAATCAGTTGGAGTAAAGTTTTTCAAGTGTATTAAAACTTCGGCACAGTCGAAGTTAGCTTTGCCTTCGTTTTTTTATCGAAAAATTGTCTTCAGCGACAAAGCTTATTTTTGACTCAATGAGTAAGTCAACGAACATAATTGCCGAGTTTAGTCTAAAGGTCAGCCAGAAGCAGTTTAAGAGCAACCAATGCAACCTGAAAAAAGCACTGTGTGGTGCGGATTGTGGGCCGGCGGCATCATTGGAACGTACTTTTTCAAAAATAATGAAAATCGAAACGTTTCAGTTAATGAAGCAAGGTACCGTGCGATAAAAACCGTCTTTTTCTTTTCCCAAAATGGAAGAATTGGTCTTGATCGACTAAATTTTTTAGTTTATATTTTTAAGGCCGATTTCTCATCTATAAATATATAAATTATAACTTTATGTTATGTTATGTTATTTATAACTTTATGTGAGAAGATGAGAAATCGGTCCTAAGTGTCAGCCAAATCTGACATCAATATCAACAATATAAATCTTATCAGAAAGATCAGTTGGAAGAAGCATTTTTTTGTTTTTTTTTAACTGCACAGACGAAGTTGGCGTTTCCTTTTTGCTTTTGATTTTTTTTTTTGCAATTTGTCTGTTGGGTGCTCACAAATATACTTCCTGCACTGATCATTCTGTCTGGCTTTAGAATTCATCATCGTTTTTTTCGGTTGACTCACAGTCCCACAAATAAATGCAGAACGTGGCAAACAAAGTCACTGGAAATTGAGTGATTGTCTGTCAGGCCAGAGACCAGGGCGCGGGATAAACAACATGCCCTTGGAAAACACATGTGACAGTTGCTGCTACTGTGGACACTGCTTGAACTGTTGGGCTGCATGTTGGCCATTTTTGTCGTGTGCATCGTACCGTGCGATCCTGCCTTCCGTTTCTGCTATTCCTATTCCAATTCCCTGACAAGGCAACAATGTCTCATATGCAGCTCAGTTTGATGTTGATGAAGTGCATGCAACAGCTCAACTTGGTTAAGAGGCGAGGCAGCCGGTTGTTGTTGTTGTTGTTGTGGCTGGCAAATTTGTTGCTGACAATTCCTTGTTAGCGTTCGACGTTCATGTTGGGGCAACTGTTTGTCTGTGTGTGCATTCTAGACGATAAATTTTCAATTTTACTAAAATGTGTGTGTGGGTGTGTTGTGTGAGTTGCCTTTAACGTTTCCGCCTGTTTAGCCACAGCTCAGAGCAGCACAACATGGCGTATGATTGATGCTGTCTGAAGCAGACACGCACACGTATACGCACACTTGTACATATTTGGTGGCTTAATATATTTACATAAAAACAAACGCTCACTATAAGGTGTGCATGTATGTCTCAGTGGATGTGTGGTGTGTGCAGATGATAATTGAGCTTGGCTCTTCTTTTGGTGTTGAAACTTGATGGAGTGGCTGGCGTTGCTTAACTCTCATTATGCGTTAAGGTTCTTTAAGACCTTTGATAAACTTCATAGCTTATATTTGTCTTTATATCTCTTCCATTGCAGGTACCTTCACTGGCAGATAGAAAAATTCAGCAACCGGTATGTTAATCACTTGTTCACTTTCTCATGATAAATTGTCGGTCTGAGCTAAGAAAACATGTTCCAATAATTGTCTTTCGTTAGCCAACTCGGCTAACGAAAAAAAAAAAAATTTAAAAAAAGAATATCAAGAATACGCAATATACCTACATTTTGTTCTCTGATCCAAAAAGTGAAATTGATATGAATTGATATGATGAAATGATACTGCTGTCAACTTTACACTATAAAAATCCCCTGAAAAGAACGTAAAGCAGCATCTTAAGTCATCTTTACAAAATTTGTATTAACAAAGTTAAATGAGCCCCCAGAGCTCCCTATGCACATCATTTAACTGAATAAAAATCACTCCAAAATTTCTTCCACTTTCGCAAAAGTTTTGCTGAAACATTCCACTTGCCAATTTAATCGGCATAAGTTCAAACTCTTATGTTCGTAATGATATAAAAACGAGAAGGCAAAGCTAACTTCGACTGTGCCGAAGTTTTAATACACTTGAAAAACTTACTCCAACTGATTTAACTAGAAAATATATATAGAATATAGATATCAGATATTTAAAATTATTAAATCATTGATAATAAAAATTTGATACCATAAAAAAAACTTTTCTTAGTAAAACACATTTTCCGACCGATCGGTCCTATGGCAGCTATATTCTATAGTCATCCGATTTTGATAATTTTTTTCAAAATTATGTGAAAGCATATAAAACTAATATATTCCAAGATTGGGGACGCTACGATAAGAAACAAAAGTTTTTCTCACTAGAAGTAGTTTTATGGCCGACCGTTTATGGCAGCTATATGCTAAAGTCATCCGATTTTGATAAATTTTTTCAGATTTGTGTGGAAACATATAAAACAAATATATGCCACGATTTGAGACGCTACGATGGAAATCAAAAAAGTTTTTCTCACAAAGACTTATTTTTCGAACGATCGTTCCTATGGCAGCTATATGCTATAGTGATCCGATTTTGATACATTTTTCCAGAATTATGTGGAAGCATATAAAACTAACATATACCAAGATTAGTGACGATACGATGGAAAACAAAAAAGTTTTTTTAACTAGAACTAGTTCTTAGACCGATCGTTCCTATTGCAGCTATATGATATAGTCATCCGATCCGGCCGGTTCCGACATATTAGTTGCGTGCAGTAAAAAGAAGACTCTGTGCAAAATTTCAGCTCGATAGCTTTAAAACTGAGGGACAAGTTCGCGTAGAAACAGACAGACAGACGGACAGACAGACGGACAGACAGACGGACAGACGGACGGACGGACAGACGGAAATGAACTCGGCTCGTCGTCCTGATCAAGAATATATATAGTTTATGGGGTCGGAAATGAATATTTCTATGCGTTACAAACTTCTGGGATAAATTAATATACACTTTTTCATGTATAAAAAAATAGCTTCCTTTTATTCTTTCAATTCCTTGATGGGTGAAGTTTCACAGCAGTGAAATAAAAATGAAAACAATGCACAAGTTCACAATCGAATTTTTGCGATTGCCGAACTCAATTCGAATTGCTTCCTCCCGCACTCATCTCATTGAGTCTGCGGTTAATGTTTCAAAAGTTTTGAACTGCCCAGAAAAAGTGGGTAAATCTTGAAACAGACCATCAGCCGTGCTTCATTCGGAAGGTAATATAAAAATTGTCTGATTGACTCATGGAAGAAACATAAATTACGAACAATTTTCTGAGCTCACGTACAAAGTTTAAGGAAAGACTACCACAAGATGAACTTTTGAAAAAGTTATCGTACTATATAATCATTCATTGCATCAAATATGTGCTTTCTCGATAACACACATTAGCAACCAGTCTTTGAATCAGGGCTGCAAACCCCTCTTAATTTTGACAGGGGTTCGGTTCGGGGTTCTGAACCCTTACCCTACTCTGGGGGTTCGGTTCCAAAAACCGGTTCCCTTCAAATTGAGAACCTGGGTTCCGGTTCGGGTTCGGGTTCCAGATAGCATTTATATATTTATATACTTAATAAATAATTTAATAGAATTTCTGCTGCCTGATTTCTAAATGAAATCTGCTGCCTGATGGCTTGGAAGTCAAGCACATAAGTGATATGTCTTGATTGATTGATTGTATGTATGTTTAGAAGAGTTAAGCGATTCTGCCAATTTTCACTCACAGCGAAAGTAATTTTTCCTTCACAGTAGTGGGATTGCTGAATCTGATGTGATTTTTGTGGCTATGAAAACCTGCAAAAAAACACTTTTTGCATAAAAATAAGAGATGAGCTTTATCTGCGTACCCGTGATTTAGTAACTGTGATTGACCATATGCGTAACTGTGATTAAGTCACAGTGACTGAGTCATCAGATCACACTGTTACTCAAATATGCAGTCACTGTGTGATTTGATGACTGCATATTTGAAGTAACAGTGTGATTTGATGATTGCCAGGACCGTGACTTAATCAGAGACACGCCGAGTTGTCTCATCCCTAACTTATAGTGTGGCTGAACACGTTCGTTTCGAGAACTAAGTCAGAATTATTTTTTCTACAAATGGGACCAGCTTTTGGCTGGCATATTGTGAGAGTGAAATGCTAAAAGAACTTTATTTGTGATTTGGTTAAAAATGAAGATATTTAAATAAAGTGCAACTTTCCCTTGTATTCACAGTGCCATTGTATCTCCATACGAACAAAATAATACACAGAAATACGGTTTTAGATGCAAATTGAATTCACTTGCTTGAGGTTGTGTTATTTTGTCCAGTCTTTGTTGCGGATGGGAAAAGTGTCGCCGTCCATACATGGACATTTGAATGGATACATTTTTCTTCAAAATAATGAAATATTTTTTACCATCGAAGTGCAAATATAAATTCTATGCTTGCCAATTTATTTTTAGAACCGAACCCCATCAACAAGAAAACAGGGTTACGTTTGGGTTCATAAACCAGAACCTGAACCGAACCGGTTCTGGCTTTTTTGGGTTTCGCTCTTTTTGGGTTGGTTGCGGACCGGTTTGCAGCCCTGCTTTGAATGCACTGAGTAGAAAATTCAATTGGCACATATTGCTCAAACAAGCCATAGCAGCCGATAATTGAATTATTTCATTATTTTCCGGGCTTGGGATTTAAGAAAACTTTTATTTAAAATGTAATATCGGATATAAAGAGTGAAAAAAAATGGAAAAAAAAACATGGGTCCGAAACAAAATACTGCTTAGTGAAGTGAGAACCAAATTAAAGGCTGATATTGTTGGTCTCACGCCCAAATCATATCGTGCTTTGGCCAAAAAATATAATGTGTGCTACAAAACTGTAAAAAATGTATTAAAGACATGAAAGTTATAAAATGTTGGGAAAAAACGTTCTTACTGTTTTTGAACAGCAAAGAGAAACCTTTAAAAATCGGTTAAGAGAAATTTCTAGATACTTGTTCTTTTCACTGTCATCAAAAGTTTATTTTATGGATGACAATGTGCCCCGATTAAGGCGAATCGAAAAATTTGGGGCCAATTTGAAAAGAAAGGTGTATGGCAAAGGGTATAAGCGTAAATACCTTAATTTTTTGATCATAGAAAATTAAAAGGGAGCTTGCGAAGTTTGATACCAGCAGAATACAGGAGCCCATGCGCAAGGTTAAGGTTAAGGAAGTCCGATCGATACGGTCATGATTTTTTTTGTAAAAATACTTTGAAGTGTAAATAAAAACATTTCTGAAATGGAGGCTACTCAGACATCAACTATATTTTCTACTACTCTTACTGCATTTGTTCGTTTTTCAATCCGCATACCTTACTCAAACCCAAAAAGTATAACCACAAAGATTAGAAAGAATACATTTTGATGATCTAATCTAGCGGTGGGCATGAAATTGCAGTTTTCGACGGTCAAGTCCCCATAATTTGTTGTTCTAGTCGAGCAGCCGTCTCTCAGCTCAAGTTCCGTTCGGGCACTCTGCGTGTATTTTGTTTTTGCTGACGTCTGGTTGTGTTATCTGGCGAGAGAATTGCAAAATCTTTCAATTAAGTGCGCCATAAGATGGAAGCATAAATTATTTTGATTATAGTATAGTTTGATGAGGCAGTTATTTTTTTAGTAAAGAGAAAGAGCACCTTTTTCTTGCCGATCTAACATTTTAATGTAATCAATGTGATTGAATCAGCATGCCTTACAACAAACTGTCGCCGTGCCCAACCACCTTCCTTTTTTTTAAGCAAAAAATAGTGCATAATGAGCACACGAAATTCACTTCACTGTATTTCATTTGCATCGAAATTCACAAGCTGTCAAACACTAACTGAATTTAACATTAGTCTGTTAACAGATGGTAAGTTAACCTTCAAACACCAAAGTCCTTGGTGATTTGCTAACTTCCTTCTATAGAACATATTTGCCTCATACATACAAGTAAATGCAGTGCGAAATTCCTTTCCATTTTCCAAATCAATTTTTTTATTTCCAACAATTCAATTAGAGGAGCTAGAAGACAAAGTTATCTAGATGCACCCATAAAGCTGTTTTATCACCCACTCTTGGTTCAGCGTCAAGGCAGCATTCCAGTGCTGGCGACATTCTGATAAAAGTCAAAGAAGGGTGGGGGGGTGTATTGAATCAGATGTTGTTGGACAAATAAATGCACTTTGTTGTGAAGATATTGCATTACATTGAATGCAATGCAATGTTAGCACCAGCAACTGGGACTTGAGATGGAAATTGATTTACAGTAGAGGTGACCATAGCTGGGATTCAAAGAAGTCTAAGACATACAAATTGAATGAAATTAATTGAAAGTGTAGCAGCCATTAAATTGATTAAAAATTCCAGCTTTTAAGCAATTAGCAGCCACTTCCGTTAACAAAAAGTAAAAAAACGGAAGACTTGATATATATGTATATACCCCACAGGTAAAGCAATGAATAAATACATAAATGTTTAAAATGAAATATTGTAAATATTTAAGCGCATTCTTTATGATGATGTCACCGGGCGTCAGACAAAATAATTGTAAAACCAATAAATTGGGTTTAGGCAATAAAAAAAATGGCATCAGCAAATGTTTGACTTGGTTAAATTAACATTTATGTCAGGGATATCAGCAAAAATGGAACGAACATAAATTTCCTTAGAGGGAGCAATGAATTGGTTAACTGTTCTATATACGTGGGTTGGCTGAAAAGTCATTGGCCTGAATAAGAAAACACAACTTTTTAAATAAACTTTGTATTTTGTTAGTTGGGGTTATTCATCAGCTGATTGCTGGTTAAGTTTAATAAAGTACGGTCACACTGTTGTATTTTGACGGAATTTTATGGCCAGCAACAACAATCGAAACTGTGGATTACTCCTGGCGAATTGGAACCAAACTAAGTTAACCTATTAAAACGTTGAATACAGAAAATCGATAACCAGAAAATACTATTCACAGATCGATTCGTTGTCGAACTGAGAACTGTCAATTGCGACAAAAAACAAATTATTTTCCACCGGTATACAAGAGAGTAGAGTTCTTTGAATTAGCCTCCTGTAACAATTATCTTTTACGCGTCTCAGCTCAAGAAATTAACAAAAGCAAGCTGAAAAAAGTGTCTAAAAATGTGTAGTTGTTGTAGATGTGGTTGTAGCGCCCTTGCGTTCATCTTTGATGCTTATCGTTGCCTTTTTCAAACTTGGGCCTATGATTTATTAGTCTCCCCTCGTTGATACATATATACATCCATACGTGGGCTGGTGGTGGCCATCATAAATTATTTAAATAAAAAATGAATAACAAAAGATGCCAAATTTCAAATGTTTGCAGTAGCCTGAAAATGGCGATGTGTACATTTCGTTTTGTATTTTATATTTTTTTTCTTACAAAAAGCGACAAAAATAAAACTGTTTTCACAATTCATGTAAAATCCAATGCTTTATTACAGCACACATACATACAGTACATACATATATTTATGTATGTATATGCAAATCATATCACTCATACGCCCCCGTGTACATTGAATGCTAAAAAGCATTTTCAAAAATGAAATACCAATGAAAATGTCAGCAAAGGAACAGCAATCACAAAAACACAACAACGACCCAAAGATAAGCAATTCGAGGGCAAATGTTTTTACTGTCGGGCGTCTCTCTACACATGTTTTGTGCGCCAATTTTATTAGGCAGGCAAACACATACACACACACATACACAGACACATATGAGAATGAAAAGGCATTAAAAAATAAAATAAAAACCGTTGATTTGCACTGCTAAACAAAATGGAGAAAAGCCACAAAGGGAATAATTTGTTGCCTATTGATTAGGTAAAAAAGTAAATACAATTAGCTGTCAACAAGGAAGCACGTTGCAATTCATGTGCTGCAGGTTGCAGTTGATTTAAAACTAATTGAATTTAAATGCATTTAGGAGGTGAATCTTACAACTTGCTTTTACATTTAATGCCGTATTCCATTCGTTTTTATACAGGTTACATTTCTGCTGGTTGCACGTATCTATGTCAGAAATAAAGGTAAGATGCAGCACGATACTTTTGTGTACAGATGCAAATTGTATAAAACACAAGACATTAAATGTTTCCCAAGGGGATGACCACAATGTTTTAGTAAACATTCTTAACAAGGTTGAATGCCGGCATGTGTGTTTTGCTGCAGTGTGACCCTCGCAATTACTACAACTAATTCGGTTCCTAGACCACAGATTTGGTACTTGTTGAACTTAAAATAACTTAACTATAATCTTAGCGAAACTGAACAATTCTAGATAAAATAAAGTAACAAATATCTGTGACACAGTGCATTTGTTCGGTCAGTAGATTAAGTTCAATCGATCATATAAATCAAAAAATATAAATTGTCAATAATATAACTAAAAAGGTTTTTAAATTACCTGAGCGATGAAAATATGAGCCGTCCGTTTTTTCAGGGTTCTCAAAGTACCGTACTAAGTTCCGTACTTTCGTTCGGCACACAAAAAATACTGAACACAGGCAAGTACCGTACACATTCAAGTACGGTAAATGCTTTATAACGTACTGTACTTAAAACTCAAGTACGGTACCTTCATCGTAACGGACCGTCAAAAATATAAAAATAAATTTGTGTTAAGTACGCGTGCGAGCAAAATATTTTTTAGTTAAGAAGGCGAAGTACACAACGATTTTTTGTCGCCTCACGCCGCGAGATCTGCCTGAGATGCAGCTGGTCTTGTTTTTAAGTCCCCCCAGCAGAACTGCATACCTGTTGGAACCCGGAATTCTGACAGTTGGTCAACAATAATCCGAACCTTGAACCGAACCTCTCTTGATAGCTGAACGTATACCTGTATCGAACCAAAACTTTCGGTAATGTTCAGTAAAAGTTTCAAGTCTTAGTCGGATTTACAGGATGAAGCAAACTTCATGATGTTTTTAAAAAAGCTCTTGCTTGTAGGAAAGAGGCGTAGAGGGGCAAGCCACCCACCACACCTCTTTTTCTCACTATGAAAAGCTTTTTGAGAAACTTCATGAAGTTTGCTTTATCGTGTAAAGGCGGTCAGCTGGCTTTTACAACCCTAAAATTTATTTTGTCTGCTAAAAGAAGAAGAAAAGACCAACAATTTGTCGAGAAATAATACTCTAAATTTTTGAATTAAATTGGAAACAAATGATTTCGTATTTTTAAGTTAACGAAAATAATAAAATTCGGAATATATTTTTATATTTTTATCAAACTAATTGATTTTCTCTTAAAGTTTGGTAAACTTGGTAGGGGCCAAGGTTCAAACCAAAACCTTAACGCAGAAACCTTGATCCTCAAATTTCTGAACACGAACCATTTGTAAATTTTGGTTTGAACCTCCGCAAAAATTATTTAGATTTGAAGCCCTGCCCCCGAGGTCCCGAGTTTGCTTTCCTGATGAGGAAGGTAAATTAAGACCTACATATATATTCATAATTATTATTATATTATATTCAGAGAATCAAAGGCTTTCGGGTGAACTCCAACAACAACAATCACCACCAACTTATAGTATATGAGATGAAGTAGAACAGGATCGAACCGACTGTTGAGACCGATCAAGAATATATATACTTTATGAAGGTCGTAAATGCTTGATAATGCCTGTTACATACATTTGCACAAACTTAATATACTGTTTGTTCCTTTGGTTTAGAGTATATCAATTTTGTCCGACAGCCAAAAAAAAATCGTTACGCCAATTCTTACGCGGTTATCGATGACTTTTTTTTAAATTTCATTACAATTAAAAAATTAATTTTTTTACAGTTGAATTTTTCGAATTTTTTTCTGAGGGATATTAGCTATAACAATTTCGTCTCACAACAAATAACTATAATTTAAGCAATAAATCCTTTATAAGATACATTAACATTGAAAAATAAGGTATTGCTTGCTAAACTTTATTTATTTGAATTTTTATCATTTGTCCGAAACTCCATTTATTTTTATAAAATTCATTTAATTTCTTTGCTGCACAGTGCCGTCGCTTTTGGTATAAATATATGATTCGAAATCAACGCATTCATTATTTACAACCCTGCTGACATTACAAAAAAAAATAACCAGCAGCAGCTTGACACATAAACATCAACTGTGCCGGAATCTCCTCACCGCTCGGGGAATGCTCCCGTCCGCCTTCTTGCTTCAGCCCACGCAACTCCAACCAAAAAAGGGCGCCAACGTCAACAGCGGCAATTTAAAATTGCTGGCTTTTTAACTCGCATCCATTTACAGCAATTTTGTGCGCTCTCGAGGCGTGTGCGTGTCTCCGTCCCTCGTGTGACGTGTCAGGTTGAAATTACATCAGGCACTCGGCAAATGGCAAATGCTCCAAGGAAGGATAACATACTCGTAACATAAATAAGCAGCATGCCGAAAAAATTGAAAAACAAGCTTTATGTGAAATCAAATTTAACGACTCAATAATTGAAATGAGAATCCAAACGCGTTAAGCATACGCCATGTTGACTGCTGTGATTTTTTTTGGAATCGCCTCTGGGCATTCGCCTGACAAAAGAAGACTACAAGTTAGTTCTCAACTTGGATATATTTTGCGAATTTATTGCTTTTTTTTCTATCGCGTTGTATTTTATTTTGCAATTTTCGCGTTTCAGCCACAAATCTTATTGGTGCCTTTAAAAGTTGTCTGGTTGGAAAAAAAAAACGAACAGAAACTTAATGCGCCAAAGTGGCGCCATGCAATAAAAAAGGCAAAGCCAAGCCAAAGGCAGCTTGGTCCGCAACAGACCATAAACTGCAACCAGCAGCCAGCAACTGCACTCCTACGAGTGGGGGAGGGAGGGGGGAATACTTCGCTTGCTTGAAACAATTGCTTGAAATATAAGAAAAAATTAACTTTACGCTTGCTGATTTTTAAATGCATTTTCTGTGTTTCTTTGTTGCAAGCACAGGCATCATAAGATAAGCTTAGCTTATTTGGAAAACCGAAAATGCGAATTTTTGCTTCAACGAATTCCCAAGTGAGAGAAACCATAAAAAATATTTGGTGTTAAGCGAAAAGAAAACAATGAATTTATGCTGTTAATATAAAGCACTTCATAACGAGAAACTTAAGGCAAATAAAGATGAGGGTAGATTATTTGAAAGGCTTGCAATCCTAAAAGGAAAAGATGAGTGAAGAAAAGAAGAGTCTTATGAAAATTTATAATTGGAAATTAAATATTTTAATAAGAAGTAAATATGCTTAGGCACGATTTTTCATCTTCTAAATCAAATTTACTCTGTTATTTGTAAATTTATGAGACATATAGTGCTAGGTAGAAGATAAGAAATAGGCCCTAAATACCTGAATAAACTAAAACGAAAAGTTACAGCCCGATAGCCTTAAATCAGAATGCGCTCTCCTCAGTTTATGTGCCTGTGATACCGAATTTAAATTTGCTTAAATTAATCTGGTGGATCATAAAAAAATGCTGCTTACAATATATATTGAAAGTCTGAACAATCAGTTTGTAATAAGCATTAAATATTAATTTTCTGAAATCCGTTTACTTGGGAATAATGAATTGTATTATGTATAGCATACTTTTTTGGGCTATATGTTCTAAAGAATTAAATAACTATTATTTTTTATTTCATACTTCTAGGGGCCGGATTTCGTTAGGCCTTCAGAACTGTCATTTGCATTGCCTACTATTTAGGGCAGTCTTGTGTGGTACATAGAAAAGAGAGTAAGATGAGGCTGAGGGTTCCAGGTTGAAAAAAAGTCTCAAGAAAGTTGTAATCTGCACTTAACCTTTAAGAACTTGGCGAATAATAAAAATACCACCAAGTACATAGAAATAAGTCGGTTATGCTGTGTATTCTAGCGTAGAGTTGTTTACGTATCGGGGTCATGAAAGGATGTTTAGAGCTTCTCTGATCTTTTGAGCCCCGTGGTGAGTGGTAAGTTTGTCCTCGTAAATGTCAGCCTGATTATAGATTAAGGCCACAAAATAAATTGCGTATTTAGCCATGCAACGGAAAACTTAAGTGGGAAGTCTACTGTGCCAAGGGAAAAAAACAGGCCGATTTTCCGAATTTTCATTCCTAACAAAATATGACTCGTACATTAAATTAAATTTAACCGTTATATGATCTGAAAAATATATAATAATAACGTCAAAATCCTCTGTCAGACGAAAGCCAATATTATGTAGATGATAAACATATTTGGGTTTTTATTTCAGATCACCCAGACGTAAGATTTTATGTACACCGTTTAGGCAAAAACTGTCACCTACGTGAATTGTTATACTTTAATGTAGAAATTTAAAATGAAATCCGCCTTCCGCAGTTGCTCTAAAAATGTAGTTTCTTTAGCTGGAAATAAGTTTATTTTCTGATTGAAGAATATAAATCTTTTTCCTTGCTTGAATCGGATTAAATGCACCATAATAGTCAATTTGCTGTTGGACACAAAAAAGGGCAATCTAAAATTTGCCGAGTCGACCGCATCTTCAAATAGTTTGCCCAAACAAATTGAAATCCCAACTGACATTCTACTTATTTATACTTGTTTGTATACATATATATATATATAAATTCATTTTCTATTTACAATAGTTTCTGCTGCGTATTTGTCAGACACTGAAAGTTTGACTGGGGCAAATCCTGCTTCTTTTCCACTTTGGCAACCTTGTTGCTTTCAGTCGGCAGAGACGAACGACTGCGGCAAACCTCAAGACGCCGGCCGCAGTGCGGCTTTTGGTTAAAACCAACAAAATTGCCAAATATTTGAAAAGTTCTGCGCCAGCCTTACACTTAAAGTGTCAAATAGAGCTAGATGTAAGGCAGATTTTTTTTGAAAAACCAAATGAGTCACTGGTGAAAATTTGTGAAAAGAGAAATATTTGAATAATAATGCAGAGAAAAGCTGAATTATTATCATATATATCAAAAGCAGACAGATCAGTCTAATTTCCTATTTTTTTAAAAAAAGCTTAAACTATATAGGTAGATTGTTCTTAGCAGCATACTTAATCGATTCTTCAATTTTGGGAACGATCAGATGACCGATAATCAAGTTATAAGCAAAACAAATAAAAATGCTGGGCAGCACCCACAGCAACCGTGATGGGCAGCACTTCTAAAATAAAAGATTTCAATTGTATTTAACTTAAGCATATACAGAGTATATTACAGTCGGTCTGGAACGATATTCTTACATTTTTTTCTGTGTGCAAAGCAAAAGAACGTTGAGTGGGCAATTTTTTAAGCTCCCGAAAAACTCATAATTAAATTACATTATTTATGAGAGTCAACGTACACAACAGGAGACTTACCAAATTGTCTGTCCAAAGCTTAAAGCAGCTTACGATGTATTTGCTGACCCAATCATTGGGAAAATGCCTGACTTCCTGCTCACTTGACTAACATGAGTTTATTAGCATATTAAACACACACACATACAATATTGGTCAAATGCAGTATGTAAACATAATCGCTAATCCATATAATTAAGCAAGTGCTAATTACTTTCCCATTTCCAATTGAATTCCCTTACCAAACTGTCAGTTACAATTTCAGAATTGAAAATTCAAAAGCGCCAACTAAAATAATAAACAGAGCCAGATAATTGCACAAAACCAATAGTTGTGTGTGTGCACTAACACTCGTACGTTATCATGTTAACATAACCCGCACAATTTATTTATCAAGAATGCGCATGCTGTTGTTGGTTTTGCCATTCTGCATGAATATCACATTTAAAATATACACTTAGTTAAATGTGTGTGCCAGGACGAGCATATTAACTTGCATACAAGCGGATTAAAGTTGTACAAACTGAAGCCAGTTAAAATATGGAGATGGTAAATGGGTCGTTGTGCCTAATGAACCACAAACTGCTGCTTGGGACTAACAAACGTTGGCTGTTAAAAACAGGCAATCATTTTGGGAGTATTTTGTGTTTGCTTAAAAAAATAAAATAGGCATCACTTCGATTTTTACAAAAACATTCAACTTTTTATTTCTGCTTTTTAGTAGTAAATCAATTTAAATTAATTAGCTTTTTGACTAAAAGCGTTTTAAACAAATTATTTATTTTCCATTCACAACGAGATTTAATTTCCCATTTTAATTTTAATTTGAACATTTTTTTCCGCTTTTTATACCCTTGCAGAGGGTATATGTAAATTGTCACGATGTTTGTAACGTATAGAAGGAAGCATCTCTAAACCATATAAAGTATATATATACTTGATCAGCATGACGAGCTGCGTTCATTTCCGTCTGTCCGTCTGTTTCTATGTTTCTATGTTTCTATCTCCTCTCTCAGTTTTCAAGCTATCTTGACCAAACTTTGCAAAAAGTCTTCAAATATACATAGGCTGCACATTTGTCGGAATCGGCCGGATCGGATGACTATAGCATATAGCTGCCATAGGAACGATTGTAAAAAACCAGTTCTAGTGAGAAGAACTTTTTTGTTTTCCATCACAGCGTCATTAACCATGGTATATATAAGATTTCTATGCTTCCACATAAGTCTAGAAAAATTTATCAAAATCGGATGACTAAAGCGTATAGCTGCCATATAAACGGTCGGTCTAAGAACTAATTCTAGTGAGAAAAACTTTTTTGTTTTCAATCGTAGCGTCACCAATCGAGGTATATATTAGTTTTAAATGCTTCCACATCATTTTGCAAAAATTTATCAAAATCGGATGACTATAGCATATAGCTGTCTTAGGAACGATCGGTCTAAAAACTAGCTCTAATGAGATAATCTTTTTTGTGATCAATGGTAGCGCCTTTAAAAAACTGCAAGGGTATTTAAAAGTATTGTTAGCCTTATATTTTTTTTTTTTAATTTATGTTAATCTACCGTAGTAGAGTTTGGTTAATTGAATTAATTTGAGTAAGAATTATATGAGAGTGTAGCTTTTAGTCCACCATTCAAATACACAAGGACTCCGTTGTTTGCAATTTATATTGCTAAAATATTTACTCGATTTAATTGAAAATTGAAATCGCCTCTTATTTATTTCCCACCATTTCGTTTCGCTTCACATGTTTTCATTTTATTTTATTATCAATTTTATTTCAATAAAAGAGCAATTCCCCACTTCACCGTAAACAGGCCCCACATTCTATTGTTTCAAATTATTTTCAAAATTATACTTTAGAATGGCAGCAGGCCGCACCTGATCCACATTCACCTGGTGTGTCAGAGTCTGGCCGTCTAGACGACGCTGCTCTCCCACCTTGTGCCCCCGTCACGTGGCCTCATTTGCCACTCCTGTCACAAACCGAATTCAATAAATTTTCACACTCTGAGACCAAAAAGAAACCATTTTGAATTGGGTAATAAGTTCGTTGACCATTTTGGTCTGCCAAACAGAATTTTTGGAATGGAATTCAATTAAGAGCGAAGAAATATATAAATTTTATACTGGCTCGCGGTTTCCGGCAACTATGGCCGCCCTTTGTTTATTTATTTCGCATTTTGACGAACGGTCAAGTGGGAGCAGGGCAGGAAGCCCTTGCAAACAATTCAATAATCAAAAGATGTCTGAAAATTAATACAAAAGGACGCCATGGCGTCTGCGGTTTCTCTTTGGTTGGCCATATTTTATATGCCAGGCATTCGCAATGATGATGATGATGATGATGCAACTTCATGATGAGAAAAAATATTTGGTGGGTACACAAACCATCTGCAAATGGCCGACGGGGCATGAAAACGTTAGCGGTTGCTTTTCATTTTTTATTTTTCTCTTTTCATTGTTTAAAATGTTTTTTTTTGGAAAGTTGTAGCAACTGTGACCATCATTAAGGCGACATGTGCGTGCAGTGGTTTGTGGATGATAAAGGAATGGGAGTGTTTCTTTGTGTGCTTAACGACAAGTGAAAAGAAGAACAAAAATTTTACATAAAAAATTTAAGTGGGGTCTTTATCGAAAATGTGAACAAATTTTTCATGAAATTATAAATATTAGAAGAAGTCAACCGAAAATCCATTTCAATGATCAATTGCGGCTTAACCCAGATAGTGCACTTCTTCTTTTCTAATTGGGTTTATTCTAAATAAATTACAATGAAAAACATTCACATTCAAAAAAAGCTAGTTTCAGATGCTAAATGTTAGAGTAGCCGGACTATCCCAATAAATTAAAAGTCTCTAGTTACTTAAAGCGTTGGGATGATAAGTACAATAAATATAAATTTTTCAATATATTCCATTTAAAAAGAATTGAAGAAAGGCGGCAATAAGTGCAAGTAGAAATCCAGAAAACAAAACAAAAATCCAAAAGCGTTCATCAAGAAAGTGAGGCACCTTTGCAGAGCGCTCTGTTCTCAGCTGATAGCTCTTTCATATGCAACGTACAATTGTTGCAAAAGGCTGTGTCCACGCGCTTTTATCACAGCTAATGTATGCTGACGATCTCAAACTTGATGCCTCTTTTAATGATCCAGTCTCCCCGCTTTTATTGCAAAGTGATCTTATCTTGGTGTCGACTCAATCGTCTTCCTCTTTATACTGCAACGTGAAAAGTCATGACATTTCACCGATCCAAAACGTACTTCTATGAATATAGCATCAACGGGGAACCCTTATATTGTATATATAAAGTAGACAAACAGCCACATTGCGGTAATTTGTAACAAGGTCTACAGTGTGCTTGCTTTTATCAAGAGATGATCCAAAGAATTCAATGATCTCTACGTACGCTGGTTCGTCCTAACATCGAATATTGCTCGTGTCTCTAGTCTCCGCACTATCTTACTTACCAGTATCAAATAGAATCAGTTCAAAGACAGTTTTTTACTCTTTGTCCTTCGTGGCCTAAACTGGGATTCAAGCAGGCACTAACCTCCGTATTAACAGAGATTACGTCTGATTGACATACCTTCTCTAAGATCTCTTAGAATCTGTTATTCAGTTATTTTTATCCCCAAGATTTTGTCTGGGGAAATTGACTGCATTGGTCTTTTAAGCCTTATAAATTTAGCTGTTCCTCCTAAGTTTACTCGCCCCTCCTATTTACCTTCCGCCTCGCCTAGCGAATTATGCTCATCATGACCCCTTCCGATGCCTGTGCTTTGCTTATAATGAGTACTATCACTTCATTTCTATGAATTAACAAATCTTAGTTGTAAAAAACTCTTTCATGAATCATATATCACGTGCAAATATTGGAATTTTTATCTGATGTGCTCTCTGACCACATTTGCTGTGAGTTGGACTATATCTGGCCCAATAAATTCAATCCTAGCGGGTCATATATAGTCTCAGCTTGTTTCTAATTAAGTAACTATAGCTTTATAACTCATGTTTATGTTTAACTGAACATTGTTAAATTTTCTAAATAAATAAATAATAACTTTTCTCTCATTCCTGACCTTATTATTTCATCATGATACAATACCTAGTATTTTATCTCAACTTTTTCGACGAATTTCTTAACAACCACTTGACCTTTTCTTATCAATAACAGATGATCTACGACATTTGAATTCATAAGACCAGACTTGTCCAAGGCCTATACTCACAGGCCTCTTTTGTTGTTGCCCAGCTCGCCGCAATAGCGCGAGCATACGAATTCACAGCCAGAGCTCGCTGCATACACGGTTTGTTGTTGTTGCCGACTTATTGAAAACAATGAGATTCCTTATATGTGTCTGCTATGAATCTAAGGGCCATACAATATGCCTTCAAAATTATGGGAAATAAGAGGATTTTTTTAAATTGCAGAGTAGGCAGGGGGCGTGGCAAAAAATGAAAATAATCTTGATCTATCAGCAAGTAAATATAAGGAGTCTATATATCATAAGTAGCAACAAGCGTGTGCGATGGAGCAGTGTGTTGATAAGTCATTCCATTCGTGTTCAGTGTAAGTTGAAATTCCCTCAGACTTCAATTTTTGTTACCATTTTTAAGACCACTAAAAATTTATTAGTTAAGGCTTCATTCCAGATGGCATTCAAATTTTTTAAGACAGCTTTTCATAAGCATTTAACTTTCAAAGCATTCAAAAGTGCTTCTATTCATATGAAGCATAGTCCTGAAATAAATTTGTATGCCATCTGAAATAAGACCTTTATAAACAAACTTTGGCAGGTATAGAGTTATTACAGGCGGTCTAGGACTGTTTTCATAATTGTTAGAGTATTTAAAGCTCTTTCTACAATATTCATATATTCTGGCAAACCTTTTTTCAAGCGTTAACATTTGCAGGGTTTCATCTATACATATTTGTAATGTTTTAAACACAATTATCGAATACTTTTCAAATTAAAACTAATTCCTGCTTTTCCTTTGCTCTTTTCGTTGCAGCAATGTCCACAATCACAGAGGTGGAACACAACAAAGAAGATTTCACATTAGCGGCTTAGGCAATACCCAAAAAGCTTAGCTATTCTCAGAATAGTCAGCACCTCGAAAGTAAATCAAATAAATTCAAAGCTCAACGACATCAGCCGCGAGCTGCGTTTTTATTAAGCATACGCCGCATTAGCCAGGCGAGGCACAACGTAAATTAGTAATCAAGCGGCACAAAAGCAAACGCCCGGAGCATAAACTGAGCTGAGCGAGAAGCAAACAGAAGCAACTAATAAGACGATTTTATTTTTTTTTTTACTGAAATTATGATTAATGACGGGAGAATATTGCGCCAGCGTTTCAACATTGTCAAAGTCCGACGAAGCTGGAAATACTAAACATGAGCATAATGATGATACTAATGAGCAGCAGGTTGCTGCTTAGTTGCTTAGCGCAAGATGCGTTAAAGAAAATCCCTAAAATTGCTATCGAGTAAAGGATTTAGGTACACAACCATTTGATGGCTTTGCCTGTGCAGGATTGCGCAGCAGGAGTCGCAGCCCGCCGACAACGCCATCAGAGCAACAACAACAAGCTGATCTCTACGGCCACATTGACCCTGCTGATACTGTCGCTGAGCTGTGGCATAGCCTATGCGGCGGCCAAGTCAACGACAACGGCAATTACCCCGCTGGCGGAGGGCGAAACGGAGTCCAGCACTGATTTCAATAGCAGTAGCGCCTTCCTGGGAGCCATAGCTTCCGAGTCGGTCGCTTCCTTGGTGACAGCTACCGCCAATAGCAGTCCCATAGCCATCATTACCTATCCGGGTATAACCAGCTCTATTACGGATATTAATGCAACTCTAGACACTCCTCTGCTTCTGGAGGAATTTGCCGCTGGGGAATTTGTGCTGCCCCCGCTGCAATCGATTGTGGTGAGCATTGTCCTGCTGATTGTCATCCTGGGCACTGTGGTGGGCAATGTTCTGGTTTGCATTGCTGTGTGCATGGTGAGAAAGCTGAGACGTCCCTGCAACTACTTGCTGGTCTCGCTGGCCCTCTCCGATCTCTGCGTGGCCCTGCTGGTGATGCCCATGGCCCTGCTCTACGAAGTGCTCGAGAAATGGAACTTTGGCCCAGTGCTGTGCGATATTTGGGTATCATTCGATGTCCTGTGCTGCACTGCCTCCATACTCAATCTGTGTGCCATCTCGGTGGATCGCTATCTGGCCATTACGAAGCCGCTGGAGTATGGGGTAAAGCGGACTCCCCGTCGCATGATGTTGTGTGTGGGCATTGTCTGGTTGGCGGCCGCCTGCATTTCACTTCCGCCCCTGCTCATCTTGGGCAACGAGCACGAGGATGAGAATGGACGGCCCATTTGTACGGTGTGCCAGAACTTTGCATATCAGATCTACGCCACCCTGGGTTCCTTTTACATACCGCTGTCGGTGATGCTTTTCGTCTACTACCAGATCTTCAGGGCCGCCCGACGGATTGTGCTCGAAGAGAAAAGGGCCCAGACACATTTGCAGCAGGCCCTTAATGGAACTGGCTCGCCCACCACCACGGCCCCGGCCCTGGGTCACACCGAGCTGGGCAGCGGCAATGGTCAACGACACAGTAGCGTGGGCAACACCTCGCTCACCTACTCCACCTGCGGTGGTCTGAGCACCAGCGGTGGCGGGCTCGCTGGGGCAGGAGCCGCCCATCACAGTGGTCATCATGGCAGCGGCGGGGGTGTGAGCGGTTCCACTGGACTTCTTGGCTCACCGCACCACAAGAAGCTGCGCTTTCAGCTGGCCAAGGAGAAGAAGGCCTCCACCACCTTGGGCATCATTATGTCCGCCTTCACCATTTGCTGGCTGCCCTTCTTTATATTGGCACTCATTCGGCCCTTCGAGACCATGCATGTACCGGCCTCCCTCTCGTCACTCTTTCTCTGGCTGGGCTATGCCAACTCCCTGCTGAATCCCATTATTTATGCCACGCTGAACCGCGATTTTCGCAAGCCCTTCCAGGAAATACTCTATTTCCGCTGCTCTAGTCTAAATACCATGATGAGGGAGAACTATTACCAGGATCAGTATGGCGAGCCACCATCGCAGCGGGTAATGCTGGGAGATGAGCGTCATGGAGCCAGAGAGAGTTTTCTATAAATTGAATTTCAAAGTGAAGCGAATCTTGAGATGTCTACTGAAGGACGCTCGAAAGTTAGGGATGCCAAACCGGTTCAGAAGTGGTTCTAAAATTAGTTTTTCAACCGGTTCTGCATTCCTTCAATCTAGTACACACACACACACGCATATATATGTAACTGTATACACCTAGATATTTGTATGTAGTAGTTTTAGTAGTGCGTATCTATCTTTACACTGTGCGTCATTTGAATAGAGTCACGCCCCCGTTCAATAAAAGACCAACGTATACAGTTAGAGTTAAAAGTGTAAGAGTACACAAATTCACATTAAAATATCATGCTTTAAATTCTTTAAGAATATTACTTGACATACTTAACTTACTTCTTGAGGTCTTGAAATTAATTATTATCTAAGAAAAGCTATACTCATCTAGTTACCATGAGGTTATACTATACTATTAACAGGGTGGCTGTTGAATGTTGCTACATTTAGTAACTCAACCAACTTGTTATTTAATGCATTTGAACTGTTTTTTTCCTAATTCATTTTTATTTAGACTTTTAGTGGATTTAACACATATTAAAATTTAAATTAGCTTCACACTAAGTGAAGCATGTACGTCGCCTTATCAAAAATCTATTCACCCCATTCAAACCCTGGTTTCGGCTCGAGTTCTTCTAAAAAATTGTAAAAAAGATCCCCGATGCAGTGCAGATTAGTAAGCTTCTTTTGGCTTTCGAAATCAAAATAAAGAAATGTCTTGAGTTGAGTTCTATGAGATTTTAATAAACTCTGTCTTTCTTTCAGTAATATATCTTCTGCTTCCAAAAATTAACCATTTCTTCTTAAATGGGTTCCTTCAAATGGGTAATTAATTCGAATAAAAAGAGATCCTACACAGATTACAAAAAAAATCGTATATCGATCCCGGATTTTCTAAACCCAAGTTCGAAAGGATTGTCTTAAGTACGATCTTTCCAATCCCAAAATTATCGTCATGATCCCTTATTCAGCTTGGATGAGCTTGACTTTAGCTCGAAATAAGCTTATTTACACTTCACAATTGATTGATTTTTTTTGCGACCTCTGTTTTTTATTTCCAATTAGAGAAAGTCTGAATGAGTATTGATTCTTTTTTTTTTTGGACACGAATTGCAAAATTTCATTGAGTGGCGGAGAGAGCATATTTCAAACTCGCTCTCGGTTTTCATTCGCTCTTTCAACATGACATAAGACTCCGCATTATTTGATTTTCAAACATTATCCGTACTTGAAATGCATCTTTAAGGATTGATACAGGATTTCCAGGATTGTTTCGAGCCTTTCGTACTTGTTCCAAGAACAATTAGGTTTGATTCGTACTTAAATTTCATTTCGAAGGTTGAGAGCAAATCATTTTTTTAACTTGAATTTTGCTATCTATTTTTTCTGTGCATAGGCCACATTCCAGATGACATACAAATTTATTTCGGCACGATGCTTTATATAAATAAAACAGCTTTTCAAAAGTGTTTCTATTCATATGAACCATTGTGCCGAAATTAATTTTTTTGCCATCTGGAACGAGGTCTTATAGAACAGAGGGCAAAACTAACATTCAAAAATTTAATAGCAACAATTTTCCATTTATTAAAGTAAAAACAGAATAGACATCAACTACGACTGGCTATGAGCGTTGCGCTATTCAAATGACGAGCAGTGTTTGTGCACCCCCCCAAATACAAAAAAAATACGATATTTAGACGACTCCTTTAAGTGTAACTTGTTGTTGTAATTTTAAATGTAGAACTAAGCAATCAACACACACACACACACGCACACACAAACTCGCAGACAAATACATATACACAAGTACGCAAGTACATAAACACGCGGTTGTAACTGTGACGGTTTTCTACGGTTCCTTTTATGTTTCCAAAACAATCAGCACCGAATATATGAGAAACAATCGTTTTCGAATCTATCCCCCCCGTCCCCCCCCCATTTACCAACCCCCTGCCTTGCCCTCCCCACCAAATTTGCCAGCGTAGTTAGTTGATTTTGCGATACTCAAAACTGAGCCAAAAATTAAATTTAATTAAATTTATATACTTACTGTTAATACTATAAATAATTTATGTTTGTGCATAATGAGAACTATCCACTGTAAATACCAAAACAGAACATTTCCAGTTCTGCGGCTCTGTCTCTGAATTTAGGTATAAAGTAACCATATTTACTATGCGGCTCAAGCTCAAGTGAGAAACTGATGTTTATGCATTATGTATTTTTAACCTTCTGCATTACAATTTTGTTGTATTTTGTATAAAATAAAAGTCACGCCTCTCTGTGATACCAAACATTAAGCATTAACTTTTATGTTTAGATTGACAACTGAAAACTGCATAAAGCGTAATACACACATAATTATACATATACTTACATATAGCATATATATATATATATATTTATAGTCAAATAAGTGTGCATGTTTTTAATGTTCATGTATGTGCAAGCACGACATCAAGTGCATAATGATATTCAAACGAAATACCCAAAAACCAAACAGATCTATTTGTAACCTAATGTTGAAACCACACAACAAGAAATATAAAACCCCAAACAATGGAAGAGTTGAACTATCAAAACAGTTTACAAACAAAAAAAAAAAAAACCTAAGCGAGCATGACAAACTAAGCAGAGCTAATCGCTCGCCAACCATAGCATAAGTTCATTTAGAAAAAAAACGCTAAAAAAAAATAAACTACAAAAACCCTTTCCAAAGAAGCTTAACGAATTGCATATGCTGCATTCAAAACGTGTCTACTTCCCCAAAAAATGTGCAGAATTTCCTGCATTAAATAAATGGCAACCATATGAGTGTAATTAAATGAGTTGATGTTATTTATTTACTCGCTGGATTTTGGGTATTGTTTTTTCAGAGAAGGAAACCATCAAACTCTCAACATCCGCAAGTGTCGCTTAAGACCTCGAATAGTGGGTGAAGCAAGGTAAAGCACATCCGTCAATCATTGATATTGAACCTAATTGTAACTCCAGTGGCGTTTCGAAGACCTGACCAGCGGGAAAAGCTACCATTTTACATTTTAAATGGATTTAATAATTTTCCACTCGATTTATTTATTTTAAGCGCCCCACAACATGCCATTAAAGTCGAGACGAAAGCATTTGTAATCAAATTTTACAGCCATGCAATAAATATGAAATTCTATGCGCAAATTGAAAGTCATCCGCTTCGAACAACCTCTCATATTACTTAAAGGACTTAAAAACCCCAATAGGCAAAAAAATCCTCAATTGCTTCCTCTTGCAGTCAAATGTCAACTCAATGCACAATTTAACGTAGTTACAAAAAAATATAAGCACTTTTCAGTCTTCTTATTGAAACTGACAAGTTGAGCAAACGTGCACAATGCACGGAAATGGAAGTAAAAACAGCCACAAACATGACGAAAAAATTTCAAAACGCAAACCGAAACTAGCAAACATCTGTGGTGGAAGCCTGGGCAGGCGGCCCCCATATGCAAATATCGTTCGCCTTCCATTCCCGCAGTTATTTTTTGTGCCGCCCAGGGCAACGGCATAAACAAGGAAAAACTTTGAGAATGACAAAAAACTAAACCAGGCAGGCATTTGGTTGAGATTCGAGCATGCTGAAGGTGGAGCGGAGCGCACTCCAAAAAGGGTATGACAATGACAAAGTGATGCGCTACTGACGGCTCCTGGCCCCTCCTGGCAGCTAGCTGATAAATGATGATTTTACTCTCGCTCATTCCTGCTGCTGCCTTTGCCATGTTACAATGCCACTTTATGAGTCTCACCAAGTCAGCCAAAAAAAAAAAAGAACTAAAGTGTGCACAAGGACACGCCCCTGTCCGCCCGTTGCGCCCTCAACATCCTGCATCCATAGCACCCACAACGGATGTGTGTTTCGCCCTACGGCTAAGCGGATTTTTGTATTCAAATAGCTTCTAAAAAAAAGCTGACGATTGCAACGAAATTTCTGTAGAGAATTTATCGTGCCGTAAGCACTAAAGTCTGCAGTTTTATGAGCACTTTTCCCCCATTTCATATAAAATTTTCCCATTTTTTTTTTTGCGACACTAATGCGACGTTTATGAAACATCAGAAATGCTTGTCGAAAATTTAGAAAAATGCGCTTTTAGAGATGTCTGCACTTGTCGGGCGCAAGCGTTAACAAGCACTTGCCACATAAATCAGCAGACAAGACATCCCTTTTTATTTCTTTGAAGGCAACCGAGCACGTAACAAAACCCCCGTTGTGTCCAATTTCCGCCAAGTGCCACGTTCAACTTAAAGAAAGTGGCTTAAGTGACAACCAGACTATCGATAACCGATATGCTCACCCTAGAGCCTTGAGGCAAAATTTATTTGTGCTCAAGTTTAAGTTATAAAGACGTGAGAAGCTGAAATGGAGCAGCCACTGATGGACTTTCATTTCAACTTAAGCTTTCAAGTGGAATCCAAAAATTTAATAAATATCTGAGTGTACTCAGCGTAGCAGCTTAACTTAATTGCATTTGAGTATTTAAAAATAAAAGTTATATTATGTGAAATAGAATCAAGAACTTTATAAAAAATCTAACGGTAATTAATCTAAAGATATTATAATAATTTTCTTTATGTAATTGTATCCGCTCTGATTGCGAGAGCGGTTTAATTCTTCAGGCATTTTGAATAAAAAAAAATGGAAGTTTTAACAATTTTAAGCCAAAGAGAAATTAAAATTAAGTAAATAAATAACTTAAACAGCGTAAAGGTCTATTCTCAGATGACATACATTTTATTTTCGGCACAGTATTTCAGCTAAATTATCCACAAAATATTATAATATATATAATATATTATATATATAGATAATATAATATAATAATATATATAACTTCTCTCTAAATATAAAAGAGTTTAACCTGACTGACTGACTGATTGGCAATCTACGCAGAGCCTAAACGGTAAGAGATAGAAAGCTGAATCTTTCTCAGAAGTTTGTATATGTGGTTAAAGTTAGTTATACCCTTGTGTTCTACAAATCACTTTCTACCCCAAAAACGACCGAAATCGTATGGGAATAGGGTCGTTTTTGCGGTCGAAAGCGATTTGTAGAACACTTGGAATAAATTGCATTTTTCATCCTACAGACTTTAAATTTCTCTTGTATAGAAGTATGCAAAATAAATGGACACTTGCTTTCTTGATTTTGAAAATTCCGCCCAAAAGTTCTATGGAAATTTTTACTTTTCAGCCGATTGACTTTAAGCTCGCTTTGTAAAAATTGTACGCATATTAACACTAGGCAACATGGTCCAGTTTATAGAAGGAGTGATGGTGACTCTAGATGATTTTTGTATGGTAAACATAAATCGATTTATCATGATTTCTGGCAATTTGAACCTTAAGTCGGCAAAAGTGCCTTATTTAAGCTTTCTAAGGTATATTTTGTGGGCAATCTATACGTTTGTTTTTACCCCCCTTTATATTATCTTAAAGATATATTCGTTAGCTTAAAAATAAATTATCCCAAACAATTTTGCGGTTTTTTTCAACGAAGATATAACAAAGTGTTAACTTGCCCACGAGAATGCAATGGGTGACGTTGAGAACTTTCATTATAATTCAATAAAAATAACTAGGCGGTATAATGTTTTTTGCTAAGCATACTTTTAGAAAGCAATATTAAGTCAGACATTATGTAAGTTCTAATACATGTATTCTAAATGGTATATCTTCGTTTACAAAAATTGCACAATTACACAGTTTTACAAAATGAGACCTTTTGTGAGTATCCCTAACATTTTAAACTAATAAGTGTTCGTCTAGCCACGCCGAATACGAGTTGATAAGCCAAAGTCATATCTTAGTTTCCGTTTCCAAGAAATTGCGAAAAAAGCATATTTTCGATTTTTTCACCAATTCGAATTTTTTGAGGCCACACTTACCATAAGTTGATGGGTTTATGAAGCCTATTTGATAGTGGAAATCTTATGCACTTCCATCTCTTACCCAAAATACCACAGTTAATAATCAAACAAATCTAGCTGGATTTTCAGATAAATAGAATCTTCAATAATCCATTATAGAACCAGACCAGGTTGAAGTGCATTGCGCAATTAAAAATTTTTTCAGCAAATTTAAATTTGATATTTAAATCTGCATTAGCAACATTCTTTTGTGTGTGCCACAACAAAGCTTAAAACCGTGCACCGCCCTCACACCTCTTTAAATGTATTCAAAACAAATTATGTAAATTATTCGCGAGCGCTAACAACTTTATTTCAACATTAAGCGATAGAAATCTGCAGCCTTCCACCTTTCCCTCACCCAGACCCGCATTGTTATAATTGTGGAAAATGCTTTATTAAATGTCGTCCTGCTGAGCCTTGCGTCATTCACTAACAAAAAAGTGAACTGAAATATTTGAGAATTTGTACAAAATTAAGTTGATTAAATGGACTTAGCAGCGCGATTACACGCAAGGCTGCTTGGTGGGTCCGACTGGGTTTGGGTCTTTTCTGCTGTTTGCCGTTTTTCCTTTGTGCGCCGGCACACGGAAAGCATTTTTCATTTGCTGTCGCCCCGGCCATTGACAGACACGAATAGAACGGACCCAAATGAACAGCAAAGCGGAAACTTTGACCATTGGAATCTCAGTCTCGTGGGAGTACCCGGCTTTAGACTCGTTAAATGCCGCATGATTAACGCTTTGCTTTACAAGACAATTGATAAGAAATAGAACAAAAAAGCGGCAAGGAAACGGGACAGAGTCTAGAGATGATTTAAGCCGCACTTGGGCATCACATGGAATTACACTGGGAAACCGTTCAAGAAGACTAAAGCTGCACACACACACACACACACTGAGCAATGCAGCTCACACTTAAGGGTATGGAATCTGTTCGCAAGCGTGAGGAAGTTAACTTTTTTAAGGAAATTTCACTTAAAGAAAAGCAACTTAATTGCTTTAATCATTTATTTAGAATGGGATTTTTCACTCATTGCAATATTTTGAATTTTAATATTTGAAATTGATTTAAAAATGTATATTTTGAAGATTTTTGTAGGGATTCTTCATATTTTTTTAAATTTTTGTATTCTGAGCTTTGAAATAAGTTATCTAAAACTATTCGAGATATACACAACAAAAATGAACAACATATACTACGTTTATGCGCAAATAAAAAAAAAACATGATTTTTGCCCTTCAAAGTATGCTATGTGTATGAATATAAATAATTAAGAAAACTATTTATTTTTTAGTAGCCTGAACACTTATTATTTTTGTATACCTTTGACTGGTCTGACAATCGAAGTGAATGCACAATGTGGATTGTGTCGGATAATTGAAGAAAATAAAATAGCATATTTTGAGGAGCAAAAATCATGATTTTTTATAAGCATGTAATGTACCTCTGAAAAGTATGCAATGCTAAAAACAGTTAATACAAATTCTCAATCTCACATATTATCTACTTATGGGCAATGAAGAATTTTGTCAATTCGAACACACGTATTTGAAAATTTTTTTAAAATTATTCCAGATCATTAATTTTAATGATATTATAAATAGAATCTTACCCTCTTGAATCAAAAAGAGCATTTTAATTTTCTAGTTGCAAAATAATGTTCTAGCTCTTGAATGAAAATCTTTATGACTTTCATGTTTCATCTAACCTTTGTGTTTTGGTTTTAGCTTTTCTTTTGTCTGAACAATTAAGGGCCTGCTGACGGAAACGGAAATGCTCGAGCAGCTACACAAAAAAGAAGGAACATTTAATGCAGCATTTAGATTGTTCTGGGGCTCATTGTGGTTGCTACTTGCGGTCGCTGTTGTTATTGTTGTTGTGTGTAGTTTTAGTCTGAAAATAAAAACACAAAATATGCTGCGATGGCTGCTGCAAGCATTCAAAATGATTAATGTGCTTCTGCACACAGAACTCAGGAATTAATGGGCGGTCGGTGGGGCGATTCCTTGGACAGCTAGTGGCTTAATTTGTTCTCTTCTTCTGCCATGTCTACACGTACACTCTAAAAAACAACAACAACAACAACAGGAACAAAAAATAGCGTGCATAAAAAAGAAGATTGCTGCACGTTCCTCTCAAAAATGGTGTTCAACAATCAGCCCATAAATTAACACGGCACAACACGGCGTATGATTAATATTTTTGTATTACACAATCTAATGGCCAACTCGTGAGTAATTTGAAATGAGCTACGGCACAGTGTAGGAACTTCATTTCGCTGGCTGCTGCTTAAATCTTTATTAATATGCATGGCACTGGGCAGGATTGAGAAGCTCGCCGCCGCCAGCCGTCCATGAAAAATGATCTGTCATTAGAGCCAGCAAATTTGCTTACTTGTGGTGAATGGAAGAGCAAATGCATTGATTTCGCGTGCGCGTGGCAGTGAAACTGTGGTCGCCTGCCATTTATGTTAATGCGCTGCCAGAACCAGAGCTAAAGCTAGAGCCAGGACCATTGACATTGACATCTGTGTTCCGTTTTCATAGTAATTTGAGGCGTGGAGCATTAGTGGGTTGGCCAGAGGTTAGCGGGGGGCACGCACCATCAGTTAAGCGAAGCCTTTCAACGCAGAGCTAATTGCATTCGCAGCTGGCCAGAAACTGTTGCTTGATTTAGGGTGGAAATGTTTTCGATAGATTTAGCATTGTGAATTTGGTAATATTGAATTTTATGATTTACCCATTTGAAGAAATTTTATTCATATTGATTAATTTACAACTGGTTTTTGTGTATTTTCCATCCTAAGGTTCCATTATTAGGAGGGTCTTCTACTTAAAAAATTTTTTTTTGATTTTTGTGTTTTGCATTATTAATATAGCTGGGACATTTCCCTTTCATCATCTTCAAACCATTTTAAAAAATTCGAAAAAGTTTAGCATATATAGCCATTTTAGTGAACCAATGGGCGCGTTCAGCAGAAGCACAGATCAGTGATCTGTTTAATAAAACTACTCTAATTATTTAGCATACTTTAAGGAGGTTTTATTAAATTGACATTTGTAAAAGCTTCATGTAAATATCATATAGAATACTAGAGGAAAAGGAGACTATGTAAATTAACAAGAAATTTATTATTGATCAGGGAGCAAGATATTCTGCTGAACACGGCCAATGTTCTTGATAAAGTGTTCAAAACTTTAACCGCGTTTTTCTCGCAAATGAGTCACATGTTTTCTCGGAAAATACCCATCCATCGATTAATTCTTTTGAACCGAATGGAACATCAATTCGGAGGGTTAAGTTGATGTTGAATGTCGTATTCTGAATATCTGGATATTTTTAGTTTATTAGATCTTTTAATTAAAATTTCGTTAGAACTTGATTCTTCAAAAAATAACATTTTATTTTGATCTTATTACCTAGACGTACTTGTCATTTTCGAAAATTTAAAATGAGTTTAAGAAGCCACATAAAATTCCATCCAGAATCCAGTTGGCAATCAATTGTCAAAGTTATCTACCGTGACGTACCGAGTATAACCATTCATCATGGATCTACGCCAGGGTCCTGATCCGCACGATTTGAATCCACATCAGCAGCACAATCAGCATCAACATCAACATCATGAACATGACCATGGCTCTGGCCACTTGGAGCGCCCACCAGATGCCAGCCCCCACGAAGGACACGATCGTTCTATGCCGGAGCAGGATCATAGCAGTCATACTATGTCCATGGCCTTCCATGTCAGCGAGAAGGAAACAATTCTATTTGAGTTTTGGCGCACTGAAACTGTGCTGTCGCTGGTGCTGTCCTGCTTACTTATATTTCTGGTAGCCGTATTATATGAGGCGCTAAAATTTTATCGGGAGTGGCTGTTTACGCGCCGCAAACGTCGATTGGAGGGGGGGATCGGATAGTTCCAATTATCGTCAATCACATGGCCAGCGTTACCATTATACTCAGACATATGTGTTCCGTCCTAGCACTCCGCCAATATCGCCGCTGCCCTCCATTGCACCGCCAGCCAGCCATTTGCATATTCAACCCTCGCCCGGGCTACCCGCTGCAGATCCTCCTCGTGCCAATCAGCCACCTGAAGGAGTCGCACCTTCTAAGCTGAAAATTTGGTTTTCCAAAATGCACATCTATCAGACATTCTTGCACATGGTCCAAGTCTTCATCTCATTCCTGCTGATGCTCGTCTTTATGACTTTCAATGTATGGTTATGCCTGGCCGTTGTTCTGGGTGCTGGCGTCGGTTATTTCATATTCTTTGCCTACAGCACCAATGTACTGGAGCATTGCAATTGAGAGTTTGGCCAGGAATCTCCACAGGGAAGCTCCTGCTGCTGCTAATGCTAATGTATTTTTCTAATTAAAGCAACGTATAAAAATCATAACGCGCTCGCCCGTCTTTCCTTCCCTAATTGTTAATGTTTATGGCTCGTAAAACAATGAATGCATCAGGCTCCCCCAATTCCCTGGCATCTGCAAAAGTGGCTGAAACATATCGGATGCTGGTGCTCACCTGTGTCTATTTACCAACCAGGCATGTAAACGATACTCTACCCGAATGGTACTCAGTGCGAGAGCTATATGGACTAAGTAGGTGAAGAGGATAACATATTTGGATTGTATTTGGTGTTGTGGCTTATATCTCAACTATCTTCCATCTAATCGTTGCCCATAATGTAACTATATATAATAAAAATCTGAACCATCTACCTCAGCGGTGGGCATGAAATCTAGCTTGCTTCTGCTTCTTGTGATCTGTCGCCGAATTAGCATTCATTTTGTTTTTGTTATTCTTTTCGATTCTTTTGCCTGTGCGACTAAGTGGCATCGAAATAACCACTGGCTTAAAGAAATCGCGGAGTGGGCTGGAAGAGCTAGAGGAGGGTCGCTGATGCTTCATGCCTGCAACTGACAAAAATCAGATCACACTGATACTTAAAATATCCAGTCACAGTGTGATCGGATTTTTGTCAGTCACAGTGACTCAATCACGACCCCCGAACACTCCCGAAATAAAAATTTTGATTAAACATTTTACACATTCATATATTATCTATAATCTGTTCATTTTTCATGCCGATCGGTTAACATATAGCGCAGAAATCATATTAACACTAATGCTCTGTTAATTGTTCGTCAAAATTTTATTTGGAACCTTAGCTTAAGTAAATTTTCTCCCCGCTAGCAGAGTATCTGAAAGTTCCTAAATCCTTTTTTATATTCATTCTTACGCATTATCTCTGTATTTGTATCAGAAACTTTATGATCATTTTACGAGGGCGCCCACATTTTTCTTTGGCTTCCGCGTTTTGGTTATCCTTCGCTCTCGCCGGGTGGCCCAGGTAGCTCTGTGGGTGGCCTGGCCGTTTATTGGTTTTGTGTCTGCCATTTTCATTATGGCGTAATTATGAGGGTGATAAACCAAACGCACTGTATACGTTGTGGCCATCGAAAATGCTAGTGAAATTGGTGGTCAGCGGCCATTGTGTTGTCTGGCCAGTTATCAGCGCTTCCACTTTCAATTAATATTTTAATAAGCTGACTTTATGCCGTTCGCCAAGCGGATAACGCAATTTGGCTTTACTACGCCAAGTTGCACATGAACAGACGAGGCGCATATCAGTACGACCATGTCGAATACGAATAGAGTCCGAGCTGGCCGGGAGAGGCAAATGTGGCTTTAATAATTCACACGTATATGCGTATGCATATGTGTGAGTGTCTGAGAGGGCATGCAGTCTGGCTGGGCACTTGACCAGATAGGTTGAAGCGGAAGTGCGTTCATGCATAGCATTTTATTTGCAAACACGGACGTGAATAACAGACAGTGGACTCTCGTGGAGGTTGCCTAATGATCTTAATGGATGGAAATTACTTCAACTAGTTTCATTTGGTTTAAGCAAACGCCATTTATGCGATAGTTATGAAACAAAGAAATTTTAAGCGGTAACAATTTAGCTTGTACAATGCGTTTTTTGCAATTAAAACAATTACTTACTAAAATTACTTAATGCCTGTCTATTAAAAATAAATCCTTTATTATCACCCCATCTATAACTATTGTATAAATACATATATATAAGTTCCGATTTTTCATCTTTAAGATAGCTGCTATGTGTCAAGTTAAACTTAGTTGTACATTATTATTTGATAGTTTATGTAGAAGATGAGAAATCGGCCCTAAATGTATGTTTGTATGCTTAGGAACCACTCCTTATAGGTATCTAAACCGCTGAACCGATTTTCAGAAAAGTTTCACAAAATGCTCATGACAATCAGGAATAAGTCTTATGTGACAAGTCTGAAATTATTAAAAGTATAAACTTAAAATTTTATGTGAAATTTGGGTTGTAAATATGGATTTAGATAATTTCCCTGATCAAAACCGGTTCTGAACGATATATTGTGGGTATTATGTATGTTATATTCAGTGTGTAGGTTGGTTATACGTGGGTTGCTATTTAAGTTTCTGGCCCAGGACTTTTATCGATAAAAGCTCCAAACAACTCTTTCATGTGTGACCACGTTTGATATCGATTAACGATTAATCAAAAACTTACCTCGGCAGAAAATTGGAATTAACTCGTGAACATTTTCGTGCAATCATTTTTCACAACTTTCGACGTGGATTATCACGACAAGAGTGCAACGATGAACTTAAATCTTTTTATGGCGATGAAGCAGCATCCTATAGCACTGTGAAAAATTGGTTTAATGAATTCAATCGAGGGCGACGCTTGCTCGAAGACGAAGGTCGTCCAAAAACAGTCGTTGTGTCAGAAAACATCGATGCCGTGCGTGAACTGATAATGCAAGATCGTCATGTGACATACCTTGAGATAGAGGCATCCTTGGACATTTCTTCCACCAGCATACATTCGATATTGCATGAACAGCTGGGCGTAAAAAAGGTTTGTTCTCGTTGGATCCCTCACAATTTGACAATCGTGATAAAAAGGCTCGTGTGGATTGGTGCAAAGAAAACTCGAAAAATATAATCGCGGTGTTTCAAAAGACGTTTATAAGATCGTCTCAGGTGACGAATCATGGATCTATGCTTATGAGCCCGAAACAAAACAGCAATCGACCGTGTTGGTCTTCGAAGACGAGCCAAATCCAACGAAAGTCGTTGGTGGAAGAAGCACTTTGAAGCAAATGGTCGCCTGTTTCTTCGGTAAAACTGGTCATGTCGCGACAGTTCCGCTTGAGCAACGTAGGACGGTCAATTCTGAGTGGTACACCACAATTTGTTGGCCTGAAGTCTTCGGAGAAATTCGAAAAACGAAGAAGAGAAGACAGATCATTGTGCACCATGACAATGCGAGCTCTCACACATCAGCTCACACCGGCGCCTTTTTGACCGCCCAAAACGTCGAATTGATGGGTCATCCGCCGTACAGCCTTGAATTGGCACCCAATGACTTCTTTTTATTCCCGCACATCAAGGGAAAAATGCGTGGTCAACGATTTTCGTCGCTAGAAGATGCTGTTGAAGAGTTCAAAAACCATGTTTTGTAGGTGTCTCAATCGGAGTGGAAAAAGTGATTCGACAATTGGTTTGAGCGCATGCAAAAGTGTATAAATCTTGCTGGAGAATACTTTGAAAATCAATAAAACTATTTTTGATCATAAATTTTCGCGTTTTCATTATTAGGCCAGAAATATGTATAGCAACCTACGAATTTTTGACGCAATTAGTGACTTGTAATTGTCAAATCCAATCTTCATTATAAACTAAAAATATTCTTAGATAACGTTAAACTGTAAATTTAAATTCACAAGTCCACACTTAAGCAAAATAATGGTATTCTATTTATTGTGTAATTTTTAAATTTTTGAACTTCTTTTTCTTCTAATGGAGCTCTCAATAATCTCAGGCCGCTGGTTTATGCTAAAACCCGTATCATTATATTTAGCCGGCATATAGGCATAAAATGTGGACACAGGCGGTGTGTTGCACAATTGTGGATGCATGGCCGAGTAAAATATACGACCCACCTCCATGATGGACTCAACAAACAGACTGGTATAGCGACGCTTTATGTGCGTGGCCAGGCGTTTCACCTTTTGTGAATTGAAGGTGTTCAAATCGGATACGCTAAAGCAGGGCTTTGGTGGCTTAACCAGATTGTGCTTTAGCATTAGTGCAAGATGTTCCATGAAATAGTGGGCTCCTCTGAAGCTGTGCTCCCGCTGGGTCTGTGAGTAGCGTTTGCCATAGCGACAGCAAATCCATTCAATGAGGTAGGGCGCAGTGTGAACATCGGGCAAGGTGGGCAAAACGTAACGTCGATCCTGAGCCACTCTTTGGAGACCTAGTCTTAGCATTTCCTTCATTTGCTGACGGTTCGCAGGGTCGAAATACTTTTGACCAAAGTTCAAGCGGTCGGTGGTTCCAGCCTTGCCTAAGGCCTTCTTACGTTCGATACGTGCGTATTCGGAATCAAACATTTCTGTGTCCTTTTTGAAAATACCCTTGGCTGCTCTATCCACCAGAGCATCCAGAGAGTCAACTTTCTCGCCATTGAGTGCTGCGTTGAGGTATTGAAAGTCATCATCGAGGGCCTTGACAAAAGCCGCCTTCAAACGCATTTGTTCTTTATTCAGGCGACTAGTTTGCGAGTGTTGAAATAGTTGGCAATAGTTAAACTGTGGTTCAGTAGAAGGCGGAGGGCCCAGCTGGAAAAGACTGATGCTGTTGCTGTGACTAGGCGACTGATCAGGAGAAGATGCATTTGTCTTCTCCTGCTCTTGGTCGCATAGTCGCAGAAACTGCATCAAGCTGCTAGGTCGCTGGCTGAGGGCTTGCTGATTGGGCAAACCCTTTTTCGGATCGTACAACTCACAGTTTGCGCATTCCAACTGTTTAATGGTGAAGTCTGGACAGTTTGGCAAAATGGGATTAGGGCCTTGCAGTAGCTTGACATCACCCACAGACTCATCCGACAAATCTTGCCTGCTCAGACATATGAAATCGAATTTCTTCCTTTCAGTAGCTTGCTCATCCCATCTACCTACTGTGCACAGTTGCTTCCTTGTCGAGGTTAGACGTGTTTTAAGCGCCATTTCATGAAACTGTGTCTGAAAGTAGTTGGTCATCTGCTCCAGTTCCTCTAGAACTCGCTTTCTACGTCTTTCTTCACCACGATTTCTAGCTGTTGCCAGCTCCTCGCATTGCTGTTTTTTGATAGCCTCCAGCTGCACTCTAAGTGACTCTTCCATTTCGCTAATGCGACGATGATGAGCACACATGGAGGCCACATTGCTCGAAGGAATCTGCGCTAACTTCAACGACTCAAAAATATTGTTAATCTCGGCATACAAAATGGACTTGGTCACGCGATGCGCTTCGCTGAAATTAAAATCCCCAAACCAGCGAGACCAAAAAGTGGGAAAGACCGTATCTTTGGGCAACTGAGCTATGAGAGCAGGACGATCTGGGTAGTCGGCTAGCAGGGTACGATTAGCTTTCCAGGGTTTGGGCTGTGTGGGCTCCTGGAAGTAAGGCGCTAGAGGTGAAGTCGTGGATTTTCGCCTCTCCTTTCGATATTTTTTAAGTGTCTCCTTGTGCTGCTGTCTGGCCTCCGTCTTGGCACGATCCGCCGCAGAGCCATGTGGCAATGGCAAAACACGATCCAACTCCTTTAATGTGGGATACAAATCCAACCAGAAGATGGAAGACATTATAATCTGCTCATTGACATCGTAAGCACGTCCATGCGCCTCCGTTTTATAGCACAACTCCATTAGAAACCAAAGGAAAGCCAGATCATTGCCACGACTCATGCGCATCAGCAAACGCAATTTATTTCGCGCCGGTCTGGGGTGGAACACCCAAGCGATCGAGTAATCTCGACAAACGGTAAGTGGTTCGCTGTTCCATATCATCGCGCAGGCTCTCACTTAAGCTCTTGGCCGCGGCCATTTGGGGCAGTGACAAGCCACGATGCCAACTGGGACCAGATTCCACTTGCCCCAACTTCCGGCCAATGGATTGAGTGCGGCTAAATCGCTGCTGAATGAGTCGATGGACGAGAACTCCTTGCGGCTCGATTTGCTCGGCTTCGTTTACAGGTGACTGCATTTTAATTTCAGGATGTCAGCAGACCAATTTGTTTATAAACAATGAAAATACCTTTAATCAAAATATAAATTTTGTCAGTGCTGTAAAATTTGAAATGGAATTGTCAGCTCGATAAGTCAATATGATTGATTCTACTGGCGAAAAATACCGAACAAGAGCGTTGCTATGCGGATGCTCCCAACATGGAAAACATAGGCTCGTCTTATTCCTTTTGGAACTTTTAAAATCAAGGCCGCAAACCTCCAAAAAATTTTAAAGATGTTTTGTTCGTAAGGAATATTTGTGTAGCAAAAAAAAAAAGCTAAGAATTCCGGCATTAGAAAATTCCTACTTGGTTAGAAAAAATTCGGAATCGAACTACTTCTGACATCGGTTGGGATCTCTTGGATTTTTTGTTTGTTTAGGCTTTTATCTCTACTAGCTCTTAGATTAGAAAAAATAATCTTTAGTGTTGAAAATGTATGAACATGTTCAAAGAAATCTTTAACATTATTAACAGAGTTGTTATTTGATATATGTTCATTGCATTCTATTGCTTTCATAAACCATCTTTATAAATACTTTTATTAAGGGGGTCTTCTACCTTTGAGCAGGGTTTTATGAGTGTTTCTTCAAAAAAATCTGAAGAGAAAACCATAAGAGCTTTATCAATTTGATTTTTTGTTTTGTGTTATTTATTAATTAAATAATAAAAATCACAAAATATATTTTGCAATTCGAGGGCTGTTCAACAAGTTGTCGGCCTGCAAATTAAGGTCTCAAAAAAAAGGTTTAGAGGTGGTAGTCATGATTCCGGGACTTCAGGTGATCGGAAATGGAAACGGTAAATGAGGTTATGATCAGAATTGATGTAATTCTGGCCCGTACCTCAATCATATTTTTCAATATTTTTTTTAAAAATGGGCGGCAATTTAAATATTTTTTATTTATTTTTCAAGTTTTTTTTTTGTAGTTTAGTGTAAAAAAAATAGTAAAAAAATGTTTTTCCCCTTGATTGAGGTACGGGCGAAAATTACATCAATTCTGCGTCGATTGCAATATGGCTGATCAAAAACAGTTCAGTAGAACTCCCGCAATCATGACTACCAGTTCAAAAAACGTGTATTCGTGAAAAACGCACTTAAAGTTTTTTTTTTTAGCAAGAACATTGCTCCACTAAAATGGCAATATCTGCTAAACTATTTAGAATATTTGAATATGGTTTGAATTGGATGAAAGAGGAATGTCCAAGCTATAATAATAATGCAAAACAAAAAAATCGAAAAATTTTATTTTTTTTAATTTAACATTTTTTTTTGTTTACGGCAGGGAATAAAATTTAAGCAAGTCTTTTAATGGTCTCCTCCGGCTGGTGCTGGTAAAGCACTTTCTTCTCGTCTGGTCACGCGCTATGGTCGCATGCCTTAAAGATAAATGATTTGGAGCTTCGATTTGACATTTCGTTGCCTTCTTCTGTGGGGCCAGGCCAACTGACGCCTGGTTTGGAGCATTTAGACAAATACAAAATCCCACACACGGCAAGTTTCGCTTATTTTTACTGTCTTTTCGTTTGAGTGTGTGTGTGTGCGTGTGACAAAATGCTATAAATTGCTCTATGTGTTGTGTGTGTGTGTGCGAATGTCGCTTAAGTGTTTGTCACAATTTGCTGTCCTGCAGCGAATTTTGCTATGCAGAGATTTTTCCGTGTATGTTGATGGTCGTGAAATGGAACGAGTATATCATTAATTTATTAACAAAGCAAATAAGCATGGTTTTGCTTTCACGCCAACTCACACACTCACACACATACTAGCATGGTTACGTTACCGTTTCTGTTCCTTCAGATTTTTTGTGTTCGTTTGCCAGCTAGCCTAGGTCCTTCACAATTAGCTCCCTGCTTTCACGTTTAACGTTTGGTTCCTTTTCCGTTTATCCTAGATTCTTTAATGGCAATTTTGATATGCCATATAATTTATGACTTTCTACTGTCAATTAAATTCTTTTGAAAATGACAGTTTTTGCCATTTGCTGACATCGTGATCCCTCCTTCTATTTTGGTGTTTGTTTCAAAAGCAGGTCTAAATGATTTATGCACCAGCGGGTTGACAGTTCTGGGTAGCATCTCTGAATTGCTATATGTACTTATGTTTACACTCAGAAAAAAAGAATCGCTAAACAGAGTTTAAGTATAAGCGGAATAAAATGTATATAATTTTGTACATATTCAGGTGTGTCCTTGAAATCTCATGAGATTTTTGTATACTGCATTTCGAATCAAACTTGAATGACTTTATACGTGAAATGACAAAGAAAGAAAGATTCAATACAATGCCATTATTTCAAGAACTAAAATGAACTTATTAAACAATATAATGGGCTAAAGTCAATAATATTTTGTACTTTGTCGTATTTTAATTACGAAAATTCTTGTTTCAATTTCATAAAGTGTAAGTTTTAGAAAAGGGACAAATGATCAGTTACGAAATTGCAGTGGTACCTATTCCACCGGAAGAATCAATTTGATTAAAAACTATGCGGATTTTTATAAGTCGCGTTATGCTATTTAAAAATGCGAAAAAATTATAAAATCAACAAACAGGATTTCCGCGGGAATTCCGATTTTTCACGAATCCCAAACCTTAAAAGATTTATTTTTAGTAGGAAAGCACATGGAAATTTTTTGAAATTAGTAATTCATCTTAAGTCGTCCCAATGATTTTAACAATATTTCTGACCTGCCTGAGCAAGCATATCATTTCATGTCTCGCGGAAGTCCCGCTCCGATCTCTAAGCTGTACCAACTCATTATTTTGAATTTTTTCAATATATTTAGACTGCAATTAACATATTGTTTAGAACACTTTGCACATGATTAAAAAATTTGAATATAATATGGAAGCTATATTAACCAATTCTAAATTTAAAAAAAATGGTTTTATGTTTCGCGGATTTAAAAAAGATGCAGTGTGTCTCGTTATAATCTGGTATATTATTGTCTAAAATTCTGATGTTTCAAAGTATTTATTTGAATTATTCAGAATTTTTTCATGACACGTTGTCTTCAAATTGCTTGCGCTCTAAGAAATAAAACTGCAACTGAAATTCTGAAAAAGTTTTAGTTCGAAGGTACCAACCAAAGCACACTGGTTCCGCTTGTTTGGAGCAGCGGCAAAAATTACTTCTAATAGATGTAGAGGGCTACAATTTTGTCCAAGTCTCAAAAAATATTGTAAAAATATGGTTGGAAGATAAATATGTTTGGCCCAACCCCTACCTTATCCCACCAAACTTAAAAATTTGGAATGAAGATAAATATGATTAAAACCTCCCTAAACACACTTTCACTCACGCCTACCCCAACTCCATAAATATAATCTCAAAAAAAATCTACAATAATTAAAAATTTATGAACAAAAATTAATGCACAATTTTAGTAATTTTAAATTCAAAGATTACCAATAAAATCATAATAATAACAAAAAACTAACACAAGCAAGAAAAACGTAGCCCTAAGCAAGAGCAACGTTTGGTCTGGAGCTTCTAGCACAAGGCTCGGCGCAAGTCGGCAGCTAAAACTAAACTTTATTGGAATCTAAAATGATTCATTAATACTACAAAAGAAGTCCCATTGGAGGATCCAGGGGGGAACACAACTAAAAGTTTACCTACAAATTGTTTTTGTGGACAAGAAAACACTATCGAAGGCGGTGACAAAACAATAATTTTACTGAATAAGCACACAAAAATAAATTTATTTGTATTAAAAATAAATAAAGTTAATACACATGATTTAACGGTCAGTACGCAGAAATTCCAGATTAATTCATTTGTCTCTCTTTTGGCGCTGATTGTAATTGAAACAATTGGAATGGAGCAAAATAAACTATTGTACCGAATAACTTTATATATTTAAAAATGGAAATGATTAATTTGGTTCCGATATTTTGACTTTTATATTTTTGATTTTTGGCCTCTAGCGGAACCAGTGTGCAAAGGTACCCTTAAAACCAGATCTAACCTGGTTCTAAAGGTATGCAGCGTTGTTTAAATTAAGTAATTTAGAATTGAATACATCGTACTTGAACTGAGAATTTTGTGCTTGAATCGCACTGTTGACACCGTTTATATATGGTTCATGTACCAAACACTTTATTTTTTTTTCAAAGTGTATTTACATATATGTATGCGTCTGTCTGTATGGGTAAGCCTTTGTGCGTGAAGAGCTTTTGCTAGTTTTTGCCTCGGTTTTTTTTTGGTTGCCTTTTCCGGGTCCTTCTGGTCTCCAACACGTGCCCAACGCCTGCAGAGTTGTTTATGTTAATGACCCACAGACCGGCTTAGGCCTACGCCTGTTCCAGCTCTTACTCCTAATGCTGATACGGCAATTGGCATGTGTTTCGACTCGTTTTCTTCAGCTTTCGTTTTGCTAGCCGGGCGTTAGATCTTAATAATAGATATGGTCGCATTGTCAGGTAAACTTATCACAAGCAGTATATATCAAGGAAATTAAAGTGGTTTCACACAGTCGTGGGCGTCTGGGGGGTTGACAGGAACGTTTTGCAGCGCAGGTTGCGTGACCAACGTTTTTAGCTGGTGGTGAAATCGTTATGGTTACCGTTACACCCACGTTCACGACGCATATCAAATAAATATTAAAAGATTTATGGCAGCTCATCGGTTATTGATGTCGACGACCAAAAATAAACCAAATAAGACAGCTTTTTATACATTTTATCGCGTATACGCCACGTGGGGTACGAGCAGTTTTTCATATCAACAAGATCAGAATGAAAGTTTATGTTAATTGAATGCTACAGACCTGGGAGGGACATTTTTATTAAGTCCCCATTAGATGTGCACAGGCTGCAACTACAGCATAGGGCTAGTTTTAGAATGTTTAAATAGGTAAGCCAACAATTTTTTTTTGAGTTGAAATATTTTTGAATTTCGCTTTAGGCGGAACTCAATTTTCTTTCTCGCTTTCATTTCTGATTCTGAGTTTGAAGAAACAGCTAAAATTCTTCAAAAATTGAAAAATAGTCAGAAAATCAGAGCAACAAACGATGCAACCGTATTGACATTCACGATCTAATTGGATTTGAATAATAAATTTTCCGCACATCTGGAAAAAGGTCTGAAATCAGTCAATACAAGTTATTATATATTTGTACAATGTACATATATATAGGACTTATATGCTGTTACAATCGAGAGCATATTCCGCGGAGCAAAACTTGTTGCCCGATTATTGGAATTTCTTGTTATTATTCTTGCCTTTTCTCCATCTACATGACTAATTAAATATTTAAAATTCTTTGTGGCCATCTGTGAGCGTATCCCTTGAGGAAAATATTTAATTAAATAACATTTTTTTAAACGAACTTCCCACGTTTATTGGCCTGACCACACAGCTGTGCTACCTTCGCCTGTTATTAATGTTTCTCAGTCCAGCTTCCGTTCAGATTAAAATTTAAATCCAGTTTTGGTGTCTTTTGCGGCTCAACGCGTCAGTTGTTTTTCTAAACAAATTTGCGCTTCGCTGAATCGGCAAGTTGGGCAGAGATTTGTTCACCTAGATACGTACACATAAATACATTGACTTTTTGGCCTGACTGGGAAATGCCACAATCCAGGCTTAGGTTAAACCATCTTTGGGGGCGTTCGACTGGTCTTTATGCCATCACGTGCACCCAACCGCAGAGAGTTGGGATTATAAAATATATGTATGTTTGTGTAGCTCGCGGCGCACTTAACTTATCGGAGCGGAGAATAGATGCCAGCCAGCGGCAAGACTAGGACAAGAGCCGGAATCTTATTGGCATTAAAGCAGACCAAAAAAAAAGTAACTGTTGCTGAAATGTTTTCCACGTGCATGAGGAACGAAGTCTTCTTGACAACTTTACATTATTCACACAAACACAAAGCCAAACGCACACACCCAGCCATAAAAGTGAAAGCATGTTCGCATATCTGCGCATATTTTTTACCCCTTGGCGTAATTTAACGAGCTTCTAACTTTATGTTTGTTTGTCATGTACACATTTTGTTTTTATTGAAGAGACGACGGCAAAAAAACCCGGAACCCAGTTTAAGTGAAACATTTTTTAAAGCACACGACCTGGGAGATATGTGTGCTCAACAGTTTTTCTTGTTCGGTTAATGTGAAAAGAAACCCCCAACACGAAAAAAATATTACCACAATTCGTATGAATCCTAAAGCCGCTTGTTGCTCGACTCCTGTTCGCCGTGAAGCCCCAGGGCCTGAGCAAATGCACGGGGCTTAACTTTTTCGCCGGCTTTGCTGTTTTGCGCCATTTCTTGATAAATTAAATTTGTCTTAGTCAAAAAAAAAAGAGAAAAGAAACCACTGACGATTTGTTGACTTATGAGGGTAAACTTTTTTTTACAAATTTGTTTCGCATATTTAGTTGAGATTAAGCGCACGACAAGATAAATTAAATCAGAAACCTCTGAGAACGAGTTTTGATTTGGGTGGCAGGCGATATGTCAGGCATTCAATATTTATGGAAAACCCAGGAAAATTGCGGCCAAATGTGCAACCTAAATAATAAATTGTAATTTGAAATATGTAAGCACACTTAAATGTGCCTTTTTGCCATAGCAGCCAACTCAAAGCCGTTTACAGGGTTTCTGGTTATTGAATTTTACTTATAACCAATTCAAGCATAACTTAGAGGGGTAGAGGTGCCACTTCAATTGAATTTTGGGTTGCATTTTACTCGTATTTTCTTATTATGAATAAATATCTTGGCCCAAAGCGCCGTGAAACTATAAAAGTTATTTAAATATGTGAATTGCGTAAAAAGGTTGTGCGGCCATAAAATGTTTCACAAACTTTTCAAAAATTTAATTCGCCCCAAAAAGTATGCTTTGAAAAAAGTTTGTTAAACTTTTTATGAATTAAGTTTTGTTTTTATACAAACTACTCATAAACGACCTGCCACAATTTTAATATAAACTCTCGGGGTAATTAGTTTTGTACGCATATGATGTTTGCCGCTGCTTTTTATCTCTGCAAACAGATAAGTCTATCCCCGGGTAGTTGAAAACAGTCTGGGATATTGCAAAGAATGCAATTTTATCAAATTTTTTTCATATTAGAATTTTAACCAATTGGACGTAAATTGTGGAATAAAAAGAAATTTCCCTGTGATTTCAGGCACCAAAAATTTTTTTAAAAATTTATTACGTATACGTAATTTTAAATTGGTGCGCACATTTTGGCACATTGCTTGCGAACCAAATGTTTTTTCTCTTACTTATGTAACTTTAGTGATGTTAAGCACTTGGAGATTTATTTAAAATCTGGAAAAAATATTTTGTTTAGCATGCTTAAGGGGGTCTACCTTTAAAAATTTTATTTTTTTATTTTTTTGGTTTTGCCTTATTATTATAGCTTGAACATTCCCCTTTCATCCCCTTTAAACCATTTTCAAATATTTGAAATAGTTTAGCAGATATATCCATTTTAGAGGAGCAATGTTCTTGCTAACGTGAGTATTTTTAGCGTTGCTCAAAACTTTAACTGCGTTTTTCTCGAAACCACGTTTTTTGACCTGGTAGCCGTGATTGGGCCAGTGCTACTACACCGATTTTGATCAGCCATGTTGCAATCGACGCATAATTGACGTAATTCTGGCCCGTACCTCAATTATGAAGATAACAAATTTTTTACTATTTTTTTTACACTAAACATCAAAAAAAAAACGTCGAAAATCTAAATTTTTTTAAAAAAGTTTGTACATTTTTCAAAAAAAATTTTTTTTATGATTGAGGTACGGGCCAGAATTACATCAATTCTGATCATAACCTCATTTACCGTTTTCAATTCCGATAACCTGGAGTCCCGGAATCATGGCCACCACCTCTACACCTTTTTTTTAGTTTTTAATTGGCAGGCCAATAACTTTTTAAACAGCCCTCGAATCCCAAAATTTTTTTTTTCTATTTAATTAATTAATAATACAAAACAAAAAACCAAATTTAAAAAACTCTTATGGTTTTCCCTCCAGAATTTTTTTTAAAAAACACTCATAAAACCCTCGTCAAAGGTAGAAGACCCCCTTAAGCAACGAATTAATGGTTGCTTAAAGTGCTGTGCCTATGTTTCGCAAAAGGAAAGTCGTGTTTAAAACCAATGTTGTCTAGAAGTTTTTCCAGAGTTTTCGTTGTATTTTATTTGATAAGAAACTTAGCGAAAATTAGGACCAATTGTCCACTACGAAATCGAATTAGCGACAAATTGCATGTGTTCGATACGAGATTTAGGGCTCGATATATGACGGAAACACCCGGATTGAAATTAATTATTTTAGTTTATCGCCTATTACAAATAATTTGACTTTAAATCAAGATTTTACGAAATAGATGCAACTTAAGTAAAGTACTTAAAGTTCCTTTTTTCTTTTCTCATACAAATACAAAGCCGCTTTGAAGCATCAACTTCTTTGTTCAAATTCAGTGAGTCAACAAATTTGACTGCATAGACACCTGTGATCAAGCTGTGCGAGTTCATTCGCGATTCCATTCCATTACACCCAACTGACATCGACACCAACAGCATACGAAATGTTGGTGCATAGTTTTGGGCCAATTGACAGCAACGACACACGGACATGGTCATGGCAAATAGAATGTTCCCATGCACACACACACACACACACACACATAACAAACAATTGACACGCACACCAAAAAACCTTTGAATGCGAGCCAAATGTTATGCCACCCAGCAGCTAGCGCACAGTGCAATGTGAATGAACATGAATTTAATGACTGGATCAAAACTTTATAAAGACTTAGAAAAAAAATGGGAAAAAAAATTTCGAAGAATCATAAGGGATGATCAGGATACTTAGGGCCATTTTATAATGTTCCCCTTTTGTAAATCCAGGTGCTTATTGAACAAATAAAGGTTGCCTACTATAAGGACGCTTTTGAAATATCTTTCCTTGTGTCTACGACGACCCACGTATGAATTCAAACGCGGCCTAAAATTATGCTACATATTTTTTCTCAATAAGCACCTGGATTTACAAAAAGGGAACATTAGAAAATAAACCTTAGTTATTTTAAGTTTACTTTACACTTTTAGCACAAAATTTACAACTTGTTCTAAGATAATTTAAGCACAAAATTTTAACAAATATATTAACAAAGTATGGCCACCAATAGCTCTTAACTCGCTGAGCTTCCTGAAACTTGTTATACCATGAAGCATATCAGGTGCTGCCTCTGTTTGAAGCAATCAACACAAAATCATCATTGAATATGAAAACACAAATTCGCACCAATTTTTTGTTGGCATATGAACCACTGTGTGGCGCGCACTAACTGAAATTAAACATGAAAAATGCAGCAATAGTCGCAGTAGCTGTTTTCAGTTGGCAGGTAGCAACTGCTAGCCAGCGAAAAGGGACTACCGGGCAAAAAGTCAGGTGAGGAGCAGGAGAAGGGGTCGAACACTAAATTATGCAGCACACCAAATTTGAAATGCAAACAAAGTTGCAGATGAATTTGGCACGCCCACGTCCAGGCGTGAGGCGATGTTGCAGATTGAATAATGGCTACAAGCCGACTGCATGTGTTCCTGGAAACTATTCAGCAAATTTAAGCTCTATTTGAACTTGTTCAAACTTGGTTTTTATCGGGAATACGGAAACTCTGTATATGAAATTTCAGCAGAATTCTTTAGATATTCATTTCAATTTCGCCTTTTTCCGGTCCACAGTCTTGGCAAACCGCCGAGAGAATTCACAACTGAGAACAGTAACAGAGTCCAAAATTTTGTTGAAGCCATAAGCTCTACTTGTGGGCCATTAAGCTAGAATATATGGTAGTGCAGAATGAGAAATATAAGTGATGGCTGCATAGTTAAGGAAGCTACCGCATAAAATGGCATTTGATGTCCGCACACCTGGCACAGACCCCCAGTCCATGTCCATGCGCTGATGCGCACATAATTTCCCTCAAATGCACATTAAAGCACTTTTCAACGTAATCCCCATTATGCCCTTTCCTCCTCTCTCGCATCTAACTACCAGTTTGGTCAGCTTTATCTAGGTGCTGGACCTCTGTTTGGTGGCCCTTTTTTGTTTCATTTCCGCTGCACAATTTTGTATTTTATAATCTGGCATCCTGGCACATTGTTGCCGTTGTTGTTGCCATGTAATCAACTTGCTGAATTAACATTATAAATGTGGAATTGCGAAAAGTGTGTGTGTGTGTGTGTGTGTGTGTGGGAGGAGATTTGGAGTCGCCAAGTGGCTCATTAGCAAGCGTAGCGTGAACTGCAGTTAATGTGCCCCATTTTGCAATTGTTTTGGCTGCTGCGGTTGCACTTCATTGTAATGAGCATGCGATACGAAAACTACTCTTCGGACCTTTGATGCATCAATAAATAAACCGACTGTTAACTGAGAACAATGTCAACAAGACAAGATATGCAAATATCTGACAAACTTGCTGGGCGAGTTTGAAAGAATAAAAACTTTTGCTGTACAACAATGTGGGGCAAAAGTGTGTAAAGAAATAGCAGGGGAAAAAAAAGCAAGTAACAAGTTCATGAAATAATTAGAAACAAAGGCACAATGGTCAAGCCCGACTGCTAGATACTCTGTACCTGTCAAAGTATGTATATAACTAATGAATTAACAGTATGGGCTCAAACAAACTGTCAAAGTGCTGCCCATCACAATTGAGGCCAGTGCTGCCCATCACAATTGAGGCCAGTAATGCCCATCACAATTGAGGCCAGTAGTGCCCATCACAATTGAGGCAAGTGATGCACATCACAATTAAGGCCAGTGCTGCACTTAACAATTGAGGCCAGTGAAGTCCATCACAATTGAGGCCAGTGATGCCCATAACAATTGAGTGCAGTGCTGCCCATCACAATTGAGTCCAGTGCTGCCCATCACAATTGAGGGTAAATGTCTAGTATAGCGGCCTACTCTCAGAAAATTACAAAAAAATTTCCTCGATGGACCGCGAATTATGAAGAATTTTCATGCAGAAAAAACGCGGGGGTCATCCGTGGTTTCTTTTTAAACGAATTTTGAAAATTTGATTTTTTACCTAATAAAACATATTGTGTTTTGAGCAATGTGTCAAATTTAATTCAAATTTAATTGGATTTTTATTGTTTATTCAATAATTCTAATCAAAATGGAGTGCACGAATTGCAATTTTACGGTGTCGAAATTTTTGTCTTTGACGAATATAGAGGTTATTGAGTATTTAAAGCGTCACAAATGTTTACTACAAGAAAAAAAATGTGGAAATTGTTCAGCTGACTGTAAGATAGCAGTAAAAGATGACGGCAAACTATTCTTTCGGTGCCGTAAACAGTTGACTGCTACAACCATGGGCAATAAAAAAAAAGTCAAGAAACAGTGCAATTTCAATGAAAGTATCCGCAAAAATACCTTTTTTTCTACACCAAACGGTGAACCATTCTCAAAATTTTGTGGATCACTCTACACAAGCACACACACAAAACATAGAAAGGCTGTGGCGGGACGTGAAGGCCGAGTTGCCTCATTTTGGCCGAAAAAAAAATGCACTATCCAGGATATTTGGCCAAGTTTATGTTTTATATACGATTCCCAAGTCACAAGGATAGGATCCATAACATCTTCCTGGCTATTGGTCAGTTATATAATCCCGAAAAAGAAAACATCGTTAATGATATTAATTTTGCTGAGGCGAGTAATGGAAAATGTGCGCCGCAGGCGAGAACTTTTTTTCAAAAAATCGCGCGATTTTTTGAAAAAAAAATTTTACTTTATTGGGTACAATAAAATATTCATCGATGGATCGCGAATTATGAACATAAAATATTAATTCATAGGAGGAAGAGGAAGTGCACGGGGAAGACGACAGTGGATTAGGACCAGGGCTGCAAACCCCTCCAATTTCGACAGGGGTTCGGTTCGGGGTTCGAACCCTTACCCTACGCTAGGGGTTCGGTTCCACAACCGGTTCCCTTTAAATTGAGAACCGAGGTTCCGGGTTCGGGTTCGTCCAGATTGCATTTTATATATTTATGTACATAATAAATAATTTAATAGAGTTTGAAGAAGAGATGCCTTATAAACTGCTGCTGTTTTTGGCAGTCAAGCACATAAATGATCTGTCTAGATTGACTAGACAATCAGACATTGTATGTATGTTTATAAGAGTTCAGCGATACTGCCAACTTGCACTCTCAGCGAAAGTCATTTTTCTTTCACAGTAGTGGGATTCCTCTGAAACTGATGTGCTTTTTGTGGCCATTAAACCTGCAAAAACACGGCCACAGCTTATAAATAAGAGAGACCTTTATCGGCGTATCCGTGATTTAGTAACTGTGATTGGCCAAGTCACAGTGACTTGTAGTCACCAAATCACACTGTTTTTTATATGCAGTCACTGTGATTTGATGATTGCCCGTGACAGTGACTTAATCACAGACACGCCAGTATGTCTCACCCCTAACTTATAGTGTGGCCGAACACATTTATACATTTCCGCGAATTCCAGTCAGAGCTATTTTTTCCAAGAATGGGACCGCCACAGCACGGCTTTGACTGGCATATTGTGAAAGTGAAATGATAAAAGTATTTAAATTGTGACTTGGGTAAAAAAATAAAATTTTTCCTTGTATTCATCCTGCCGTTGCATCTCCGTACGTACAAAATAATACCCACAAATACGGTTTCGGATGCAAATTGAATTCCCTTGCTTAAGGTTGTGTTATTTTGTCCAGTCTTTTGTTGCGGACGGGAAGAGTGTCGCCGTCCATACATGGGCATATGAGTGGATACATTTTTGTTCATAATTATGAAATATTTTTTATCATCAAAGTGCAAAAATAAATTCTGTGCTTGCAATTTTTTTTAGAACCGAACCCCATCATTTAGAAATCTGGGTTAGGTTCGGGTTCGGGTTATCGTGATTATTTTCAATGGGGTTCGGTTCCCGGTTCGGTTCAGGCATCACCAGAACCTGAACCGAACCGGTTCTGAAGGGTTCGGTTCCGGACCGGTTTGCAGCCCTGATTAGGACCTTCCTTAGGGGAAACCACGTTAGAAAAAACGCGCCTTGAATTTTACCTCAATAGGTGGCGTGGAAAAGAGTTCAAAACAGATCAAATAGGTGTAAAGATTTCCTCACTTTCGCATTGAAATTCAAGCAAATGTTCCCCTGAGTCATAGGAAAATAATATTTTAATATATTTATTTGAAAAAACAAACAGAAATCGAAAAGCATATGTGATCAAGCATGTATTTGTATGGGCAAAAATTACAACTTTAAAATTCGTTTAAAAAAAAACCACGGATGACCCCCGCGTTTTTTCTGCATGAAAATTCTTCATAATTCGCGATCTATCGAAGGGAATTTTCTGAGAGTAGGCCGCTATACTAGACAATTACCCAATTGAGTACAGTGCTATTCATCAGATTTGAGGCCTGTAATGCCCATCACAATTGAGGCCAGTGCTGCCTAAAGTAATAATTTGATTTGCTTATAACTAATAAGAAATAATGATTAAAATATTTGTGTAGAAGGTTTAGTTGTGGAAGAAATAAGGCTTTATTTTATCAACAAAAAATATAAAATTTTTACTGTCACAAGTTGCCTTGCTGCTTTATGTATACACTTTAATTTGCCTTGGTTAGAATGCCTGTGGCCTCAGTGTAAAAAAGCTGTAAGACAAATTAGGAAAGAAAAATTTGCTCAAAAATTATGAATCCCCTGGTAATTTAATATGCGTCACAAGGCATTTTTTCCACTGCAACATTTTCTATTATATGTCTCACTTGGAGTACATCCACGCGCGCGCTGATCCCAGTTGAGCAAATTGCTCTTCAAAGGCAACTAACTAGCACAAAGCAAGAATTTCTGGCTGCATCATATGGTGACAGCTGTAAAATGTCAAGAATGGAGGGGAATGCTTGGCAAATAGGTGACGCTGTCGTATAAAACAATGCAGTCAGTGAGCCAAAGGGAAAAAGTCTGGCAGTCCTTTGGTGAATTTGCTTTGTTGTGACTAACTGCAACAGCAGGCAGCAAAATGCCGTCAAGGAGCGGCACACACACACACACACACACACTTACGGCTCGTTTGATGTGCGTTGGCCGACAACGGAACGGAAGTACTCGCTAAATTGCAGGCGGCGCACTGTGGCGTCAGCAAAGTTGCTTTTAAAAAAGGTCGCAAGTTCGTTAGCAGGCATAAGTTGCAGTTGGCACGAATACAGGCGCACATTCACTTTAACACTTCAAACTGTGCTTGTACAAACACATATAATAAAAACAAAAAAAAATGCACTTGAACGCCTTCATTGCACACGTCGCGTATACGTGATGTTTATGCTGTTTCAGCCATAAGTGATCAAAATGCACGGCAGCCATTTATATTACCAAAAATTTATCTTACTTTGTTTCTTTGAACAGCAATTTAAAGGGTATTCCAACTTCATCTGAGTTGAATCTGTTACCTTGTCTACTGGGCTTTTTAAATTGTTTTAATGCGCTTAAAGTTATTTCGGCCTTGTGGTGTTGGTCACATTTAACACGCTGGCCAAACGTCGCAAACTTTTGTGGCACGCAGCTGCAAAAGTGGCAACAAACGTGCCCTGGCTAAACACTAAAAACTACATTGTTGGCACAATGAAATGTCCTGTCACACACACAAACACACACACATATAGCCACATAGCGCACACAAAAGTGGCAAACTTGAGAAAATGTTGAACGCCTCCGCGTTGTCCAACTGCAAACAAGTCCGCTTTCAGCGCTTTTCCCTTTCATTTTATTTTACTTTATTTGGTTTGCTTTGCTGTCGCTTGCCGCTGCTTCAAGCCAAAATCAAAAGTGGCTGGTCGAAAAAGGACACATGTCCTGTGGCAAAAAAAAAAAAAAATGTTGCGCTGCCTTTAAAAGCATTTTGTCTGCCCTTACAAAAAAAAAACAACAACAACCACAAAAGATACTTACTTACCACTCTGCTCAAGTTAATTTTAAAAAGCGTCGCAGCGTAAAATGTTGTGTGCTTCTTTTAATGTTTTCCTGTCGCACAAATGGCCACCGTTATTAGCCAGCTATAATGGAGGATTAAAGAGCAAACATGACAGAGACTGATCAGATTATCTCATCAAGGGAGTGCATACATACATATATATAAACATAATTAGATAACATTTTGCCAGCATTAAAAGCAAATACAATTTAATTATAAATGTACCAAATTGTTGAGCTGAAGCAAAGAGTTGTTATACTCTTTATGGGCAACTGAAATAAGTATTCAAATCTGGAATTTGATTTGACAAGTTGAGCAAGTCAAAATTTCAAACTTTCAAGCGGCCTGTTTTTTTGCTGAGTCTCTTCTTCCTACTGTAAGAACGCTGATTCACAGCATGTCTCCACCATCCATAAAGATCTGGTCACAAATCAACCGTCATCAGCTACAGAGACCGATTGATTGCTCACACAAATCTCTCCCAAGAACTGGTTCCCAAAAGATTTCAAAGACGGCTTTAAACATCCACCTCAATCCTTACAATATTTGAATCCACTAATACGTTTATGCTAACATCAAGATATAAAAGCGAAATGCCTTAAAGCGTTGGCTTTTAATAATTTTTATATTGTACCTGAACATACCGGTATACCAAAATAGAAACCAAGGTCAAGCCCGACTGTCATAAGTATTTAGATCCGTGCAGAGTGTAATATAAAATTAGTCTGATGATTATAACGCATAAAAGGAAGCATCTAAGACCCCATGATCAAACTGGTGAGATAAGTTCACATCGTCATGTCCGTCTGTCCGTCCGTCTATCTGTTCATATGCTATCTGCTTTGTCAGTATTAGAGCTATTTTGGTCAAACTTTGCACCAAGTCTTTCGTCGGAACCGGCCAAATCGAATGACTATAGCTATTTGCTGCCATATTTAAATGATAGATTTAAAAACTAGTGTTTTTTGCAGTTTCTCTAGTTTATATAAGCAAACGATTTCCTGAGTTGCTTACTTAATTTTATTTTCGCTTCGAACATTTAAGTGACCAACCCAGAATACGATTGTTGTATGGGAGCTTCACTATATATTTATGCGATTTTGATAAAACGCGTCGAAATTGTGATGAAGAAAATAATAGAAGGATTCCTGAAACTGATTTGCTTTTGATATTGATTTGCTTTCGATTTCGTGAAACATGTGTTCGCAGCTGCTCCATATAAAGGGAGCACTGTTGCCATCCAACTAGCATACAAGTGACCGTATTGTCTGCATGTTTCATGGTCACACTGCGCGTTTTGTATGGAGCAGCTGCGAACAGCTGTTTCACGAAATCAAAAGCAAATCAAAATCAAAAGCAAATCAGTTTCAGGAATCCCTCTAATATATCCGATTAGGAAGTATAAAAACGATATCATTTAAAATAACACAGTTTTTCTTACTAAGACCAAATTTTAGATCGATCGGTTGTATGACAGCTTTTCGATATAGTAATCTGATTTTGATCAGATATGGCAATTTTTCGTGGATGCTAATTATATTACGCAAAGTCAAGTTTGAAGACGTTAACAAAGAACCAAAAAAGTTTTTCTGACTAGAACTGGTTTTTGGACCGATCGTTTTAATGGCAGCTATCTAGAAATATGTGGAAGCATATAAAATGAATAAAAATCAAGTTTGGAATATTTCAGTTTTTCGCACTAGAAATAATTTTTGGACCGATCGTGCCTATGACAGCTATTTGCTTCCGTTTCGGCCGGTTCCGACAAATGGGAAAGAAACATAACTTTAAATGTATCAAGACTTTTAAGAAACATAATTAAGACGGGGCGAAGACAGCATAGAAACAGACGAACTTACAGGGCTATATCAACTCAGCTCTTTAGGCTGATCAAGAATATTTATACTTTATATACGTGCCAAACTTATGCACAAGTCACTACGAGGAGATGTAGCCAAAATCGCGATGAATTCGCCAGGTTAAAGCAGACTGAGATTCATTTACACCTACAAAATGTAACGCTTTAAAGACTCTTTTTCTCTGAAAGCTGCACAAAATGTCTTAATTTAATGATTTAATGTAATTTATGCATTTTATTTCGACCATTATTTTTTTTTTAAATAGGTTACATATATTCATATATACCAATACAAATAAATGTGCATGGAAATCAATTATGCTTAATGAATTTTTTATTGCCAGAACTGCAATGGGTAATTGAGCATTATCGAAGCATTAATTGTGCAAAATAAATTATGGATTATTAATTTAGACTAGCCCAAAAACCCAGCATTTGTATTGTAATTGAAATGTACGTGACCTGGCCAAGGGATGAGGCCCCAGAGTGCACTTGAGTGCAGAGTCATGGCTGAGCAGAGGAAACTGTAAGCAAAGGAATGGCAAGCACAAACAACAGCAAACATGCGACAGACACTCGCGGAATTCGAAATGAAGGCAACAGAATGTGGCCAGCTGCGGCTGAAGGGCAAAGCGGTGCAGAATACTTATGTACATACTCATACCGGTCGTACTCTTTGCGGCTTAATGCATCCGGAGCTGGATCAAAACAGGAGTCCAGCGTTGAATTTTTGCTATAAATACAGAAGCGAGAGCGTTGCTAGAAACTTTTGCTGCAAACAGAGGAACACATGAACGTAACCGAAGGGGGTGCGGTGTATGGGGTATTGTTGCACTACAAATTACTTTAACTTTTTTTTAACTTAAATATTTAGGAATTTGGAATCAACTTTTTTATTATTTATAAAGAGTTTCTGGTCAAGCTACTAACAATATATGCAAAAAGTAGAGTGGCTGAAATGAACACAATTATTAGAGAAGATGTGAATGAAGAAGTTGTAGGGGACTTTGCTTGAAAAGTCGAAATAGTGCAGTTTATTTTAAGGAACCAATTTTTTTTATAATTGCATGTTTGAATTTGGTTGTGAATGATTGAAGCACTATTCCAAAAATTTACAAAACTTTTTGAATAAAAAAGAGAACTATCAAATATTACATTTATGCTTATAAAAAATCATCTTTTTTTGACCCTCAAAGTCGGCAAACTTTATTTTCTTCAAATATTATTTTTTGAACGAGATTATTTAAATTCAGTTATGGAAACATCTTGCATAATCCACATTGTCCATACACTCAAATTGTTGGACCAGTCAAAGGTATACTAAAATAAAAAGTTTTAAGGCTACTAAAAAATAAACATTTTCCTTAATTATTTATATTTATAAACATAGCATACTTTGAAGGGCATGATTTTTTATTTGTGCATAAACTTAGTAAAGGTGAAGTTAATAGACCTTTTCCCATTTTCGAAATCGAAAATTCTTATGTAGTTGGCCTTCTAACCTAATTAATGGTCAGCTACCCACCAGGACAGAATACAAACCGCCGGGCCTGCCATACCATGCTTTCAACCAGCGGAGAAATGTAATTTCAACAACAACAACATGCCTGTTCGTGACAAAAATTAATCCCTACCTGCAAAAGTAAGCACAATAAAAGTAGATTATATCATTATATTTATCTGTAAACAATAAATATTGCCGGAGTATCTTGCATTACCCATCCAATAAGTTCTGCCTACGCCCATGCGGGCACACACTCACCCACACATACCTCACAAGTTGGCAATTTTGTTGCAAAAGTTTGGCTTTTAAATGGCTTTTACTTTTTTGCCGTATGGCTCCCAGTGGCATCATAAAAAAAACAAAAGGTAAATCGATGTAGAAGCAACAACAACGGCAACAACAAGGCCTGACCAGTTATAAAACATTAAATTTCATGCGCCAAAGTAGATGAAGATGAAGGAGGCATCAGCAGCCACCGGACTCAGCTGCGCACACAACAAGAGTTTTTATATTGGTCAAAAGTTTTGTGACCAAATTGTTATTAATTGAGCTTTATAGTTTTTCGAAGAAAACTTTATTAAAACATTCCAAGTCTCCTGATGACGGCCATTGGAATGGATATAAATGTTAATAGAGTTGACATTATAGTGCACTCGCATCTTAGATATCCATACAATAACCTAATGCGAGTCTGACGTGCTGGCAATTCCAATTTTCCTTGCCGTGGGCGTGCCCTAATCTAACTGAGTGACCCGCCCAGGGAGCGTTCATTTTTTGGCGCCTGCATTAATCGAGTTTTGGGACAGGGTTGCCTTTGTCGTCCGCAACAATGGCCGGGAGTTACAAAGGATAAACGCTGTATTAACCAACTGTAGGTTATTTCATTTGATTTTAATTTAGTTTAGGTTTTGGACCCGCAAAAACGGTCCTAGCCCTTTGTTGGTGCCGGGTTACTTGCCTGCCTGCGGGCAGTTTTGCGCCTTGGACGGCTTAAATCGTAATCCTTTGTGATTTCTCAAGACCTGCAAGCACACACACACACATAAAGACTAATTTTTGTAATGTGCCAACAAGGTACGGTACCAAAATTGTTTCATGTCGTTCACATAGGGAACTTGGGCTTATGCCAGAGGGAAGAAGGTGGAAGCCCTTTCTGGCAATGTGTGTATGTGTGCAACTAATTAGTTGAAATGTGTATACAATACAAAAATAGCGACAAACGAAAACAATTAAGTCCCCAACTGCTAAATTAATCTGCTCTAATTAGGCGAGTCAAAAGGAAGCTGCCGGACATCCTGGTGAATGCATTCTGGTCAACAGAAATTTTGCAATAGTTCAAGGCAAGCTTTAGGGTTAGCTTTTGGGCTTGAAGCTCGCTTTGTTAAGGCAAATCCTGCAGAACCATAACAATAGAAAACCCCTTTTTGTTGAATTGATTCATATTCTTTTTTCTGCACTTCTTCATCTTATTTTAAGCTCTTCAACAAAAAAGTTTGTGAAAACTAACCTTAATTTTCCATATTAATTAGAGGTCTGCGTGGCTCTCACAATTTGAGTAGTGATTTCTTAATCAGTTTTAAGCAGGAAAAGAAATATTGGTTTCGGTTACGGTTACGGTTACAGTCGGTAGAAAAATTGCTACTCATACTGCTCTAAGGCTAGCTTTTGTGCAGATTCCCATGGTATCTCGGCTATTCTAAGTAGTCAAGTGGTGACACAAACAAATATTTATCATATTATTCCCACGTACCTTAAACTATGTATGAGGTCATAATACCGACTCGTTTGGAAAGCATCAAGCACTTTTCGGACCTGCGAAGTAACGAAAAGTTTCATACAAAAATTTGTAGGAAGAAGAAGCAGAAATAATTATTTCTTCACCCTTTAAATTTTGCCTATATGCTGCTGAGAAATATTGTGGAGCACATTAATGGATCCTTAATAATTGGCTGTGGGCCTCATCTTACTTTGAACAGCTGAATTAATATACACTTTTCAAGTGTATAAAATACCGACATGACTTTCCTGCCAACGAATAAAACAAATTGATTCGTAAATAAAAACATTTATCAGTGATAAGCCTGTATTCAGATGAGATAAAAATTTATTTCGGCACAATGCTTCGTATTAAAAGAAATCCCTTTAAATAGCTTACTTATTTATATGTAGTATGGTGCCGAAATAAATTTGTATCTCATCTGAGTACAGGTTTTTATTTCGGTACGGTTAAGATACGGTTATAAACCTTTCGAACCTGTTAAATATACATTTTTTTAAAGAAAAGAAAACAAAATATGATTTGATCTTAGTATCATAGTTGCGTTTAAAGTTGGTGTATCCAATCTGTTGTCTTAATGGTTTCCATTTAAAGGGATGGTATTTTTTTCCGCAGGTACTTTTCGGTTTCCTTAATAAGCAGCTGTTATTTAAAAATTACCTCACCTTTTTTTATAGATCAGATTTTCATTTGGAAAAGAATCAAGGGAAAGAAATCAACACAATCTTTTTACATATTTTAAAGTCATTTATGATAAGATAAAAGTATCGTGCGACTTCATTAATCTGCTGATGGAGTACATATTTCTCCAGTAAACAACTGCCAATACATGGGGCAGTATCTTTTATAAAGATGTTAAGCTACTTGATTGATATTCATTATCATTCCGGACGACTTTAGAAAGGAACAACCCTCAAAGCTCAAGTTTGGAATATGACAACTGTACTTTGAAAAGTTTATTTTAAGCAATTAGTACGAAAATATTTCAATATATATGTAAAAAGAGAAAATTTGATGGTCCTTATGTTATATAATACCTTTCACTAGGCCAACTAGTTACAGCACAGATCCCAAGTAGCCGGTGAATGCAGGTTGGGGCTGGTTTTTCAGAGACCTCTCAGCACCGTTGGAAAATGGCTTACTCTGCTTGTTACCAACGTATTTTGCTCTCTTTCGCTTTATTTGAATTGTACTTGCCTTTTTCTGCCCACTCACTACCAGTGCTTTTCCGACGAATCTAATTTTACTTCGCAGGCAAAATGATGTTGCTTATCGCAGCGATGGGCATTCCATTTATCCACAGTGCTATAAATGCAAAACTCCTCCGGATCATCAGTGGTTATCGAGGGTGCTTTACCGTTCCAGTTCATAAATGTCAATTTCTTGTAAGTAGATAACCAGCGCCAGCTGCCCCTAATGTACGGAGCACCTATCCAAAATCGGTACATATGCCGAGCTGCTTTGGGATCTGAAGAGAATCGAGGTTGAGCCATTTCGCACTCAGTTAGAGCGTAGACTCACGTTGTTCCTTGATGACTTTGGCAAAGGCATGGAAATCCTTTTCTGTTGGAAAGCTAACCAATTCTGAGTGAAAGGATCGGCAAATGGCCATAGCATTGAACCAAGACACTCGTTCGTGGCTCATTAGATAACGTGCATGGATCAAATCAAAGGTGCGACGCCTTGCCGGTATAATGAATGGAATTCTTGCCGTTAATGGTAAAGGCAGTAAGAATAAGAGCAGAAACCCCAACCGGGCCATGCTATTCGAAACACTAAGTAAAATCTAATGTGAAGTTGGATAGTATTCGCTGAAGCGTGGCAATTGCCATTAGATGGCCTAAAGGTGTGCCCAATTGCGGGGCGAGCGGCCCTCATATCATCATTCAAGGTACTTTGAGTGCGAAACTGTGTCGATAATCAATCAATCTGCCTGTTTCTGCCACAGCCGCGACTACGCCCAACGCACAATGCTCCTAGCTGTTGTTCAGCATTCGTTCGGAAGGCATTTACCATTGGCTTCACCAGCACTCCATGTTTTCACTTCGACGCCAAAAAGTTTTCCCTCTCAAATGTGCATGCATTCGGGAGCTTTAGTGGCAAACAAATAAACAAAACTGAAGGGTTTTTTGGATGTGGTCCAGCAGCTGCTATGCTTGGCCTGCATTCCATCTTTGAAATTGATTTAGTTCGTTGAGAAAGTTTTGCAAATTTCAACAGGGTACTTCAGTTAGTAACTTAAGTTCATGGTTCAAGCAGTAAGCAAAGAAAACTTGGGCGAAAATTCAAAAATAGATAGATGATAGGCTTGACAGTTGTTTTTTTGTATAAGCTTGATGGGGTCTAAACAAATAAGAAAGTGGGTCAAGTGCTACTGTAAGATACCCTGTATTTGGCACATCAGTTCATTTTGATCAGTGTTCAGAGCGTAGGTATTTAGTGAGCATAGAAAACCGGTTTTTGTTTAGCTGTCAACTTTAAATTAGTAAAATAAATTTCAAAATGGACTAACAAAGCCAAGCAGAAAAGTATGCAATGGAAAATGCGTTTTGTTTTTAACGAATATGTTTTTAAAATTCACAACTGCTTTTGGAATGATTACAAAAGTCGAACGTACAGTTATACCTTCTTGATCTTTGGTTCAAAAACTTATGTCTATATAAAACTTTAACAGTTAGAGGGTATTTAACAGTCAGTCATGACTAACCTTCTTGCTTACTTTCATTTGGCAAATATGTGAACTTAGTTGCGGAAGCAAATAACAAGAAGTTTTCAAAGCTGGACACAAAGTTGCCACAAAATCAACAAACCCAGCACAGTCGACACTTGAGATAATAACCAGCCAACCAAGTTGGCCTCCTTGACCAAGCTGCAATCAGGGGCCAAACAGAGTTGCATACTGGCTGGACGAGCTGGAAGCTTGTAAAACAATTCAACGTAAAATATGGCAGACGATAAGGGGGGAGCTGCTTTCTGCTCCTGTAAAAGGTTGCAGAAATTTATTATGATCATTTTGAATAATTCATTGAATGCGGCAGGGGCACCGTATAACTTGTAACTGTATTAGAGAGCCTGGGCTCAAAATGCAAAAAGGGTCGTCCAGCTCCTTCTCTACTTTCGTGACAAGTTAATCCACCAGGGGACAATATCACTTTGTGACAAGAAGGAGCACAATATGTAACTACACACTCGTGTGTGGGGCATGCATCGTTTTTCATATTGCGGATTTATGATGAAGATGCTTTTAAAGCGTTTCGACTGAGTAGCCTTCCCTGGCCATCGTTGTGTCTGTCAGTGTCACTTTGGACTTTTGTGGGGGAGCCGGCAAGGGTTTTGGCTTAACCTTTGAGCAGCCAGCATACAAAAACCCCAAATGAAAACAACGCAGAAATCTAATTTGTTGCCACTCTGCCCTTCTCCGTAATCCAAGGGCATTCCAGCTGCGTTCGAGTCAAGCCAAAATGGGTTTTAGCGTACGATTTGTGGTTGGGAAGAGAAACGACGCTCGCCCAGAACTATGTATACACCTGTCGAAAGCCAAAGCCGCAACCCGCACTCACCACTCGATGGTACCATGTCCCAGTCGAAGTTGATTGTGCTGTTGGTTTTCAGTATTTTGTTTTTTTTTTTTTTCGTCAAGAGGATTATGACCCTGATCTGGTCAGGTGCCGCCCACGTGTGCAACTGCGTATGTATATTGGATAGCTTCAGTTTCACTTTGCCAACTGCATGTGAATGCCAATGCTTTATCCTCCTGCTACTCCTCCGCATCCTAAGTGCGTTTGTGTGTGTTTGCAAACTTTCCGGTTACTCCTGGTTATTGGTTTATGGGTCTCATGTGGTTGTCTGCCCGGTGTGTCATTAATTTCATGTTTTTTGAATTTTTGCAGGGGGAAAACTTTGCTCACCGATGAGGGCGTATCACAACATGGATTTTAACACACCAGGAAAAAGTTGGAGAGGCAGGATAACAAAATCTAAATATTTCTCGATAACCATATGCTGGCATAATACACTCAACAAAACGTTTATAATTTCGATACAAAGTCCAAGCCAAGTTGTAAAAACAAAAGCAGTTTGCTGGTAACATATATATCGTGCTTTTCAGTTGGCTTTATTGAAATTTAAAAGAAATTTTCTAATTTAAGTGGTTTTTTTTTATATACATGGTAGTGATAAACGTTGCAATCCCTGAGAACGTTTACTATCTGTGGGATCAATTTATACTTTTAAACAGTGATCGGCAATATGAACAGAGAAATTGCCACTGACAACTGAGAAAAAAAAAAGTTTAGCTGTACAGAAAACGGGCAGGCAGCTTTGCAAAGCTTTCTCAGCTATTGTAGAGTAAGTACTGCTTTAGCTTAGCATACTTTTAGGCAGCAAAATTAAGACTGACATTAGGTAAATTCCAACACATGTATTAAAAATGGTATATCTTTGTTAAAAAAAATCGCAAAACTATCTGGGATAATTTCTTTTTTAAAGCTAAGGAATAGTACTTAATGTGTATATCGAGGAGATTCTAATCAAACGTATTGGAAATTTTTTTTTTCCATACCCAACCTGATGCCAAACGCAATGTGCACAATTCAAGCTTTTTATGCTTGGTCCAATCACAACAATCCTAATGTTCTCACTTCAATCCTTTCTGAGATCACATCCAGAAAAATAAAAGTGGCACCTTAGACGCGCAATGAGAAACACGTGCGACGGTGCAGCGCGTTGAGATGTGATTCAATTCGAGTTCAGTGCAAAAGTTCTGAGTTCGATTCCCAGACACAGTTGACAATAAAAGGTTTTTATATTTCTTCTTTGTATTTCAGAAAACTTAATTGAACTGCCGGATTTTGATGTGTGGTAAAGTCTGGGATTTGTCCCATGGACTTTTAATGGAGAAGGGTGAAGGGTTGTCAGCACTTGTGGAGAGAAGAGTTTAACGAATCCATTCTCAAACCAACAAAATGTGGCCTACTCCGAATCTCCCAAGACCCACCACCACCAACCATTGGAATTATAGTTCCTAAATATGTATAGTTCCCGGATAAATTTTTTTTTTTCAATCTTTAACATGCTTAAATAAAGTTTCAATATTGGGATTAATTCAATCTTTATGTGATTAAAAAAAGTGAGATCAAATCAATCTTTTTCAGATCGGCTTCAGAATATCCGAGCTTGCCCTGTTTTCATTATCGTTTCGGATTGATTTAAGACCGTTTGGATTGATTTTTTTTCTGTGTATGTAACAGAATGAAGCAGGCAGAATGAAGCATTTCCGATCCGTCTTGCCGATAGAGTTTACTTTAGTCGCAGTCTATTTTATGTTGAAAGCAGGTATTAAGGCATTTTGCATTCATTTCTTGATGTCAACTAAATATTTAAAATTTTAAATTATTACTACAAGAACAAAGATTTTGATTGCCAGATTATTTGATAGATTGGAGTTGGATTGGTTAGCATAATTTCCAATAGTGCTGGAGACCTGGGTTTTACTCCACCTTGATACTTTAAATAAAATGTTTTTTCTTTATTTTTAACAAGCTTTGAAATATCTAAAAAGTCAACATTGAATCAAAAACTTAAAGGCTGGATGATCTTCCCTCTAAGTTAGCAGCTAAAGAAAAACTAAAGATTTCATATGAAAACGAGATTTCTCTTATCGGCAATTTTTAGTAGGATGTAAAGGTATAAGCAAGATGTAAAATTTGCCCGAAGTATATATATATTTGATCAGCATAAATAACCGAGTCAATTTAGCACTGTCCGTACTCCTTTGTAAATACCCCAATCTCCGAGACTATATCAATGGTACATGGTATTTTGCAGAGTTTTTACTTATTTAAACTCTAAACTGGTTTATAATGCATACTTAATTCACAATTATAGAGTTTTGTTCCTATCTAAAGATAAAGCCCTTAAGGGTTATTTCTCGGAAATTTATGACCTGAAAGTACTAAATGTGACATCCTTTTTGAAGAGGATTTTATAAATGTCTAGGTGCATTCGGGCTACTGTTTCTCTAAGTGTAGTTGACCTAGGATCACAATGTTTCCGTAATTGTTATAACAATTGAGTTTGCAGACAACTTACAAATGCATTATATATGCACAAACCTACATTTACTCGTATCCTCCCCGCATCTTCAGGGCATAGGCGTGGTCTTACTTTTTAACGCACGCCACTTTGCATTATCTGATAGAAGCCGGCGAACAAACGTGAGTCAAAGTAACAATGAGAATGCAACGTGAAAGTGGCGAAAGAGCGCACATTAACACTTTGTTATTGTTGACTGCAGAAAGGTGTACGTTGCCCGGGCAAATTTGATAAAGTTGTGAGGACTAATTAAAATTTCATTACAACAGTGTGCAAAGGGGCGCTTTAGTAATTGCATTGCAATCGCAAAAGGAACTTGTACCAGCACAATTAAAAATCAAGAGAGCAGGAGTAAACTGCGATTGCAAAGGGGAATTGGCTGTATGAGGGCAGAAAATATATTAGCTAGTCTTGTCCATACAATTTCTTGAGCGGTTTAATTATTTAAAAATATAATATCCTTAGCAGAATTATTGTATTATATAATACTTTTGTGGAACGTTGAATGAAAAGGGTTTTAATGATGGGAATTTGACCCTCAGAGAGGAGTCTACTTTCCAATTTTAGTTGCTCTTAAAGACTTTCCAAACTGAAAATATGCTTGACGGCCATACAACAGCATGTCAGCGAGAAAGCACGATTTTACATCTGAATGAAAACACAGACAGCACACACTTGTAAAATCGAGAATCCGCAAGAATTTTCCCTGATGTTTACGTATTGTGTAAGTTGGCTGGACCAACTCGGCTATTAAAGGTGATCAAGAACATATATTCTTTGAGGAGTCGAAAATGCATCCTTCCACTTCCTTTTACTTTCTGAGTAACGGACATAAAATGACATCGTAAGTCGAAATTGAAATTGAATGTTCAATCTAATTTAAATTTTTCTTTCTACGTTTTTCTAAAGCTCGTGGAAACTGCAACCTTCCACTTGCACGACATAAATATAAATATTAAATAGAATATCCTTTTACTTTTTGCATAACGGACATAAAATGACATCGTAAGTTGAAATTGAAATTGTTTGTTCAATCTTATTTAAATTTTTCCTTCAACATTTTCCCAAAGCTCATTGAAACTTATAAAAGCTTAAAAGTATAACAGCGAAGTTTCGCACTCAGCCTTAAGTTTTTCTAGCGACTAGTGAGCTTAAAGCTTTAAGTGAGCTTTAAAGCTTTTATATGACTTGAAGCTGTATATCTAGAAAAATTCGTGTAATATAATATGTCTCAAATATTTTGTGTAGAACAAAAAATGTAGAGTTTTTAGCGCCACAGTGAAATTTAAAATATAAAAATCAAATTTTTTAATTCTGTAAATTCAAGCATGCCAAAATTACGGACTTTTGATACTTATTGAACACACTTCTTCTTTAGTTTAAAATATTTCTATGTTAAAGTTTTCCGTTTGCAGCCGCTGAAAGAAGAAAACTCCCTGCCAAAACCATAGCGTAAATTACATTAAAAATGCAAAAATTCATAAATTCATGACATGTCCCCGTAGCTGTGCCCCTCCCCCTTCTGCCACACAACCGCAAGGTTCCTCATAATGTTATTGTTGTTGCTGTTGGCCCTTACAAAACAAAATGAAGCATAGCTGTAGCTGGCAAATGGGTGCTCACTTGGTGGAGCTTCCCCCCACCCCTAAAAACGACTTGAGTTAATTATTCATGCAATGTCGTTGGCAACAACAACCAACCAACCAACCAACCGACCGACCAGCAAAGCGAAAGCAGGCAACGCTGCAGAGACCCTTTTTAATATTTATGAACACAACCGATTCTCTAATTATAATTAGGAATTGAAAAGTTAGCACAAAAGCACAACAACAAGGACAACAAAGCGAAAGGCACGCAACAAAAGTTTGTGTGCACTGAATCATAATTAAAAGGGGAGAGCAGAAGGAGTGGGGAGCGGGGGCCGGGGGTGGTATGTACTCTCTCTGCTGTTGTTCGTCATGTTATGGGGGTTGTGGGGGTTGTTCGATGGGGTTTGTTTTGAAGATGAAAGGGGGGAACACAGGCAAGAAGGCTTCAGCAAAATGGCGTATACAATGGCGTTTTAATGGACGCACTTGAGTTGCTGCTCTGTGGGGCCTTAAAGATACTTACAATATTTTGAAATGTTTTTCGATTTACTTTGATTTTCTTCAATTTGTATTCCACTTATTTACTACGGCTAGAAAGAGGCCAAGTTTTTAAGTGCATGCCAAAAAGGATTTTTAAAACGTTTTGTTTTCATGCCGATGCTTATATTCCCTTGCAGTTTCTTTAATTTATATAATCAAAAGTTAACTGATTTTCCTGTAAAAATTCAATTTTCGCTTAAAACAAGACTAGTCGAAATATTTACCAGGGTCTCTGAACAAGAGTCTCTGAACAAAAGTCTCAGAACAAAAGTCCCGGAACAAAAGTCTCGGAACAAAAGTGACGGAACAAAAGTGACGGAACAAAAGTCTCGGAACAAGAGTCTCGGAACAAGAGTCACGGAACAATAGTCCCGAAACAAGAGTCCCGAAACAAGAGTCTCGGAACCAGAGTCTCGGATCAAGAGTCCCGGAACAAAAGTCTCGGATCAAGAGTCCCGAAACAAAAGTCTCGGAACAAGAGTCTCGGAACAAGAGTCACGGAACAATAGTCTCGAAACTAGAGTCTCGAAACAAGAGTCTCGGAACAAGAGACTCGGAACAAGAGTCACGGAACAAGAGTTTTGGAACAAGAGTCTCGAATCAAGAGACTCGGAACCAGAGTCACGGAACAAGAGTTTTGGAACAAGAGTCTCGGAACAAGAGTCTCGGATCAAGAGTCCCGAAACAAAAGTCACGGAACAAAAGTCTCGAAACAAGAGTCTCGAAACAAGAATCTCGGAACAAGAGTCTCGGTACAAATGTCTCGGAACAAGAGTAACGAAACAAAAGTCTCGGAACACGAGTCTCGAAACAAGAGTCTCGGAACAAGCATCACGGAACAAACTCCTCAAAACCCAACTCTATTATAATCTGAGTTTGAAGACAAACTCAAACATAACTTTCAAAAAGCATTACTAATAAAAAGAGATATTATAAGAAAGGCAATAAAAACTTGTACAAATTAGTACTTTAAATGTTCTAGATAAAGTTTATAGCTCAAGGGCCGATTTCTCATCTCCTACATATCTGTCACATAGCAGCTATCAAGAAGTTTAGAAATTGGCCCTTAGAGTTATTGAGTTTGCTAAAGGCTTTTTGGCAATGATAATTTTTTTGACAAATTTTGCAAAAAAATGTTGACCTAAAAAACTTTGGAAAATACGGATAAATATTGTTGGTCAGTTCATAGTCATGTTCATAAAAATATGTTAATTAGGCGTCGAACAAGCTACCGTTTATTTAAATCTGTTTGTAAAACGGCGAAAATAACTTTGAAATTTAGTTGACTCATTCTTTTAAATTGGCAACGTCCGTAGCCTGGTATATTCGAAGCGTTTTTGGAGTGGAATTTTATACATATTTTACTAATTATTAATCAGTCATTGCAAAAATCGTGAAAATTACTTTTTGCGTAGAACAAAACAAAGCGTAGCAGTGGTACCAACTTAGGGCATGATATTAGTGAGGTTAGATACACCCGCGATATTTAAATTTAAAAGTTTGATCCTACTTTTGGTAAGCAGTGTATTATCACTTTCTCGCTTGAAACACCTTGAGTAGCCCTTAAGCAGCTGCCTGGAATTCGTGACTGTTTGCCAGTTGAGCTCTTTGACTTAAACCCATCATCGCTCAGGCGCATCTCCTATTCCGCTTCGATTCTTAAATTTATTAATTTTTTTTAAATTTTTTGTTTGTTATCTCTGAACACAGAACGCGTGCTAAACGAAAACAAATAAGTACAAACTTCCCCCAAAATTATGAATATTCACAAGTACCTAATCCCCAAACTAAAGGAATCACATCCATTTCTAATTACGTGGCTCTGCTCTCCACTTCTCGCTCTCACACCCACAAGTCAGTAGCGTAATGAGGCAGTTCACATGGCAATTTGCTCGACGTCACGCTTCAATTTCATTTTGAAATTGAAAAAAAAAGAAAGAAAAACCACGCCAAGGAAATTCAAATTTGTTTTTCCCCCCATGCCATCGGGTTGTCTCTTTGTTGAAGTTCGATCATATTTCATATGAAACAATTGAGCGTGGTCGCTTGTGCAGGGTGCAGGGCGTGAAATTGGTGCCAATTATCCGACTGCGGGCTCTTAATAATTTTCCTTAAACTTTTTTTTCTTCTTTGTGGCATAACCTGCCATTGAGTAAACCAGTCCACTTGATCATCGTCATCGGCGCAGGCTGATGAGCAGATTACACGAGCGCGTTCTATGAATAGACTGACATCCAAAGCAAATGAACCCATAAGTCAAATCGAACAGCCGAACAGTACGAAAACTCTACGTTCCGGCCTGTGTTTTTTAGGGCTTAAGTGGGCTTAGCTCGAGCAACAAATGGTGCAGCGCATCTTGTCTCGTGTCCCGTGCTGGAACAGTTTTGTTTTTAGATGCAACTGCTGGATGCCAGGCGGCACACAACATGGAACGCGGGCTTAAGTGGGCTTAACTCCCGTTGCAGGGCCGCATTTTATTTTGGGAAATGCAGGAATTTTGTTCGTTTGCAGTTCATAATTTGTGTTGTACTTTATTTGCTTTTAATTAGTGTCTCAACGCTCAGTCTCAAGTTCAGCAGAAGCTTTTTCTCAGCTTTCACTTTCGCTTTTGCTTAAAGCTCTCCTCCCCTTCCCTAAGTGAAATTAAAGTGTTTGTCTTAACATTTACATAGAACATTTAACAGACATATGGCCGCAAGTAACTTCATTTATTTAGTGCTCCTCCTCCTCCTCCTCAGCATGTACATTGAAAAGCAGGCCAAGATACGTTCGGCGCAATATCCATAAAATGCGAAGATAACCATAAGTCCTGTTTAAGTCGCATGTTTCTGTGGCCATATGGGGGGACGCATGGGGTACGCTGGGTGCGTAAAAGTGCGTTTCTCTCGAACCCCACCGACCGAACGTTGACTGTGTTGCCTCATCTACATAACAATAAAATAAAAGGCGCTGCCATGGTTTTTCTTTCATTTTGGACTGTGGATGCTGCTGCCGAGCATTAACCTAATTTTATATACATTTAATTTTATTTTATTTAATTTTAACTCTCACACACACACGCGCACAGAGAACAATAGAAGTTGTCCTTATATGGTTATATATGACAACAAATTTCCTTTCGCAATTCGGAAGAGGTTCACAATTCAGTGTAAGAATCCGCTTATGCTTCCTTGGTTCAGAGCGTGTTCAGTAAGTCGCTGAACCTAGGTCCAGACTCAATCCATAACAGGTAATTAGATTCAATGGGTTTAGCGAAATACTTTCAAATCAACCTTGAAATAAAATAAAAGTATTCAAATGATTTATATCTTAATAACTCAAATCAAATCAGCTTCATTTTTTGTTAGCGGAACTGTAAGCTTATTTCGATTGGGGGAGCGTAAGCTCCAATGTGACACTTCAGTAGCAAAATACTACCAACTATCAAACGGTAACCTGTTTGTTTTTTTGATGTGTTTTATTTACATTTGTATTTAGTTAAAAGTATTTTTTGAATAAATATAGATGAACGAAACTTCGCTTGTTTCTTGAGTATATACTGAAAACAAGTAAGAAAGTCGGTCAAGCCCGACTGTAATATACTCTGTACCTGTTTGTATGTAACTGATAACTTTAAAGTGTGAGGGTTTTTCAAAATCTGGGGGTGGCAACACTTTCGACTATCGTTCATCTGGTTGAAAAACGATGTACGGGCTCGATAAGTAATGATGAGTAGAATTACCCTAGTACATAACTCGTAAAATTATAAAATTTGAATATAATTTCCTATTAACATAAACATATTTATATTAATCACGCGGGAATCACGCGTGATTTCTGACCGCAGGCCATCTCAATTGCATCGCTCCTATCATACTTAGTCTTAGCCTACTTACACAAATATCTATTGGAAAGAACGGAGGGGGGAAACTGAAAGCGGCGCAGTCCAGTTAGCTAATGCCGTCAAGCCAATTTCAATTGGGAAATTACCAGTAAGCTATTGCCCTCTCGCTCTCTCTTTCTCGTAAGTGGCAGCGGTGTTGTTGTTGTCGTTGCATTAAATTTTCTTTTACATATAGCGCCACTATTGTTCATCTGATCGGAAAACGATGTATGGGGGCTTAATAAGAAATGATGAGTAGAATATATGTCTAGAAGGTTCGAACAACCTAACTCCAAAATTGTGGAAGATATTATGTTTTTTTCAATTTGCGGGGGTGGCAGGGGGCGTGGCAAAAATCAAAACTAAACTTGATCTGCCTGCAAGTACACAGAGTATATTGGGTTTGTGCAAATGTATGTAACAGCCAGAAGGAGGCATCTCCGACCCTATAAAGTATATATATTCTTGATCAGCATCAACAGCCAAGTCGATATAGCCATGTCCGTCTGTCTGTCCGTCTGTCCGTATGAACGAAGAGATCTCAGAGATGGTAAGAGATAGAGGTTTGAGGTGTATGGAACATATATTTCTTAGGCTGCAAACATAGTGCGCGCTGAGGCCGAAGATGAAGCCGAAGACGAAGCTGAAGACGAAAAACTGTGCTGTAGGATTTATATGAATTCGCTCCAATACGTTCACAGTGCACGCGAAGACGAAAGCAAAGATTGATATGAAATATTTTCGTCTTTGTTTTCAGCTTCGTCTTCATCTTCGTCTTAGCGCGCACTGTTGATAAAAAGCGCACCACTTTTTAAGAAAAGTTTAGAACACCACCTTAAACAATAGCACTCCAATAACATAAACATTAAATTTTCCAACGATTTTTCTTTTCTCTTTTTTTTTGTAATTAACAATAATAAATGTCTAGTTTAAGTTAATAAATTAAGTATCGATGTCAAAATGTAAGCTGTTAGTCCTCGTGATTAGTGCCATAAACATAAGTCTTCATGTACTTGTAGCACTAAGATGTCACAATAAACAATACAATACAACAATATGTTTGCAACCTTATACTTGCAGGCAGATCAAGTTTAGTTTTAATTTTTGCCACGCCCCCTACCTCCCCCGCAAATTAAAAAAAACGAAATAACTCCCACAATTTCTACTACTTATTTTGAATCGACCCGCCATACATCGTTTTTCGATCAGATGAACGATATTAGAGCTTTACGTAAAAGAAAATAAAAACCAACAACAACAACAACACCATAGCGATTGGTAGAACTTACGAGAAAGAGAGAGCGAGAAGGCAATAGCTAACTGGTAATTTCCCAATTGGACCTTGCTATGAGAGGAGCGATGTAATTGAGATGGCCTGCGGTCAGAAATCACGCGTGATTCCCGCGTGACTAATAAAGATACGTTTATGTTAAAAGGAAATTATATACAAATTTTGTAATTTTACGCGTTATGTACTAGGGTAATTCTACTCATCATTACTTATCGAGCCCCCCCATACATCGTTTTCCAACCAGATGAACGATAGTCGAAAGAGTTGCCACCCCCAGATTTTGAAAAAAGCTCACACTTTAAAGTTATTAGTTTCGTACAAACAGGTACAGAGTATATTACAGTCGGGCTTGACCGACTTTCTTACTTGTTTTTCGTAAAGAGCTTCGCTCTTACCGTGTGTCCAACTTTTTTTTTGTCTCTTTCCTCTATTTCTCTTATTGATAGATTTTGTTTCTGTCTGACACTAGACCGGTTATTGCATCGTCCATAAACATGTCTGTTTTTAATGTTTTCCACAGCGCTCTGTTTTGTCTGTTATTTTTCTATTTTATTTAAATTTTATATTGAATTTAAAAAAAACTTGAATATTTAAACCAACACCAAAAACTAGACAGTCTTCAGTCGATTGACAGAGTCCCAGCAAAGCAATTATGTACGAGAGTAAATCAATTGAGTCATCCACAAATTCCTACATTCAGTTGCGATATTCAAGCGGAGCAGCAGGACCTTTGTGGCTGCCCTTGCAACAGGATTGGAGCAAGCGTTGGTGTACTTTGCCCCAACGTTTTCTAGAAGTGTGCACCGAACGCTTAGATGCCTTTGAGACTTGCCCCAGCGATGTGTTTGTGGTGACATTTCCGAAGAGTGGTACAAGTTGGATGCAAGAATTAACCTGGGTGCTACTAAATGATCTGAATTTCGAAAAGAAAAACTATAAGAGTGATCGGAGTGTGCATATAGAGTAAGCACATGTCTATATGCTTATATCATTTAATTATATATAATTATTTCAGACTCTCAGCTTTTAGTGTCCAGCTGAAGGAAGATACCATTGATGCCTGTAAAGCATTGCCACATCCTCGTCTAATCAAATCGCATTTACCTGCCCAATTGTTACCTCGACAAGTGTGGCTAAATAAGCGTAAAATCATTTATGTGGCTCGCAATCCCAAAGATGTGGTCGTGTCTTCATATCATTTTTTTAAAGCCACAGGTGAATGGCAGGGTGAATTGGATGATTACATTCAACAATTTATGGAGGATCAACTGATGTATACCTCCTTTTGGTCACATATAGTAGACTTTTATCGTATGCGGAATGAAGAAAATATATTTTTTGTGACCTATGAGGAAATGAAAAGGAATATTAAAGATGTTATAGAACGACTCAACAAATTTTTGGACTGTAGTCAACTGAGTGAAAATCAATTGGAAATGCTATTGGAACATGTAAAATTTGAGAATATGAAAGGTAAAGTGAGCAGATACCAAAGGCAATACAATACATTGATGCGTCATCTTATCAAAACAACCAAACCATGAAAAAAACAAAACCAGATAAGAATAAATTTATTTTCTTATTAAAAATTCCCTTTTCTCAAGACTAGATTCAACATTGGTTTTTTGTCATGATATATCGCATCTTGGTTTTGTATGTTCTTTGGCACATACTTTGTAAGAATATCTAAATCTTTTATGTATTTCAGTTGGCAAAACCAATCCTACCGAAATAGTTAAGTCTATGCATACCAATACAGCAAAAGATTTGGAGTGAGTCATATATAAATTACTCTTTTGTAAGTAAATTTAATTTAATTTTCTTTAGATTTATGCGTCGTGGAATAGTGGGCTCCTATAAAGATGAGCTTAGCTCCGCACAAAAAGAAAAACTGGATAATTGGTCGAAGGACCATTTAAAGGAATATGGCTTAACTGAGTCGGATATATTTGGTGATATATAAAAGTGACAATTATACAATGGCAACAAAATTGAATTTTTTTCTGTGAATGAATCTGTTTGCCAAAATGCTCCATCACGTCGGGATTTTTGGTAATTTGAATCCCAAGTAGGTAAAAGTGATTTTTGTTTACCAATTAGCGTTTAATATTAACATTAAGTACAATTTTTCAGCTTTAAAATAAATAATAGAAATTATCCCAGACTATTCAGCGATTTTATTTTTTTTAGGAAATTGACCCATTTTGAATACCTTTAAAAATTGCGGTAATATTATGAAATATACCTACAGCGCAAACACCGCAACACCGCAACACCGCCTATACTAATTTATAGCAATGACCGCATTTCAATATCGTTTCACCATATGCTATCTCATTTTAAAATCGTAGACACTGCAATTTAGTGAGATCGACTTAAATAATAATGGAGTTTTTCTTTCGGTGGCAAAAAATTGCTATACATCGCTGCAGTTCTCTGTAAGACACACAAACATATAACAGAGTTGTGCAAAAGTATGTAAGAGACAAATGGAAACATTTGTGATCCTATAAAGTAGAAAGTTGATATAGCCATGTTCGTCTGTAGTCCTTCCGTCGTCGATCTCAGAGACTATACGAGAAAGAGATCTGTGCTTTGGAATGTAAGTAGGTGTATACCATACGCAGAATTAGTTTGTTTAAGATATGTACAATTTTTTTCCCTCTCCTCCAAAAACCGCTAAAAAACCATCACACCCACTATAAAATAGTTTAAAGCCTTGTGACTTAAAAAAAAATTACTTGGACCTAATATCTTTCAATTCCGAAAAGCACAATCAGATCGGTTAAAAAACAGGGGAGTTTGGAAGGAAAATATTTTTCAGCCATTCAACATGCAGTGGAAGAGGGGGGCCGATGTCGCAAATACTCGTCGTAAGCGCATGTGTATGTGATATATGCTGATAAAATAAGATAAAATCAAGTGTACAGAGTAGTTTGCTTTCGGGGGCACTGGACTGCCGCGACCTTACTTGTTTGTTATTGATATTTTTTTCACTAGAACCTAGACCGGTTATTGTATCGCCTATAAACTTGTTTTTACTACTATTTAAATTTTGAACTGTATTTCAAAATAGCTGAATATTTAAATCAATACCGAAAAATAGACAGTATTCAGTCGATTGACAGAGTCCCAACAAAGCTATTATGTACGAGACTAAATCCATTGAGTCATCCACAAATTCCTACATTCAGTTGCGATATTCAAGTGTAGCAGCTGGACCTGTGTGGCTGCCCTTGCAACAGGATTGGAGCACGCGTTGGTGTACATTGCCTCAACGTTATTTAGAAGTGTGCGCCGAACGTTTGGATGGCTTTAAGACTTGCTCCAGCGATGTATTTGTGGGGACATTTCCGAAGAGTGGAACAACCTGGATGCAAGAAATATGATTTGAATTTTGAAACGGCTAAGAAAACCTATATTACTGATAGGAGTGTGAGTATGGAGTAATATCTAAATGCTTAAATCATGCATCACGTAATTATATATACATTTTTTAAGATACTCAGCTTTTAATCCCCAGCTGAAGGAAGATTCAATAGAAGAATGCGCAGCAATGCCTCATCCTCGTCTAATAAAAACGCATTTACCTGCCCAATTGTTGCCCCGAGAAGTTTGTCAAGAGAAGCGTAAAATCATTTATGTGGCTCGCAATCCAAAAGATGTCGTCGTCTCTTCTTATCATTTTTTTAAAGGATTAGGTGACTTTCAGGGCGAATTGGATGATTATATTCAACAATTTATGGAGGATCAATTTATGTTTACCCCTTACTGGGCACATAAAGTGGACTTTTACCGTTTGAGGAATGAGGAAAATATATTTTTTGTGACCTATGAGGAAATGAAAAGGAATTTGAAACATGTTATAGAACGACTCATCACATTTTTGGACTGTACTCAACTGAGTGAAAAACAAATGGAAATGCTATTGGATCATGTAAAATTTGAGAATTTGAAAGGAAAAGTGAGTAGATATTAAAGAAAATACCATACATAGATGCGACATATTATACAGAAAATATAACAAAACAACCAAACAATGGAAAATCCAAAACCATATAAGAATAAATGTAGTTTCTTATTAAAAATCAACTTTCCTCTAGGTAAAATTCAACAATTGTTTTTTGTAGTAATATATCGCATCTAGTTTTTGTGTTTTTTTGGAACATATTTTGTAAAAATAAATAAAAAATTTTTGGATTTTTTTATGTATTTCAGTTGGCAAAAACCAATCCATCGATATGATAAAGAAATGGCATAATACTACCAAAGATTTCGAGTGAGTCATTAATCAGTTGCTCTTATGTTAGTAAATTAAATCAAATTTTCTTTAGCTTTAAGCATTAATTTTTTTAAGCATTAATAGCCAAGATTTTTGGGCATCCTGTACGTTTAATATTATCGTAAAGTACTATTATTATAGCTATAAAATAAATAATCCCAAACCATTCTCCGAATTTTCGTTAACAAAATTATACTATCTATCCATTGCTAAGTAAGAACAACGTCAAGCCAAGCTGCAAATATCAGGTGTTCCAAGCAACAGTAAGAACTATTATGTGTTATGTTGCTGAGATTTTTAAGATTTACGCGATATATATAGAAACTGGCCTGCCTACTCTGTATACGTACACACTGCAATTGCATTTTAACTACGTAACCAAAATCATAAATATGCCGGAGAAAAGACTGCCTGTGAAATAACACAGTTTTTTGACGACTGGATCACCATTTCAAACAATTGCGGGTATAATATTGACTGGGAGAACGTGCAAGGATGGCGTCAATCACAGTCTGATATTATAAGAAGGCTTTGCGAAAATGAGCGTCAACTTTTTATTACCAAAGCAAGACAGAGCACTGAAAGGTCCACTTACAAAAACCAGAATTACAACTTTTGACAAAACAACTAATTCCAAGACAGCCTAGGGAACGCCTCCTCAAAAATAAAGGACAGAGAAAAAGATAGAAAAGAAGATTTTAAAAGGACAAAAAAAAGAAAAGGGCTAAGCAGAGGCCCAATTCTATCCAATATTTTAAGTAGGCAGTTTTAGAGTACACAAGAAAGTAATTTATTGTCTTTTTAAACTCTAGTACCAACGAAAGATAAAAAAAAAAAAAAAAAAAGGGAGAAAAGAGAAAAAAGAAAGGAATTAACTGAAGTTGGGGTAAAAAAAAAAAAAAAAAAAAAATTAAAAAAAAAGAAAAATAATAAAATAGATAATACAAACAATTTCAGCAGGATAGAATGATAGCCTTTAACCTTTTGGGAGAAAAGTAGCAAAACTAACAGAGGAAAAAAAAAAAAAAAAGAGAAAAAAAAAAAAAAAAAAAAAAAAAAAGAAAAAATAAAAAAAGAAAAAAGGAAGAAAAAATAAAAGAATGGAAACAACTGAAAAGGACTAGTAAAAAAAAGGAGTAAAAAAAAAAAAAAAAAAAAGGAAACATATAAATTCATAGGAGGGACTTGGATGAATTCTGCAGCCTGTGTAACATGCTTGAGAGAGAAAATGTGAAACATTTCATCGGCACTTGTCCCATCCTAAGGGAGGTGCGTTATTTTCACTTCCAGCGTTTAAATCTGGACGAGACTGACATTCAAACCATTCTTAATGGAGAGAATTGGCGCATCCTAGTAGCTTACTTAGCAGAGGCAACCAAATATAGGCGACAAATTGTAAGTACACAGAAAAAAAAATGCCGGGATATTTTTAAGCCGAAAAATCTTGATTTAATCCCGACGGAAGGATTGAAATTTTAAGCCCGTTTAGGATTGATTATCCGTAATTGATCCCGTTTGGGATTGTTTTTAATCCGATTCGGGCTTAAATGTCGAGTGAGAGAGCGAACAAGCTGAGAGCAACAGCAAATTCGCTCTCTTGGCTTCTCTCTTTTGTCGTCTGGAGCAAACGCTCTTGTATGTCATTGGGTGCCTACTCTGGCAAGCGCGGCGCGGTCGAGTGCTCTGAGACGCAGACGTTCTTCAGTCCCGAGGACCCGAGTTCGATTCCCAGACAAGGCAAGTTAAAGTAAGTTCTTATTAATTATACTCTGTACCGAAGGTACACAGAGTATATTGGGTTTGTGCAAATGTATGTAACAGCCAGAAGGAAGCATCTCCGACCCTATAAAGTATATATATTCTTGATCAGCATCAACAGCCGAGTCGATATAGCCATGTCCGTCTGTCCGTCTGTCCGTCTGTCCGTCTGTCTGTCCGTCTGTCCGTCTGTCCGTCTGTCCGTATGAACGAAGAGATCTCAGAGATGGTAAGAGATAGAGGTTTGAGGTGTATGGAACATATATTTCTTATACTTGCAGGCAGATCAAGTTTAGTTTTAATTTTTGCCACGCCCCCTGCCTCCCCCGCAAATTAAAAAAACGAAATAACTCCCACAATTTTCAAGATAGATAGTTCAAACATTCAAGACATATATTCTAGTACTTATTTTGAATCGACCCGCCATACATCGTTTTTCGATCAGATGAACGATATTAGAGCTATACGTAAAAGAATATAAAAACCAACAACAACACCGTAGCCATTGGTAGAACTTACGAGAAAGAGAGACCCTAATTTCCTTGCTATGAGAGGAGCGATGTAATTGAGATGCCCTGCCAAACAGGTACAGAGTATATTACAGTCGGGCTTGACCGACTTTCTTACTTGTTTATTTATATATGTTTCTTCAAATTAAAGAAGTCTTAAGTGAATCCAAATATACAATTATTAATATATATATGCAAATTAATAAGAAAAAAAAAATCTCTCTCGGGCGTTCTAAATTTTTTGAACTTTTATCGGGCGACTATCCCGACTAGGGCTCAGTTTAAGCCATTCCGGGATCAACCCATTATTGAGCCCGTTTGGTGTTGAGTTGAGCCCGAATGGCACAGTTTTTTTTTTCTGTGTATGTAAAGATTTTTAGCATTTTAAATCATTTTATTTTTGTAGTTTTTTACTGATTCACGGTTTATAGTTAGACCGCATTTACACGATGAAGCAAACTTCATGAAGTTTCTCAAAAAGCTTTTGTTTGTGGAAAAGAGGTGTGGTGGTATGGTTTGCCCCTCTACGTCTCTTTCCTACAAGCAAGAGCTTTTTCAAAAACATCATGAAGTTTGCTTCATCGTGTAAATCCCGTCTTAGTTATAGTCACATCAATCCGTTTGAAATGGATTTTTTATAAATTTTTAAAAGTTGTCATTCGAGGAACTTCTCACAACTTTAACCTTTGATTTTCAAAACAATTGTACAATAGAAACGCTCTGTTTTAAAAGCGCTATTTCATCTTCGTTCGTCAGGACAATTCTTGAACTTATGAAGGGTACAACTGACTTACAATTTTTAAGTACTTAAAATGTTTCTAGGAATTCAATTTGGAAAACATGTAAGAAAGTGGGTCAAGCACTACTGTAATATACTCTGTTCAAGCCATTGTTTTTTGAGTAACTAACATTTTTTAAATGTGGCGCCACGGGAACTTTAAGAAGTACCGCCCTTTGACGCTGCGGCCGCCCGACACAACTTTTGTTTTCGTTGCTAAGAATTTTGGATTTCCTTTAATTTCACTATCGTTCGACTGATCTGTAGATTAAAAAAAAAACATGTGTAAAACCTTTATAAGCCATTAAACTAAACTAGCCCTTAATTTCGAGCGGATTGCATCCCTGTAATTTACAACCTTTTCTTGGTCAGAGTTAAACCATTTTCTAAGAGTGAAGATTTTGGCAACTTTCCGGTTTTTCTTGAAAATGAAACTTTGAACTTTACTCCAAAAAAAAAACTACAATTGTTGATCTCCTTTCCAAGTACATTTGCACATCAGTGCCATGTAAGTATGACCATGACCAGTCATAAAAAACAGATTTTCTCGACGATTTGTTTTAGTGTTGTTGTGGTGTTGCTTTGTTTTTTCTGTTTTTTTTTTTTTTTTGCAGTCCCTGACAGTCTAACAGCTCTCCGGCACCCGTCCTCTCGACAATTTGTGCGACGCTCGTGCGCATATTTCATAACTTTTCGCCTAAGCCTGCCCCAAGATAAATGTGCACGAAATCTACACACAAATCGAAAGCTGCATAGCAACAGAAGCAGAAGCCGCAGCTGTAAAAAGGAAACTGCAAACCAAACAAGCTGGCCCAACAACAACAACAACAGCAAAAGCAAAGCTGTGTGTAGCCAATTTAGAAGCGATTTTTGAATAACTCGACTTGTGAGAATTGTTCGTGCGCCATTTAGACTTTCTGAACAAGATTTATATAGCAAATGTGTTAACTTGTACATCATTTGATGGAGTTACGAGCCGACTTCTGCTCCATTTTGGTTGCTGCTGATGCTGGCCAAACTTTTTGGGGCTTGGTTTTGCTTTTTTTATTTATGGCAATTGGATTTTTGAGTTATGTCTAGCAACTGGGGGAGTTGGTTTATTAAACTTTTTCGCTCGGCATGTGCATTTAGAATTTCTCATTTAAACGGGGGATAAAGTGCGCTGAATCCCGCTCCTGCTCTGCCCTAATGGCCAGTTGAGTTTTTTGCATTATGCATGCTTTGGTCAGTTTTATTGTTTTCTTTGGGTACGGCTTTATGATGAATTTGCATCTAAATCGAATGGCCGGGTCCTGGTGAAGCGCATTAAAAGGAGTAGCTGAATATCTCAAGGCGGTCACATTTGCATTTGCATAATAAGCACAAACCGGACTGAATGGCTCAGTCTTGGCTTAGGACCGATTCCATTTTCATTCTGGATATGCAATGCAAAACATTTTTTTTATTACTTAATTTTATGTTTGTCTTACGATTTGAAAATAAAAATGTAAAATGTTGTTTTTTAAATTCTGATTTCAATTTATTTGAGTATCGTGGTACCCTCGAAGTCACTCTAAAGGGTCCCACTTGGGCAGTCCTGCTCTGACCAGGCCGGGCTGGCTGCAATCTACGAGTAACTTTTACATTTAAATTTTCATTAAGTATTCTGCATACGCATAAATAAACTTGAACGTGCTCGAAAGCACAGTAAATGCAGCAACCACACACACGCATGCACGGACAGTATGTACTCTCAACTGACATAGCAATCCCTTTGTTGTCCTGGGTCCTGGGATCTGGCTGCTAGCCAGCGCACATGCAGATTTTTGGAGCCCAAACAAAAACATGAGAAGTTTGCAAAAATAAATTTATATTATGTTCATAAATTCATAGAGCAGGACTCAGAGGCAGGAAAGGACTTTGGTGGGCCATTACAGCAATAACACAATGGCCGGCAGGGCCCGTTGCCCGTTTTTGATATGCAAATTTCAACAGTTGCCTCCTCGGGCTGCGTCAACACCAAAAATAACAGCCAATCAACTGCGGACAGGACACCAGGCAGGACATATAGGCGCGGCGTGGTTATGGCGTAGCTCGCAGCAATCCTTTCAACATTTTGAACATGTTGGCCTGCCCAGGGTCCCTCTTTCTCGCTCTCTCTCTCTCTCTTAGCCTCGCTGCTGGCCTGCGAGGCCATTAAAATCATCATGCACCTTGGAGAGGGACAGGAACAGGTTGTGGCATGTTTGCTGTTTGCAATGTCCACACATAGCAAGGACTAGGGCAAGTTGAACAAGGGAGAACAACTATTGTAAATTTCGGTGCACCGCGTATAGTATACTCTATGACCAAATTCTGAGTAGAAGCAGACACCACATTAATTACCTCAACTACTTTAGGGGAAAAAAGTCAAAGTAAAAATCGAATTCCGTTATAATTCATAGTAGAAATGAAACTATTTTGCTGAATGTGAGAGGCTCCTCCCTGTACACGAGAGACTTCACGTAATCCCACAAATCACTGAAATCACTTGATCTTGGTGGCCAATGAACTGGTCCAAAGAGTTCAATTAGTCACCAAATTCGCCTGTCAATTGATACATGGTTTCGTGTGCCGTTTGGCATGTGGTACCGTCTTGCTCAAACGACAAATCAACCAAGTCCAATTCTTCCATTTTGGACAAAAAAATAGACGGTAATAATCGCACGGCTCAACTGATCGATCAGAAATTTCAGATATATTCCTTAGGGATTGATCGAAGGAATAAGATTTCCGTTAATTATATTTATTTTTTTAAACAATTTTGCTCGAAAAAGTTGGTCGAAAATTTCAATATTTTGTTAACATTGTTAACATTTTATCAAACATTGAAGATTTGAATATTTATACGATCGATCCGAAGATTCAGTTTTGTTCACTAAAAGAATCTGACTCACTTTTCAATTCGGATAATCCAATCCAGAGACATCGTGATCGCCGCCAAACGACTTTTTTTAAGTACTTGCCGGAAGTCGTTCAGGAGCAGTATACATCAATATTTTAACATGATCCAAATATTTGCATATTTTTATATGCAAATATGCAAAAACATATTTTTTATGAAATAATATATTTTAGACCAGCGGTGGGCAACAAATTTTAACAGAAGGGCAGGAAATGCAAAAATATATACAACAACTACACCAAAGTTTTTTTTTTCATTTTTTATCTCGCCATCAGCAAAAAATAAGAAAAAAATTGTACACTGGGAAACAATTATTTAAACATTATGCCACCAATATGCCTTCCTGTTACACCATACTTATTTGCCAATGCTTTTCGCTCTACTTCTATTTCTACAAGTGCAAACACAAATCAGATTTCGGTTGGGTTAGGTTAAGGTAAGGTTTTAATTAGGAAGAACTATTGATATTTATTTGAATATGTATGTTGAGAACTTTACCGACCAACATGAAGGAATATAATTTCACTTTTGTAAACAATTAACGCAAAAGAAAGCCTTGATTAAAGCAACATAAATGGTGGATCGATAAATATTGAGAAGTAGAATATATGTCTTGAAGGTTCAAACAAACATCTTCAAAATTGCGAAAGTAATTACTTTTATGAAATTGCGGGGGCTATGCAAAAATCCGAAATATATTTGATCTGCCTGCAATTATAAGCAGTTTGTGTTCCATACACTTCAAACCTCTAGCTCTTATCAAATCTGAGATTTCAGCGTTCATAGGGAGACAAACATGGCTATGTCGAATCGGCTGGTGATGCTGTCAAGAACATATCAAGCCCTAACCGCGAAAAAAACGTAAGCGCCCAAAATAATATTTTTCAGAAGAGCTTCTTTTAGATGTAAATGACGTTGCTGATTATATTTATATTAACTGATATTTTATTAAAAATATCGCTTACGTTATTGTTGCGGTAAGGGCTCGATATATATATATATGCTTCTGGCTGTTACATTCATTTGCACAAATTTAATATACTCACCTTTAATAGAGAGTATTAAACAAAAGAAAACTAAGAAGCGGAACTGTTCCGATACTATGGTTGTGTTCTCTTCGGTTCCAAAAATATCGCTTCTCGAATACTCAAGTACTAAGAAAATTAAAATATTAGTCTTGGTTCTCAGTTTTAATCGGTTCTTTTAGGTATTCTCAGCTCGTCTTCTGATGAAGAAAATGTTTAGTTAATGGGGTCGGAAATGAGAATTTTTATGCCTTTCAAACTTCTGGCAAAATATATACACTCTTTACAAGTGTGTAAAATCAACATAAGTCAAAATTATATGCCCAAATACAAAGTTATACTATTAAAAACATTTTGCATATTTTTTTGCATATTTCTTTGCATATTTGCATATTTTTTTGCATATTTGCATATTTTTTTGCATATTTTTAAAATTAAATATTGCATATGCAAAATATGCAAAATAAACATATATTGGATATGCAGTTTTTAAAAAAAAGTAGATATTTTTATTAGTTTAAATCCAAAATTTCACATCAATCCGTCTCTTTAAAAAAATATTTTTAAAAACGTTTTTTTTGGGCCTTATATTTGCGTATAACCCCCTAAAGAACTTTCGGAAAACTTTTGGAATTATTTCTACAACTTTTTGGGCAAAATTAAGGAACGTGTTGGTTATATTTAAATGTGGCTGAAGTCATTTTTTGAACTGAAAATTTTTCGAAAGAGATGGGTTTCAGGTTTGAGAGGTCTAAAATATGAAGGTATGGTTCATGGTCCGTTTGAAGGGACCCGAAAACCCCGGTTCTATAGGGCTCTGGACCGGTTTGCAGACTCATCATATTCAGCAAGAAGAGCTAGATCATATTGAGATTCCATATCTGTTTACAATTTATATATACCCACTGGAAAGGGTACAATAAAGAAATAAGAGATGGAGAGAGAAAGAGAGATGCCATCGATTGTGCTGGTCCTGCACCTGCCTCTGGTTCCACACGGAGTGTCGACAATGTTGCCTCAAAAATATTGCCACCGCAGCACATTTTGTGTTTGTTGCTACTGCTGCTACTATTGTTGTTGTTGTTGTTGTTGTTTCTGTACTGCTGGGGGGTTGGGGACTGCGTGCATTTATAAATTATGCTCAACATGTAAAGTGCCATTTTGAATATGAAATTTGATGCTTTTTTAAGCCAAACGCCGGACCCGGACCACCGGCATTCAGTCTTTGTTGACTTTGGCATATTTTATCACGTGGAGCTGCTATCCTCATATTTTAATTACCGGCAAAATGCAGTAGACATTTTTTTTCATTTTACCATCTAATTTGGTGTCATCTATTTTATTTTGCCGCAGACCAACATTTGTACTCATTTAGAGGTGAGTTAACGGTCAGTTGCAGCTAATGGAAAGTCATGGCAATGCATTTTCCCTGCCAGCAGCATCTGATGCATTCAGGCCTAATCGGAAGGCTACGAAAAAAAAACAACGAGAAGGTCAAAAAATCAATCGGCCAAACCAACTAATTCATTTAAATCTAACAAAATCTGAGAAAATCCCTGCCAACGACCTTCGGGATTTTGAGATTTTACGAATGTCAACCGAACGCAGCGCCAAAAGCATCTCACAGAGACGGAGAGGGGCCAGCCGGACCCAGACCCAGACCCGTATCCACCCACCCCACGGGCCACTGTTAAGCTAAGCAAGCAAATCACCCGGCCGACGACGGCATTCTGCTCGCTGGCAACCCGTGTGAGCTTTGGCTAAAATAGTTGGCAACACCACATTAAACAATGGCCCCACACACACACACACACACTTAGTAAAGGGAGTGTGCGTGCGAGAGAAAATGAGGCAACGGCAAAAGTCGCAGAACTTTAGCAATTTGAAGCTAATATGTTGACAATCTAGCTACGTCGTCCTTGTCGTCCGCCCAGTGGCGCCATCTATGGTTATGTGTATTTAAGTCACTGGCAAAGCCCGGCTGCGTTGTACCTAAAATTTAGAAAGGGAGAGAAGGGCGACACGATGCGTGTCAGTGATGAGGCTTACGGTGAATGAACTACGAAAATCACAGCTTAGCCATGCAAATACTGTGACTAATTAATACTTGATTTAAGTCAAATTTACTAATTAATATTTTAATTACTAATTAATATTAATATTTAAATTACAGGCCTTTTGAATTATAAAACAAAGTAGTAGAAGTACTTAAAACTAAGTCAAGTCTTTAATAAATTTTGCAAATGTCTCAATTTTGTAACACTTTTAAGACATGAGAACGAACGCATTTTGTTCAACTAAACTTTGTAAAAATCAAGTATAAATGTAGGTCCGGCACCAATCGCCTTAGATCCAGTTATGGCTATTGTCTATTGAATCGTAAAATCAAACAAATCTTTTTAATTAATGACCTTTATATCCTGAACCCGATCTAGAGCCTCGGTGCAAAATCGAGTGCATCATTTTTACAGATTACAGATTACTGTAAAAAGTTAAAGTTAAAAAGATTTCGTCAATGGAAATTCAATGCGATATGCAGCGTTAGAAGAGGAAATACGCAAGACTACAATGTGGATCATTAGATCAAAGATATATGGATATTTGCCAAAATCGACAAAAACTAAGCTAAGGTTTCAATGACACATTCCATTTTTAGGTACAATTTTTGTCACTCTCATCTGTATGGAGATGCTGAATTTCATTGATTATCCCTATACTGATTGTAATTTATTTTATTTTTTTTAGCAAAATTTAGACTTTTAAAACTCAGAATTCAAAAAAGAAAACAAATTTAGGATTACACGGTCAGCATAATGAAATGATTATGAGTTTCTTATACATATAAGGAAATTTATTTGTCAAACAACAACAACCACAACAAGTAAGAGTTAATCAAATCAGAAACAAACTTGATCTGCATGCAAAAGTGCGTGGTACAATCTTTAATACCGGCCTGTTCCGGTTTTCACTTAAGATACAACGAAAGTGTTAAATAGTCAATTGTGTACTAAACGATTAATGTAATCGGACTCAAACCTTACATTTTTATCCATTGATTATTCAAATTTAGTTTTATGCTGATAAAAGTCAGTTTAACTCAGACTTGAAGTAGAGTGTTTCCCAGTCGTATGAAAAATGTAAAGCTGTATTAACACCTTATAATAAATAAAGCAATCAACTCGATCACGAAAGCCATTAAAACGTCCAATGACTGCAGCCTTCCATCATTTGTACTGAGCTTTTTGCGAAATCCTTTAACATGCCTAAATTGTCCAAGATATTCAGTTCTCCAGAAAACAACGACAGAGACTGCCTTCGCTTTGATCGACGCTGTTTCCATTTTGTGTGTTTCTAGGGTAGCACTCTCATTGAGAGTGATATTTTGTATACTCGTACCGAAGACAAGCGAGGACAAAAACGATGTCTAATTCTTAATTTTGTTTCCCGACAAAAAAAATATTAGTTTCGTTTTTAATTTTTATGACAAGTTAGCTTGAAATTTAATGGTTGACAACACTCGAAATGAAGTAAAAATTATTTCAAGCAAAACTGAAGCCCGACTAAGGAAGTCTTTAAACCCAACACGCAACGTCTAAATCTTAAAATAAAGTTTTTTGGTTTTTATGTAAATTCTCAGTTATCTTATCTGTCCTAAATTTGGTTTTAACAAATATTTGGAGATCCCAAAAATGGAACACTATTTCTTATAGCAACCATATGACCGATCGGCACCAAATTTCTAGCTAAATTATTCTGCAAGATCTGAAAATGTTTAAGAAAAATTTTCAAATTTGAAATGATCATGAAATGTCTCCAAATTAATTTCCTGAAAACATTTCAAAAATTTCAAAAGTATCCCAAGCTAGCTCTAATCGTTAAGAAAAAGATACCAATTCAGAACTGATCTAGACAAATTCAATTAAATGACAAAATTCGTCTCATTCGGGGGTGTCCCGGAAATCTCTAGTGATTTTCGTATGAACGATTGCACTTCAAACTAAAACCTTTTGACTTTAAAGGGGAAGTGACACAAATATCTGATGTCGAAAGATAAGCGATTTGAAACAGACTGCTCCAAGCCAAGTAGATTTGAATCCTACGGTTTTCGGTTCAAATATTCTAGTAAGCGAACAAATTCTTGTCACTTTGCATATAAAGTCATTCAAGTTAAGTTTGAAAAGCAGCCGCTTATACAAAAAACTCTAGAGATTTCCAGGACACACCTGATTAAGATCGAGCACACTTTATTAGCGAAATTTTTTGAAAATATCGAATTTTGTGATTTAACAATGACCTAAGCTCACCTCTGATTCTATTGCAATCTGTTAATAACAAATTTTCCATGTGGATGTTTTTGCTTATGCTCATATGAGTTACATCAACCCCGACTCGCAGCTGAAGCCAATGCCATCCGGACAACTCGTAAAAAGTGGATTTTACTGCTTAACTTTGGCACATCAAATGAAACAAATGGAATACGCACAGAGCCACAGCCAGAACCAGAGAGAGAGAGAGAGAGAGAAACAGACATTCATGAGCTTTCTTTTTTTTTTTGCATAAATAAAATAAAATGCAATATTTTCCGCTGCATTTTTCCCAGCTGCCGTTTGGCACAAATCCCTTGCACAAAAGTCAGCAATCAAAACAGATTAAAATATGATTTGACAGCTACGAAAAAATGTATATTCATATCGTGCCTCGCATATATGGCCATATATATATTCATACGCTGCATTGCACTTGCAAGTTTCAGGTTTTTTGCCAATATCCGTTTCGATATTGTTTGCAGTATCGCTTCAGCTTCATATCTTTTGGCATATAAGCCTTCAATTGTTGCGTGCATTGCATTTTTATCAAAGCGCTCGCACACACAAGCACAGAAAACGCCTATTAAAAATTTAAATCAATTTTCAATATGGATTTCATGTATCCGAATATCGTGACACTTTTTGTTTTATTATTACAACAATTGTGCAGGCAGCTGGCATTGTTATCGAAAGTTTTGATATCAAAATCGCCGACGGGTTAAACCCGTTTCGAATTATATGGGATTGCCGTTCTTGGTTTTTCCCCCAGCGGAAAGCCTCTTAACTGTTCGTTTTGCAACAATTAACAGTTAATAAGCGCCGCGTAACTAAGCGGCCGCAGTATTGTCCACTGGCTAACAGACCCCAAGCAGATTTGCTGCAATTAGCGTGGCCGCAGGATCTCTCTGTGTGTATGTGTGTATATCTGTGTAAGTGCCTAAGTCGCTAAAAGCCCAAAATTCGCCCGGCAATAATTAAATTATCATTAACGATGTCGGTTTAGTAATCGACCTTTTGCAAGCAGTTAACAGGTATAGATTATGGAAAGGACAATGTGAGAAGGTCAACTTATTAACGAGAAGATGCTTGATACAAAAAAACTGGCTATCTAAATGATATATTCGTTAAATTTTGACCACAGTTGGTCATAATATTTCTGATGAAAAACCAACATAAGTTGTTTCACAAAGACTAAAAAGCTTAGGCTTAGAATTTAACAACCAGTTTAGTTGTTAATCCTGTTTTTTGTAGCCATTGAAAATTATTTTTACAAAAAAGTATGATTTTATCTTAAGATTATTTTTGCATCAAGCGAATTCAACGTATTTGGCAGGGTAAGGCAATTTGAGCAGAGAATTTGCCACTGGCAACTGAAAAAAAATATTCGTTTAAGTCTTCAAAAAACCAGCACAGAACTTTTATAAGATTCTTCTTTTCTTTGTAGGTTAGTAATAAGAAGTAAGATATTATCTCTTATCCCAGATCACAGATCCTAAATCCATCCCGGATTCCTAAAAAAAGATCCCAGATCGGTAATCCTAGATCCCTAATCAATGATCCCTTGCCCCCGATCCTAGATCACAGATCCGAGATCCATCCCTGATCCGAGATCCCAAATCTTATATACCTGATTCCAGATTCCTGATACCAAAAACCAGATCCTAGATCCCAGATCCCTAATCAATGATCCCAGGCCCCTGATCTCAGATACCTGATCCCAGTTCCCTTATCCCAGATCACAGATCCTAAATCCATCCGGGACCACTGATCCCAGATCCCAGATCGTTAATCCTAGATCCTTAATCAATGATACAGGGCCCTCAATCGTAGATCACACATCCGAGATCCATCCCTGATCCGAGATCCCAAATATCTGATCCCTGATTCCAGATCCTTGATCCCAGATCTCTGACCCCTGATCCCAAATACCTGATCCCAGTTTCCTTATCCCAGATTACAGATCCTAAATCTATCCCGGATCCCTAGTCGCAGATCCCAAAAACCAGATCGTTAATCCTAGATTCCTAATCAATGATCCCGGGCCCTCAATCGCAGATCACAGATCCGAGATCCGTCCCTGATCCGAGATCCCAAATTTTAGATCCCTGATTCCAGAACACTGATCAAAGATCCCTGACGCCAAAAACCAGATTCTTGATCCCAGATCACTAATCAATGATTCCAGGCCCCTGATACCAGATCTCAGATTCCAGACCCCTGATCCCAGAGCTCAGATACCTGATCCCAGTTTCCTTATCCCAGATCAAAGATCCGAGATCCATCCCTGATTCCAAATACCTGATTGCATATCCCAGATCCCTGTATGTGTGTGCATGGTTGCAAGATAGTCTCACGCAAAAAACTGTCGCAAAGAAATCAAAGTAACAATTTTTCTCGTTTTAGTCCCCCAGCTTTATTAACAAGAAGGCATATTTAACTTCGCCAGTGCCGAAGTTTGCAATCTTTCCGTATCGATGTACCCATTACCCAGGGGTCGAGCTTATACTGTCGGTGTACTTACGTCGCTGCCGCAAAGCAGCAACACTGATTTGGACTTAGTAACCAATTATATTCCATTTTTCTCTCTAATCGCCGGCTTGCAAAACCAAACGTGGTACCTACCACAATTGGTAAAACAAATGCATCACAGATTTATGCACTTTCAACTAATTTAAAACTAAATTGGAATATATGAAAACCAAAAATCCGCGGCTAAATGATTCCAAAATGTAATTGTATTTACAGTTTTGCAGATCACAACTGTACTTTGCGTAAGTGAGGTTATGTAAGCTTAGCCATGCAAATTTGTGGGAGTGGAGGTGGGTATGTGGTGCTTAAATTCTCATTAGGCGCATTAGTAGCGCTGACCAGCTGCCCGGCCAGACCGCGCCTAAATTCAATAATAATAATTGATTGCTTATTACAAATACAGGGACAGAAATAGAAACAACAACATAACAACCAGGCACCACCGCATATGTGTCTCAAATTTATGTAGTGTTGGTTGAGGGGTGCGGGGTGCGGTGAGGCAGAATTTTGGCATTTGCTAATATTTACGCATTAGTTATTTGCCATTTCAGGGGGGGAGGCAACTGGAGAGGCATAAACCACCCATAAGCCCCCATTGCACCTGACCAGCAAAATCAAGAGATGCAAATGGAGCTGGGGCGGCATTAAAATTTAATGTTTTCATTTTGGTATTGTACACGCAACAATTTTAATTATTTACTTAATAATTATGCAAAATCACGAATTACATTAGAATCACTTTGTTATGCTGATGTGCGTTTACAGGCTCTTTGAATTTCTATTCATATTTCCTAATGTTCGAGACGCACTTGATGTGGATATTTGAATAATAAATAAATTCAAATATACTGGACTCTGCCAGCGAGGCGAGTGTGACAGGGTTTATTAATCCCAAAGGCAACTCATTACGTTAAGCGATAATCAAAAACAAGCAGAGAAAATTACGTATTGATTTCTAAGAAGTGTTGGTACTCTCAAACGATAAATAGGAAACAGGGCCTTATCATCATATATAAAACAGCTGGCACTTTCAATTCACTTCAAAACAAAACGAAATATCTGAGTTTTTAAATCGGGTATATACAATATGCAGTGCTTACCATATTTCAGTATTCCATGGCAATATACAATCAATTTAGGACAAAATTAACAAGTGTATACAAAAAGAGGAAAGCTTATACCATATGTGTTTTCTTTATATGCGGAAGAGCAAATTTAAGCACTTTTCTTGATCATTTTAAAACAGTCAAGTCTTCCTTATTAAAAGTAAGAATATCAGTTTAATCATCAGGAGTTATCTTAAATTGATTTAGCGGTAGGATACATATGAATACGACATATGGGCGAACTAAAAAATCTTCCCAATGAGCAAAAATGCGACTATTTGACTAATTGACTTATTCCACTGTAATGTTTGATATTCACAACATTTTCAAATGTAAATAGTTACTTGTTCCACTGACAATTGTATCTTACGTTTACATGTGAATGATCAAAGTGTCACCTAACTAAAGCTAGGTACTCAGACACCAATAACATTCTCGCAGCGAGAATTGTTTCATAATTCGAAGAGCGTCCTCTGAGAGTGTAGGGTGACCAGGCAACTGAAAATGTGGAGAAGGCAGCAAACTGAAGATAGAGTACACACATGTTGCAAGTATAAACACTCGTTTGTGTTTTATTTAGAGCAAAAGAAACATGTAAGAAAGTCGGTCAAGCCCGACTGTAATATACTCTATACCTGTTTGTATGTAACTGATAACTTTAAAGTGTGTGGTTTTAATCTATCGTTCATCTGGTTGGAAAACGATGTATGGGGGCTCGAAGTAGTGATGAGTAGAATTACCCTAGTACATAACTCGTAAAATTATAAAATTTTAAATAATTTCCAATTAACATAAAAGTATCTATATTAGTCACGCGTGATTTCGACCGAGGTCATCTCAATTGCATCGCTCCTCTCATACTTGGTCTTTGCCACTACACAAATATCATGGGAAAGAAGGCGGGGGAAACTGAGAGCGGCGCAGTCCAATTAGATCCGACGTCAAGGAAGGTCCAATTGGGAAATACCAGTTAGCTATTGCCTTGCTCTCTTTGTAAGTTCATCAATCGCTGCGGTGTTGTTGTTGTCGTTTGTTTTTATTTAACGATAGCTCTAAACGTTCACGATCGAAAAAGGATGTATGGAGGGTCGATTCAAAAAGTAGTAGAATATATGTCAGAATGTTCGAACTATCTTTCGAAAATTGTGGGAGTTATTACGTTTTTCAATTTGCGGGGGAGGCAGGGGGCTTGACAAAAATTAAAAAAAACCGACGCAGGTATAAAAATAGTTCCATACACTGCAAACCTCTAGCTCTTACCATATCTGAGATCCCTTCGTTCGTACGGACAGACAGACGGACAGACAGACAGACGGACAGATAGACAGGCGGACAGACGGACATGGCTATATCGACTCGGCTGTTGATGCTGATAATAAAAAGTTACAACTTGACACATACATTGCCCAAACCCAATATACTTGGTACCTTCGGTACAGAGTATAAAAAAATAAAAATTATATCTATAAAATTCCTTTAACTTTGAATTCCACTTTTAACACTTTGTTTACAAAGTGTCGGGAAATATCTAATCTATATAAATACCTTCTAACCATTTTGTTAAGTTATGGTTTAAGAGTCGCACAGTGACTCGTTTGCCCGATTTAGCGTTGTAAAAATCAAATTATGATGGTCGATTATTTTGATAACAATAGTTTAATTTAATAAACGGAACTCCACTTGCTTTGCTCCTCAAAGTATGCAAACCAGGGCTGCAAACCTCCGAAATTTTGGAATAAGTTCGGTTTGGGTTCGGTTCAGGGACCGGTTCCTGGATCCTCTAAGCCCCAGGTTTTGGTTCGAACCTCGGTTCACTTAAAAAAAAATAATATGAAGCTTTTATTTACGATTAATTTATACGATTCAATTAGTTTGATCATCTATTATTAGATAATATAATATAGGCGATTTTGCCTTGTTTAAGTTAATTCAAGTCCCCGAACTTCGGATTAAAATTTCAAGTACGAGTCCAACATGATTTTACTTTGGTTTCATAAAATTTTTAATCCACCATAAACTGACATTTATTGGGATTGATTTTAGTTAGGATATCTTTTTCGTCCGTCTTTCGTGGGCGTTATAATCATTCTAGAACTATTCATTTCTACTAAATCTTAGATTGGAAAAAACAGATTTTAGTGTAGAAAATGCTTGTACAATGCTTGTAAGTTAGAAGAATAGAAGAATAATTTAAAGATCTTTCCAAATTATAAAATTATTTTCGATGTATGTTCTCTTGGACAATTTTCGAAGAAATCTTTAGCATTATTGATAGATTGTATATTTGATATCGGTTCATTGATTTCTATTGTTCTTAAAAACTTTCCTTCTTTACAGTCAGTCGTAGAGTCATTTAAAGTGAAATTTTAAATAATCCTGAAGAATTTCTTTCGTCTGAAAAATTACTTAATATTGTGAACCGAACATTTTATTTTTGAATAAGACGGGATTTACACGATGAAGCAAACTTCATTAAGTTTTCTTAGTAGGCGAGAGATTTAAATGCATTTCTTTACTATTCGTTTAAAAGGTCTGTAAGATTTCCTCTAAAATCCACGCCTACTAAGAAAACATCATGAAGTTTGCTTTATGGTGTAAATCCCGACTAAGTGGTTCTGGTCGGGTTCAGGTTCGAGGGATCAAAAATGTAGAAGGTTCGGTTCGTGGTCCGGTTCGGCCAATTTAAGAAACCCGAACCGAACCGGTTCTTAGGTGTTCGGTTTCGGACCGGTTTTTAGCCTTGATGCAAAGATTATTTTCTTCAAAATGTTTATTTTTTTAACGATTAAATTTAAAGTCAGTTATGGCAGCATCTTATATAATCCACATTGTGCATTCACTCAGAATGTCGCACCAGTCAAAAGTACACAAAAGCAATAAGTGTTAAGGCTACAAAATAATAAATATGTTCCTTAATTATTTATATTCTTAAACAAAGCATTCTTTGAAGGGCAAAAATCATGATTTTTTTTATTTGTGCATAAATGTAGTATTAAACATTATACATTAAAATGTGAGTAGCATCTTATGCGTATGGCAACAAGAGTGTGGAATGAGATGCCATTCCATTCGTGTTTAGTTCAAGGTCCTAAGTTAGATCCACCGTGTATATCGATGTACGATCCCATGGAATATGGCGAAGCATTTTATCACAGACTGAAATATAATTTCATTCCTAAGTAAAATTTGCTTACAATTAATGGATTGTTGTTCCTAAATCAAGCAATCTGGTTTTCTTTAATTTACTATTGAGTCCGCTTGTACTTAAGTTACCAAAGCTTATGGAAAGCGTTAAGCGCCACCCTAGAAATAATTTGATTACGCTCAACAGCTAAGTTCTCGCCTTAAGCTGCTGCTTATCAGTTGGGTCGCAATTTGGAAAAGCCCATTTGTATGAATCACGATAAACTTGGACATACAACTTAGCTTATCTCGTTTGCCACTCGGCAGTCCCTTCGTTTTTTTTTAATGCTGAGTTTGCCTATAAAGGCAAAGAACACATCTTGCATGAAATTTAGTCCACAAAATGTTTTCACTCAAACAACTTGTTCCATTTGTATTACTGCTCGCAGTGCAATGCTGTGTAGTCTTGGCAAATCCGTGTACAACAAAAAACCCAAATTGTAATTCCGATGATTCTATGTCATTACACAATATCATAACGGTGATCGTGCTCTGTGCTGTACTTATTGCGCTTATATGGCTTTTCATCTGGAATTACAGGCGGCAGCAACTTAAGGAAAGAATATTGTGGCAAATAGACGAACTCTGGATGAAAGAACCCACAGTAATGGCCTATCTTCATGGGGCGCCTCCAGCACTTTCTACACCATACAATAAGCAATACACACAAAAGGAACTTCAGGAGTTCCTGAAGAATTTCGAGGAAAATAAGAGGAAGCTGCTGGAGCAGGTGGCAAATGGCGAAGCGTCATTAGAAATGACCGCAAAATATGTAAATACCAAAGATCACTCCATATGATGTACTCAAGTTTTTATTTTGGATCAATCTATGTACCCTGGTTTTTTGTTTTCCTGGTGTAAAAATAAATTATGGCTTTTATACACATTTAATTAGAGCAGGAGAATGATTGCTGCCTGTTTGTTGGGTTGGATTCTGGCTCATCTACTTGGTTCAGTATGGAGTGAGTTGGAAGTCAATTGTTCCACGCCGGGCATTGAGTTGTCCTCCTGCGGCCAAATCAGTGCCAATGGCTGTTGTGCCAAGGGCTGCAATCGCAATGCTCGCGGCAGATGCGTACCGGAACAGTGCACCAATACTTGGACTGGCTGGCTGGGACATCCGGTTACCATGTCCTGTTACTTCCATTGGTTTCTGCTGCTCTTCGCTGCTCTCATTTCGTGTCTCATGGTGGGTCTGGTCTTTTGCAACCTGGTGTACGAGATAAGGCGCTGCCTGCAGAAGCGACGCCTTGCCAGGTACCGACACATCAGCCTTGTCAGCGGCAGCAGCTCCATTGGCTCCACTCAGTGTTAACGCACATGCGTGCTCTCATGCGTGGCTATAAAAGTGGATGCGGAGGAAAAGGGATTTGGCATAATCTACAATACATTAGCGGTAGCTTTGCTCTGGCTTTCAATTCAATTCTTTGGGTATCTGCTGGGGAAATCCATGTAAATTACGATTTGGCACCTCGAAAATCCTATTAGTAGTTAAAACCTGATTAGGAAATACTTGCGGCCGGGGTTTTTGGTTGGTTAAAAACAAATAATAATAAATGGGACATGCGGAATGGTGTTTGGCGTGGGAGAATTCGCTCAAACCTCAAAGTCAAAGGTGCAATAACCCAAAGGCAACGCATAAAACTAAATGGCTGCGGGTTTGTGGTGAAGATAACACAAGCACACACACACACACACATATGCGAATACAAATATATATACATACATATACAAAAGTCAGTCAGCCATGTAGCCAAAGCTAAAACGCGCAGAAAATGAAATGGAAAATATTGTTGAGAAAAAAAAAAAAAAAAGGAAAGCTTTGCCAGAAAGGTTTCCTCCGTATGTGTGTGCATGTGTGTGTGTGCTCGTCCTGGGTAGCAGATTTAGAGGTTGCTTATGTGTGATTTAGTATAGCATGCGCGAATATGGCGGCGATAATTCTTTAAAAATTGGAAATTGTTTTCCAATCGATTTCGCATTTAGCCAAAAACCACTCGAGAGAGAGAGGGAGACAGAGAGAGAGTGTGTGTGTGTGTTAGGGACAAGCAGTTGAGTGTGTCCTTCTATAAAGTTCCCTAGTTGTATTTATATTTCATACAACAACATGTTAGATTTATAAAAAAAAATACATTGTTTTGTTATTGTTCAGCTGAATGGATGCTTTGAAAAAGGATTTGCTAAGCTGAACTCCTGGATTTGGACTTTTATGTTGTTTATTATTTTGTTTTATGAAAAAGGGAAGAGCGAAATGCAAATTTTAGTGGAAAAGAAGTGGCAGAAAATAAAAACTGTGTTTAGAGCTGCGGAATTATTAATCGATGTGTCAAATAGTTAACAGCAATTTTAGGGGCTTTGCCGCAATTAATCCCGTGCACAGAAGTGAGTATACAACAACCCAGTCGAGCTTCTCTGCGCTCAGTAAGTTCTTCAAAAGTATGGTTTTTTTCTCCTTAATTGTTTTGCAAAACGGTGTCACAAAACTTTGAGAGATTTCCTATTCTAATTTGAAATTTTAGTTAGAAGGTTTGTGTCTTTGATAATGGTCCATCTCATCAAATAGAGTTGTGTCTCTAGCAAATAAGATATCCAAATTTGAAGTTTCAAGTTTTTGTTATGTCCAATTGGCATTTGTAAAATGTTTTGATGTTAAATTATTGAAAGTAATTTTCGACAAAAATGATATACAAAATTTTATAATATTTTAGCGCCAATTATAAATTTATGCGATTCCTTGACATTTCAATTTGAGCGCGCTCTTCTTTTGCAGCTCTGACTTGGACTTTCGTTTCATTAAGAAAATCGTTTTCGTTTTCAAAAGAAAAACAAACGGATTTGCTTTCATTCGCGCCAAATGCCTTTGTTTTCATTGAATATTTCTCTTTCTTCTGTTCTCCAACACATCCATTTTCACCTCAATGAGAAGAATCAGCTCCTCTTCAACCGTAAAATGCTGGCTTCTTTTTCTATTTTCCTCGTTCGACATATTTGATTTCAAGTGGCGCTCAGTAGTCAAGAGAAATAACAGCTGTGTCTATCCGTGCTGCCAACCTATAATTAGTGCGTTTCCAAACCTGCCAGTGTGACCGTACCACAATTGCTCACAATTCCTAAATTCCAAATCCATGTACATGAGAAAACCAACTGCTCGAAACTTATCTAGATGGATTTCATAATCCACAGACAGGGTGTATGCTATAGTGGTACCCGATGTTTTTATTAAATAACTTGACAACCCGGTGACAGATCGCCATGTTAGTTTTTTTTTTTTTTAACCGTTAGTTCAGTACAATTTTAGCCATGAACCACTTTACACCGCAACATCGTGCTAGAAATTGTTAAAATTTATTTTCAAAAAAACTCCTCTGTTACGCTGACTCAACGCGAGCTCAGAGCGAAGTATCGTGGCCAGATTGCGCCTACTCCGAGTACTATTCGTGCTTTGGTGGCAAAACTCAATTTTGGCAAGCTCTACTCGACGGAATAAACCGCATACCAGACGGAGTTTGGAGGCAATAGCAGCCGTAAGCGCCGACGTCGCGGCACGTCAATGGCGACCGATATCGGGCCAAGTTACGCGATTTTGTGGCAGATGAGTTGGACGAGCATGACATGGGCGACTAATGGTTCCAACAAGATGCCATATAGCCCGTCTAACCATGTTCCAATGTTCCCGAATCGATTGATATCGAAATATGGCGATTTCGACTGGCCGGCTCGTTCGACAGATTTAACCGCACCTGACTTTTTATACCCGTTTCTCGTAGAGTAAAAAGGGTATACTAAGTTCGTGCAAATGTATGTAACAGGCAGAAGGAAGCATCTCCGACCCCATAAAGTATATATATTCTTGATCAGCATCAATAGCCGAGTCGATATAGACAGGTCCGCCTGTCCGTCTGTCTGTCTGTCCGTCTGTCTGTCTGTCCGTCTGTCTGTATGAACACCTAGATCTCAGGAACTATAAGAGCTAGAGCTACCATTTTTTCAGTGTAGACTTGTATCTTCTGCACGCAGATCAAGTTTGTTTCAAATTTTTGCCACGCCCCCTCCCGCCCCCGCAATATGAAAAAACCTCATATCTCCCACAATTTTGAAAATAGATTGTTCGAACCTTCTAGACATATATTTTAATCATCATTACCTATCGAAAGGTTTATGCTGATAAACCAGCCACTGTCCAATAACTTGATGTTCTAACAAGAACACTTAGTGTTGATAGGCACGTGGTAGTATTACAAAGAAACACCATAAAAGACTAGATCTTAAAAAACATAAGAACTAATGTAATTAAACTTTATTATCTGACCTATATAAATTTTTCTTAATATTATGACATCCCCTAGCGTCTTTTCCAGTTGTCGGCGCCAATTGTGAATTATAAAGCCATGAAAAAGCTTATCAAAAACTATGCTTATTGATATTGGCTTTATGGTACGAATTTATTAATTATTGATTATTTAAAGGGGCAGGGATGAGTCATGTTACTTGATCTAAATTTCAGATTCATGCATTCGCTTATGTTTTATGGGTGCTTTTCTGTCACATGGGATTCGCAAATTATCGATAAAATGGAAAATCGCCACATTGCTTGGTAATCGACGTTTTATTCGATCTATTGGGACACTTTTTCGTCTATGATCACGGTGAGATATTTGTTTAAATTAGACATAAAGCCGTTTTTGATAAGAAGGAGCGAAAAAGTTCAAAATACGAGGCAATCGGAAAAATCGTCTTTAAATCGAATTTAACTTTCCTTAATTTTTCATGTAATTAATGTAAGAAAAAACAAAACTCTCTTAAAAAATTTTAGAATAAAACGAACTAAATTCCAATACAATCATACTAAAATCAGGGATACGGAACCAAAATTTGTTACCGTTCCTTTTTTCGTATCACATGCATTGAAGTTTGTATTGTATACAGCCGATTTTCATCTCTTTAAGCGGAGGCAAGTAAAATAGTAGTAACAACATTTCCTCTCATTGTGCTAACGTGTACAACAGACTACAATGGGCACAAAAGGTTTGCTAGATGTTTGTTTAATACACACGCGCACACACACACACTCACATGGGGCGTGTTTCGGTTTGTGGCTGGTTGGTTCAGGACCCAAAAAGGCACTAGGAAACTGAAAATACTGGGCGGGGGAGTGGGCGAGTCGTGACATATTTTATTTGCACAATGGCAATACGAGTTACTCGACGACCACGATTACGGAACACCCGCCATTACGCAAACACACCCCTTCCTCACACTCGCACACACACACATCCACAATTACAGTTACAGTTAGAGCTGTGAGGGCACACGAAGTAGTAAAATAAGTGCAAAGGATAATGCGAATTGAAATGACAAGACCCGGAATAATCATTTGGCTCCACACACTCTTAAAGAAGGAAATAAAGAAGGCAATGCGCATTTTGCCGTCGGCTTCGCGCAAACCAAGTAAAAGCAGTCAAGGCAGAATCAATCAACCCATTAAACTCAATCAATGTGTATTGATTGAAGAACATAAACTTTATACATATACAAGACAGGAATAGGTATCCATTAGTCGAACCCTTTATAACCACATTCCAACTTGCTATTTATGTCTTTTAAGTAAATTAAAATTTACTCATTTTGTTGCTTTGGGCCTCCCTCGGATTCCGGGCATCAAATCGCGCGCATGACAATATTGTCAATTTTATTTGCCGCCATTTTTATTGCAATTCCTTTGGCCTCTGTTCTCGGCCTTCTTCTTCGGATCGTAAAATATTTTTATGTATTTTTTATTTACCCAAGCGCTGCCATGCATGACCCCAATATGGCATGCCAAGTGGTCCCGGGGCCAATGCAATTGCTGTCGCTCCTCCAACTCCAAACATGCTTTTAATGTGCGCCATTTTATTTGCCACAAAACCGACACACGGCACCATTAAAAAGCCATAAGCGTTGAGCCTCCAGCTTGGAGCTGGTGCTTCCGGGCCGGACTCGCGCTTAGACGTTATTAGAATTTCGCAGGCCATCCCCCGCTCTGGCTCTGGCCAGTCGGCCATAAACTGTTTCTGTTGATTACAATTTTTATGATTTTTAGGTCAACATTTTTGCCATCATAAAATGTGCCAAAAGTAAATTTGAAATAAATAAAAGCAAAGGCCAACGGCAGGAACACAAATGCGGTTTGGCCCCTTTTGGCCATAAAGTCAATGCCGGAACCCGAGGCGGTTATTTCTTATTGTCTCTGGTGCAGCAATATGTGTGTTTGCCTCGTTTGCATTTAATGAGCCCTGGTTGAGTCGTAAAACTGTTAAGGAAATTGAAATTTAAACTAGGCCAAATTATTTAGATTCATTAGGCAAAGCAAAACAAAAAACCCTTTGTTAAGCAGGTGCCATAGATCTACACCCCCAGGCGCCCGAGGGTTAACTGACATATGGAGACAAAGTCAAAGTCAGAGGGGGGAATCTAAAACTGTACTCGGTAGATAAGAGTGTCGAAGATTTATTGCCAACGCAATGAGTTAAGAAAGACAAGTGCCTAAGGGAAAAATACAACAACCAGATGGAGATGGAAGCTGGAGCTGGAGATGATGATGATGACGAGTTTGTATGTACAACACAATGGCAAACAGTAACAACAATAATAATGATGAAGCTGCCGCATACTGACAAAGTAAATGATGGGGAATAAAGGAAAGGCAAAAGCTGAAGAGGAGCAGAAGAAGAAGAAGAGGAAGAAGCTGCCTGACTGGTTGTCTGATTGTTTACAAAGAAATGGTTGACTGGGCGGAAAGAGGGTGCACTACTCGAAGGAATGGGGGGCTGGCTGCCTGGCAGGCAAATAATGGCTGACAGCATGCGTTGTCTTAAGACAATTTCAAGATGGCGGTTTCTTTCATAAGATACACAGGATCGAAATTCTTATTATTAGAGATGAGCGCGTGCACGAGTTAAATACTCTTTAATTGGGTTTCGTAATGCTAAAAACTGATCTGGACTCGAGACCTGCAAAACTAAGCTAAGGGACAGCGTGAGAAGCTGATCCAGAATCTATATACTTTATATCAGGTCACAATTATTTTCTTCTGTCTGTTACATACTTTTCTAAAACTTCATGATATATTTTTAATTTTCATAGAATGAAAACAACAAAATGGGATTTTCTGATATTTATATATATCTTTGTTTTAAGGTAAGATTAAATGAACCGATTCGTTTTATTTAGTCTTTCCAAAAGAAAACGAGAAGGCAAAGCTAACTTCGACTGTGCCGAAGTTTTAATACACTTGAAAAACTTAACTCCAACTGATTTAACTGCAAAAATATATATAGGATATAGATATAGATATTTAAAATTTTTGAATCATTGCTAATAACAATTTGATACCATAAAAAAATCTTTTCTTAGTAAAACACATTTTCCGACCGATCGGCCCAATGGCAGCTATATGCTATAGTCATCCGATTTTTAAAATTTTTTTCAAAATTATGTGAAAGCATATAAAGCTAATATATATCAAGATTGGGGACGCTACGATAAAAAACAATAAAGTTTTTCTCACTAGAAGTAGTTTTTTGACCGACCGTTTATATGGCAGCTATATGCTATAGTCATCCGATTTTGATAAATTTTTCCAGAATTGTGTGGAAACATATAAAACAAATATATACTACTTTTGGAGACGCTACGATGGAAATCAAAAAAGTTTTTCTCACAAAGACTTATTTTTCGACCGATCGTTCCTATGGCAGCTATATGCTATAGTGATCCGATTTTGATAAATTTTCCTAGAATTATGTAAGACCATAAAAAACTAACATATACCAAGATTAGTGACGATACGATGGAAAACAAAAAAGTTTTTCTAACTAGAACTAGTTCTTAGACCGATCGTTCCTATGGCAGCTATATGATATAGTCATCCGATTTTGATAAATTTTTCCAGAAATATGTGAAATCATCTAAAACTAATATATACTAAGAATGGTGACGCTACAATGGAAAATAAAAAAGTTTTTCTCACAATGACTTATTTTCTGACCGATCGTTCCTATGGCAGCTATAATATATAGTCATCCGATCCGGCCGGTTCCGACATATTAGTTGCGTGCAGTAAAAAGAAGATTATGTGCAAAATTTCAGCTCGATAGCTTTAAAACTGAGAGACTAGTTCGCGTAGAAACAGACAGACAGACAGACGGACAGACAGACGGACAGACAGACAGACAGACAGACAGACAGACAGACGGACAGACGGACGGACGGACAAGCGGAAATGAACTCGGCTCGTCGTCCTGATCAAGAATATATATAGTTTATGGGGTCGGAAATGAATATTTCTATGCGTTACAAACTTCTGGGCAAAATTAATATACACTTTTCAAGTGTATAAATATAACGGTTCAATAATTGTTTAATGACCGCGCATATGCGGCTCATATAGTTTAGGCTTTTAGCATATAAAACGAGAAGGCAAAGCTAACTTCGACTGTGTGGCAGTTCTAATTATCTTGCAAAAGTTAACTCAAACTGATTTAACCGATACAATATATAAAGGATATAGATATCTGATATTTATAAATTCAAAATCATTGAGAATCAAAATTTGCGTGATCAAATTTACCATAAAAAACCAAATTTTCTAACAGATCGGTCCTATGACGTCTATAGAATATAGTTTTCCGATCTTAACCAAATATTGTAAAACTGTTTACAAGCATATATTATTCATAATTCCTAAGAAAAAAAACGTTATCATGAATGACAAAAAAGTTTATCTTACTAAGATCCAATTTCCAATCGATCGGTCCTATGAGAGCAATAGAATATAGTAATCCGATCTTAACCAAATATTGTAGAACTGTTTAAAAGCATATACTATTTATAATTCCTGAGTTAAAGAAAGTATAAAAAAAAAAGTTTTTTTATTAAGACTAATTCGACCGATTGTCCTATATTATTGTTATCCGATCTTAACCAAATATTGTAGAACTGTTTAAAAGCATATAAAATTCATAATTCCTAAGTTAAAGAACGTTATCATGATTAACAAAAATGTTTTTCTTATTAAGATCCAATTTCCGAATGATAGGTTCTATGACAGCTATAGAATACACTAATCCGATCTTAACCAAATATTGTAGATCTGTTAAAAAGCATATAATATTCATAATTCCTAAGTTGAAGAACGTTATCATGAATAACAAAAAAGTTTTTATTATAAAGATCAATTTTCCGACCGATTGTTCCTATGGCAGCTAATAGATATAGTCCTCCGATTTCGATCAAATATTAGTGAACTGTGTGGTAGCATAAAGTATTCACAATTACTGAGTTTAAGAACCCAATCATAGAAAACAAAAAAGTTTTTCTCACAAAGACCTATTTTACGACCGATCGTTCCTTTGCAGTTAAAAGATATAATCATCCGATCCAATCGTTTCTGACATAATAGTTGCATGCAGAAAAAAGAAGACTTTATGCAGCTCGATAGCTGAGAAACAGACAGACGGACAAAGCTCAATTGACTCATCGACTCTTCCTGATCAAGAATATATGGCTTAAACTGGAATTTCAAAAGGCCTTTATCATCATATGAGCAAAGACTGCGCTTATTTGGTCTAGCATCCCTTAATAATCGCTGGATATTATAATCGCTGTTTTATTTTCTCAGTGTATTGGGTCATTATCTTTATGGATTTTTGCACTGTAAAATTGTTTGCATTGTTAATAAGTATGTTCCCCTTTAAGAGTTGCCAAACTTAATCGTGAGACACCTAAGCAAGGCTTTTGACTCAGTCTATTACACAGTCTGTATTCGAGTGTTTTTCTGTGACACTATCAGGATTCGGCCGATTTCCACATAATGTGACAACTGATCTGAAGTATTGTTCCTTTTCTTATAAAAATCAATTAATGCGTTCGGTCTCAAATTTAAAATTTTTATTCATATTATATTCGTAGGTTCAACAGCAATTGATCTTAAATTATCTTGCTTCCTTTCTTTTCGTTCGTGAGTCGGATAACATTTTACTTTCCTCACGCGACCATTTCTTACCAATTCGTTGTATGTGCCCTCTGTGGCCATTATTTTGCACACGCATATGTAAAGAAACAGTGATTTTAATTGTAGCTCATATACCACATGTTGGAACGCTTGACGGCCTAATCATGATTAACAATAATTAGATTTGACATTAATTACGCCAAAAAGTTAATTACGCAAAATGTCGACTGATTACTTTCGCGGGCAGAGAAGCAAATGAAAACTTCAATGTGGCCAAAGCCAAATAATTCAATGACAAAGCCAAGGCCAGGACACTAATAAAGTTTCAAAAACAGCAGGCAGGCCAACTTATTAACCCTTTGACTTCGACACCCCCCACATCCAAGTGAAATCCATCCACCCACGCACCTTGGAAACGACAGAAGCGCCGCGGCAGCCGCAATAAAATCAATCTTATTAAAACATTAACAGCGGGCAAAAGGGAAATAAAATAAATCAAATGGTTGCCCCCTGCCCCCTTAAACGATGCTTAACGCAGCGGGGAATATCTCTCTTCCTACCCACCCAGTCCGGGCACTTTATTAGCTGCCTTCAATCAGGGGGCAGTAGCCCAGCATATGAAATTCAAATTTGATGCCCAAATACCAACCCCCAGGAACATTTTTTGCATAGAAGTCGGGGCAACCATGTCCTTTTATTATTATTTTTATTGTGCGGTGATTTTCCAGAGGGGTTGGGGTTTTGTCACTTGGCGGTCGTCGTCGGGGTGCATATAAATTCGACATAATTTCATTGTAATGAATAAATTGATCGATGGTTATTTTGGGCCAGCTTCAAATTAAACACTTGCCCACCCCAGCGCAAAGGAACTCTACTTGCTGTGTCTTTTTGTCTATCTAGTTTTAAGATCAACCAGCTAAAAAGTAATATTAAGGTAAGATCCAGGGTTTTAAAACATTTTCAACATATTCTTTTGCTGGCAATGAAACCAATTTTGGAAACACTTTTTAAAACACTTCCTAAAATTTTAATGTTTTCAATTCGTTTCATCTTTCTCGAATGCCCTTATTCTCCAAACACTACTTGCTTTCATGGGAGCGTGTTGCATTTAGGCAACGATTTTACTTTTTTGCGAAATCCATGAATCAATCGATAAAAGGTATATATACTATATTAATATAAAAACGATTCTCAGAATACCAAATCAGTTGGCTTTTAAGGCAAAAGACTTACAACTAGATTTGACATGTTAGTTCAAGTTCAGGACCAGGTTTCTGTTTTGAAAGTATCACGAATTTTCATCATCAAATTTTCAGATGCGAGTCGCCTTCTGCCTTCAAATACTCATCCTCTGAATTGCAGCTTCTGCAGAAGTCGTTGTGTCCAATGTCTTTCAATTACGAATTGTCCAGTAAGGGCTCCTCTTTTCTCTTCCTAGATGAAGGAAACGCCTTAGATTTATTGATATTTAGAGTCGGCCAGAGTAAGCCTAGATACTTAATGACTCGTTTCATATCGATTCATGGCACCCAAACGAGACGAATGTTAAAGTACTAAACCATCTCATTAAAGGACCTGCGGCTCTTAGTAAACGTTTTAACATTGTTAATGTTACTCTCAAGGGCTTTAAGAGCATCTTGACTATCTGAGAATATGAATACGTTAGTCTCTCTGACCATGAGGTTTTTAAAAAGGCTACAACCTCTGCTTAGTAAATACCACAATAGTCAGGAAGTCGAAATGATGTTGTAATAAAGAGTTCTCGACTAAACATTCCGCCTCCAATCCGACTATTCAGTTGGGAGCGATGCGTGAAGAAGTTGATGGAATTCGGTACTATTGATAAGCATAAGTCGAATGAACTCTACCAGGGTAGCCTCAGCATATAGATGTTCAGGGCAGAGGTGATTGTTGTTGAAGGCTCACTCGATGTCGAGGAATGCTGAAAGAGCTTATTCTTTTGTATCTAGCGATTTCTCGATTTTCGATACAATGGATTGGAGAGTTGTTTCTTTTTATCTAACCTTGCTGAAGGCGTGCTGCGCTGGTGACAGACTGGATGGGTCTATTGATTTCCTTAAAAAGGCATCTATCACACTCTCCAGTGTCTTAAGGAGAAAAGTAGACAGACTAATCGGCCTGAAGTCTTCAATGCGATGAGTTTCCTACCTTCGGTATAAAAACCACTTTAATTTCTCTCAGAGATGTTATGGAACATAAACTCCTTATACTTGCAGGCAGATATAATTTATTCTAGATTTTAGCGACGATCCATACCTCTCCCGCAATTTGAAAATAAAAACTCAAATCTCCCACAATTTTAGAGATAAATTGTTCCGACCTGCTGGATCAACCTTGATGAACAGCACTTAAATGTGCAACACTTAATAAAATGCGATTTTTACTTTAGAAGATACGTCCCGTCAAAGTTGACCTATTTTCAGTTTTTAAAAAAAGACACCCTTTATAGGTAGTTTTGTGCGCTTTCAGGTAGAATATATCGAAAACTAGGAAACGAATCGTCATAATTTTTATTTTATTGATTGATGTATTTATTAAGTGAATATTACAAAAACAAAAAAACTTTGCTTTTTGATTTTCCAAATAAATCGCTATTTAAAAACTGTAATTTTTTTGTACTATTTTTTTAGCTTTGATGAAAAATAAAAAAAAACATGTTTTTATGGATTTGCCATATTTTCAAAATATGTTCTTGATTATTTCTTTATCTATTTCTTGAAGTTCCAGTTGCCCGCAGCTGTCTCTGCGATTGTTAGATGTAAAATAGGTAAAAAATACATGTCAAAATGAGGGCCTTTTTCATCGATTCACTTTTTCATCTCTGCGGCATGTGAAGTCACGAAAAGAATTAGAATCCACTAGTATTAGTTCAAAAATGATTGAACTATTAGAGATACCTAGATTTATGAACAGTAAAAATTATTTTGGGAAAAACATAAAAAAAATTTATTTTGTATTTTAACTTTTTGGGTAATAATTTTAAAATACAATTGTTAACATTAATTTTGTTTGTTACCATAAAATTGATTGTTTCGCAAAGTTTGACTTTGATAACCCATAGGTAAGCATCCAGTAGGCGTAGCACCCCTTCACCCCTTTCATAGGTTGCCATTTAAATTATTCAATTATCTCATTTGGTTCGAAAAAAAAACTGTGCGTCGGAGGATACTGATACACAACTGATTTGTTCTTGGTTTCTAAGTAGTAGTGGAAGAGAGTGATAAAAAATCATCGCTTCCAAATTTTCTATTTTTCAATTCAATAAAAACAACACAAATATCACTAAAATGATATAAAATGGGTTAAGCTATCCAATTCTGAGGACTGATTTCACGTTTATGTGAACCTATCAGAGTATATGAAATTACCTTCACCTCAATTGAATTCCATTAGCACAATTCATTCATTTTTTTTTCCATAATTTTTATTGTTCTTTTTGATTCAATTTCTATAACTAGTAATATTAAGTGTACAGTTATTAATTATACAAGTATATATACTTATGCGTTTTTGTTTTAGTAGTTTTCTTGTTATATATTTTCTGCGGATTTATACGACTAGACAACTCCTTAAAAACTGCTACGACTTTGATATAGTTTTTTCATTTAGTTTTGTTTCGATCTTGATAGGGTTTTGTTTTTGTTTTTGGTATATATAATTTTCATATTTTGTTTTAATTTTTTTTTTTTTTGTATATTTAATGCTGCCAATCGAACAAAAAAAAAGAAAATTCAACTAATCGGTTAGGTTAAGAGTAGGCAGAGTTTTGTTACTTGGCTCACAGTGAGAGAAAGTTTCGATATTTTTATGTTTCCTTTTGCTATACGGGACTTATGCAGTAGGTTCTCTAGATAAATACAGCTTGCTGCCTTATAGCCTAAATATTTTGTTTATATGTACAAAAAACACTTAAAATGTAATATTTATTATGCAGAAAATGAACATAATTAGCATTTAATCTCAACACAATAAAACACAATTTGTAATTAATTCTCCCGCCGCCTGTTTTATGAATGTAATTATTGTTCGTGGAAAAAATTGGTTGGGATTTGGTTTCAATTTGCGCAAACGTTTCGGAAATTAATGGAGAATGCTTAGGACTAGCTTCCGTTTTTTTTTTGGTTTATTTATGTTCTCGTAGGTTTTGAATATTTCATTTAATTGTAGTTTTGGTTTTCTCTTTTTCCTTGCCTTGGTATTGCCATGCTCAATCGATGACATCGTCGTCCACGTCGTCGACATTGTCGTTGTTGTTTGGGCCGCTGGAGGCGCCACCGGTCATTAAGCCATTGGACTGCAAAGGCGATTTATTGTTGTCATCGATGCTGCCATTACCCCCGCCACCACCCTCATCAGCACCGGCTCCTCCTCCCCCGCCGCCGCCGCACAGGCCCAGATCGCTGTGTTCCAGGAGCAGACTGTTATTGCTGTTGTGGCCGTGCAACATGTTGTTGTTGTTGTTGCCGACCAGATGTTGCTGCATGCCACCGCTGCCATTGTGGGAGATGCCCCCGCCGGCCGAGGAGGAGAAGTGCTGCAAATGGTGCTGATGCTGATTGAGCAGAGCACCGAGTGCGTTTTCTCAGACAACATCAGTGACCCCCACCCCCGTGTACTGGCAGGCCGAGAGACCGGCCGAATTGGAGCGCGACACGGGCGAGGGGGCCGAGTAGGGGCTGCTGAAACCGGTGGCATGCTGCTTGGCCTTCAATCGCAAGGTGGCAATGCTCGATGACATGCTGGAGCTCATGCAGGGTTCGGCAGCGGCGCGATACATATACGGATTGGCGGGTGTCGTATACGGGCAGGGGGCAGCTCCCACATTCGTGTTGGTCATCGTTCCCGGCAGCATGGAGTTGTTCATGCTCACCGCCACCCCGCTGGCCCCGGTGTTGAAGCAGTTCACCGAGTTCTGGTGATGATTGCTCGTGACCATCGACCCCAGTGGATTGACCGGCCAGGGGAAGGGCTTGGTGCCCAGCGGAGATGGCACCTTGGTCCAGTTGTTGTACGGATACGAGGTGTACAGTGAGTCGTCCGCAAAGGGCTGCATGAACTGGGTGCCAAAGCCGGACTTAAAGTCGGCCGCAGCGACCGCCGCATTCATGGCATTCCGCTCCCGCTTGCGCCACTTGGCCCGCCGGTTCTTGAACCACACCTGAAAGAAGCAAGTGAGACACAACTTAGTTAAAGTTTAAAAAAGCTTTTCTCCAGCCGCCATTTTCTGGTTTAATTTATAACTTGAAAATTTATGTATCTGTGCGGGGTGGCGTCTGCAACGGAAACTTCCCCCAAAAAAGCGCAGGGGGAGCCGCGTATTACGCATGTGCAGTAATTATAAATGTACAAATATACATAAATACTGCCATTGCTGCTTTTTAATGGAGAGCCCTCCGCACACAGACATACCCTCGGGCTGGGCCCACCCCTGCGGGGCTTGGGGCAAGGCAAGGCAACAACAAAAAAAAATAAATCAAAATTATTTTCGCAAAACAAAAAAGTACACAAAGAAAGAAGCTAGATAAAAAAGGAAAACAACAAAATGGCAACTTTGTAATTTATTGCTAAAGTTTGCACAGATACAGATACACGCACACCCACACAGACTCAGCCACAGCCACATATACAAATGACAAAAAAGCTGCGCAGACGTTGGCAGCATTTTGATGAGTTTTTTTCTTCCCCCAAGCGAGTTCTTTGTTTTAACAGCTTTAAGAGCAAGTTAAGATTTTCCACTAAGGACTCATTCGTATGTGATTGCCTAAGAAAATCGTCTTGTTAATTTAAACGATTTAAGTCGAAGAGTAAGTTTTTATAAGGGTGACAAGGAGAAGATTGCTTTCCTTTTCTGTTTTCTCTATTTGTTCTATAAATTTTTCGGAAATCTTTTACTATATTTGATAATGTATAATTAACAAGTATATTCAGAAAAAAAAACGTCTGACAAAATTTTATTAGGATCGAGAATGGAGTTTATACCGTTTTGTAATTAAAATTTGAAGTATATTTAGTTCTTTGAAAAATTCTAGAAAACGCATTCTTAATTTAAGTACAAAGTTTCTTGGATTAGGTACAAAATAATCTTAAAATGACAAGCCAAAAAGTATGCAATGGAAAATGCAAAATATTTCAACACGAATCTCTCCTTAAAATTCTCAATTGGTTAACCGAAATGAACAGTTTCAAGCCACGTACCGGTATCGAAACCGGAACCGAAATAAAATTTTTGTTGAGAACCGGAAACCGTTAACCAGTTTAATAGGAATCAAAAAATCCGTAACCATACCTTAACGCTAATACCGGTACTGTTTCGGATTCATATTATTTATCATATACTACGTTTATACGCACAAAATTTACCATAACTTAAAGGTTTTAAATTTTCTTAATTTTAGTTAAGTTTCGCCCTCAATTTTATAAATATTTTTCATATTTTAAGAAAGTTTTGTTATAATATTTAGAAAAATGTAATGTATGGGAAATCTCAGGTAGATTTTATGTTTCCAATTGTTTTAGAGCATTTTTATAAGCTGATATACCCCTTTGAGTATTTTACCAGCGTATTATGGGCTATATTGGACCGTAGTGGCAAAAGATCTCTAGTTTTGGCATTACGATTATTGCGAATCATAATTGGAAAATATTTTACTGTTTTTAAGAAAGATTTTAAATAAGTTTAGCTCCGATTTCTATCTGTCACATAAACTAACAAACATCAGAGTCAAGATGAGAAATCGGCCTTATGAAATATAAACTTATAGTTTACTACGTGGCAGATAGTTCTATGTGGAAGATAAGAAATCGGACCTAAGCAAGCAGAAAATTTCTTAATTTTTCTGAGTTTGTGTGATACCGGAAAATCTTGGTACCGAATCGGATCCGAAAACCGAAATAGAACCTTTAACCGAAATACTCATTTCGGTACGCACCGGTACCGAAACCGATATTCGATTCGGCATCAATCTCTGGTTATTAGTTTAAGGTTTTATTCTTGTTTAAAGAGTTTTTAAAATATCGAAAAAAATTGGAATTCGAGGGCTGTTCAAGAAGTTATCGGCTTGCCAATCAAGGTTTAAAAAAAAAGTGAAGAGGCAATAATGTCTAATTTGGAATATTGATCAGACATTCTCATCGAATTACCTGAAAACGACAAAATGATGTCCGGATAATACTATTCAGAGCTAAAAATTAAATCGCCTCCCCTGATAATCTTTGGATCTCTTCAGAATTATTTGATTTAAACCTATTACCTTATTTTTAGGAACAAATCGGAATTAGATTTTTATGTGCTATTCTAGGTATGCACACTTATGTTTTAAGAATGTATCTGAATATTTTGAATAGAGTTTCGGTTGCGAATTTTGTGAGGATTTTGTATTCCTACTTTTATAAGATTACTCAGGGCCGATTTCTCGTGTTCATGATTTGACAAATCTAGTATTACGAAAATAGATATTGCCTACTTTAAGGCCGCTTTTGAAATATATTCAATATTGTCTACAAAAACCCGCGCATAATACAACAGATCCCGTTTTGCTTTTCGCTTAATTTATTACCTAAGCCTTAATAATACGGAAAACTGTTAAACAATATTAAATATATTTCAAGAGTAGCCTAAAATTAGGCAACATACATTTTCTTAATGTCCACCTAGATTTATAAATCATAAACATGAAAAAATTGATCTTAGATTTTATTTGCCTCCTCTACCTAATTAATTTTATTCACTTTATCGTATGGAGTAAATAACTGAGTTTGGTTTTAAAGCTTGTGTTATTTTAATTTCACCACAGTTCCCACAAATAGATACATTAACTGTTCGCCTTCGTTCGGGTAATTAAACCAGCTAAATTCGAATTTCATGGAACAGCATTCCAGTCTTGTTGCCGCATTGTTTGTAATCCCCATTTCCACATTGTCCTTTAAATCAACGCACATTTTGTGGGGTTGAAGTTTGAAATTTATGGGTTTGCACCCTGCAGCAACTCGCTCCCAATCCGTAACTAAATGCTGACACGCGCTAGTCTATGCAAAAAAAAAAAAAAAAAAAACATGCAACTCTGTTTGTTTTTGGTGGGAAAAGTCAAACAGTCTAACAAGTGGAAAACTATGGCCTCGTGCCAGCTACCGAATCACAATTTAATGCGCATTTATTTGCTCGGCAATTGCCTTAATCTAATTAGTTGCGGCAGTTAATTGAAATCGCATGAGTCAGACGGTTGCCGTGAGAACTGCAAAAAAAAATTCTGGAAACTTTTCAAGACATAAATCAAAGCCAAGTAAATTCTAATAGCCAACAGCCATGTGTCAATTTGTCAAGGTACATCGTTCAGTTGCCTCATCGTCATCATGGGATGCAAAACTAACGTCATCGATCTCGTCAACTGTCATTTTCACGTATCATTTAGCACGTTGCCAGAGTTTCCAAAAAAAACAACGTTTGCATGATGGGAAATTGATGTCGTTGTCTTTGCCAAAAAAAAAGGCAAAAAGCCAGCGCAATTTTCCACTCAACGAACATCGACTGAAAGTCCTGAGTCCTGCAGAAAATCCTAATTGGTTTTGATGAAAGCGGCAATGACACTCCTGGTTTTCCTTTCCCTATGCCCTATGTTTTATGCTGGTCTTGCAACGCTTCATCAGGTAAAATTGTTCGAAAAAAAAATATGAGTGGCAAAAGTTACGGTAGCTGGAGACACTTTCTAATTTTTTTATTCCCTTTTTTTTTGTGGCAGGGCGAAGAGCTCTCATGAGCTGCCATATTGATTGATGACCACAATTTGCAGCTAAATACGTTTTTTATTTGCTTTGCGAGCAAAAAAAAAAAGAAGAAGTTAAATGTGTGAAATAGATTTCCCATTTCCGGGGTGCACAAAGTTACATATGTATTTGAAATTGAAATAAAACTTTTTAATTTACAGATAAGAAAATCAAGTTTGATTACTCTGCAGGGTGACGGACTGTTGATTTTTTATACATTTATAAGTAGTTTAACTGTTGGTTTTTTTTTTGGAAATGAAGAGAAATAAATCGTGCAATTATTTTAAAATGCATCAGACCTAGAGACTTGAACCCATATTTTTGACGCCAAGTACAAGAATATTTTTACCCTTTACTTACCGATTACTTTTTGAAGACATATTAATAATTTCAATTTACTTCAATTTAGATTTCTAATCTGTTCCATAATAACCAGTATTAAGAAAGTTAATTTATTAAGGGCCGATTTCTCATTTCCTGCATAAACTCCTCCCACTTTTTTAGCGTAGAAGTACTCAGAGAGGGGAGAGCAACATTTGGTGAATGCAGATAAAAAGAGAATCAAAAATAATAAGAGCAAGAAATAAAACAACACTAGCATTGCAAAATGCATCGTTAAGATTTAATTTTCGGTTTATGCTTGGTGCACAGCTTTGGCCGTACAATTTTATTTCTCATTCTGAGTTTGGTTAGCGATGCTTAGGGTTGTGCCAATATTTTTGATAATTAAAATATTAATTTTTTTGTGGAATTAAATAATATTCTAAGTAGAACTTTGTTTTCCGAAGTCAAAAAAGGTCAAATTATTGCCCTGAAACAAGAAAATTACTCATTTCGGCAAGTCGGTAAAAAAATTGGTCCACAATTTTTGGAAAAATCAAGATGATTATGGGCGGTAAAACTTCGGTGACTAAACGAGATTATCGTCGATGAATGAGCTCTGCAAGCAATTCGTTGCAGAGCGCTAATCAGTTAGCAGCTCAATGTGGCTTACAGGTGTCGCGTTGTACGGTTGAACGCGTTTTAAAAAAGTCAAAACCATCGAGTCCCAAAAACTATAGGTGATGTCAAGGCTGCGGGTTAACTTTGAGCTGAGTTTGTAAATATTAATTAAGATTTTTGTTGTTAATTTTTTCGGATGAGCAAAAAATTGAATTAGAACGGTCCTGACGAGTTTTCCCACAACTGAAAGGATTTGAGAAAAGATTGGAGGAGGTTCTTTGATAGATTCTTCGTGCTTTCAGCGACTCTGGATGCTTGGAACAGGCATTTCCAAGCACTCACATAAACTCTAGTGATTAAAAGGAGATCCTGAAAATGAATCTTTTGCCTTATTTGTGCAGCAAGATAACTCATCAATGCACGTATGCCGTGAAACGCCCACGTGTATTCAAGCCAACAATGTGAATGAGTGGCCTGCATATTCTCCTGACATGAATCCGATTAAGATCTTGAAAACATATCAAGATGTCCAAAAGCTAAAAATTGCAATAATTGAGGCAGAACTTTCCCCAAATTTGCTAATGACTTTGGTGGACAGTATGCTAAATCTCATTTTTGAGCTAATTAAAGTTAAGGAAGGAAGGAAGGAAGTTACTCATTACTAAAAAAAACTTTTTTTAAATTGTTTCCCAATCATTTGTCTACCGGTTGTTTGTCGTTCTTGAAGTGTGACTATATATATGCACCAAGCATAAAATGAATTTTTAAATATAAAGGTAAATTTAGCATGGCTACTGCTTTTGTTGTGTTTCTTGCTTATATTATTTTTGATTCTCTTTTTATCTTCATTCACCAATTGTTGCTCTTCCCTGTCTGAGTACTCGTACAATGAAAAACTTGGGTGCGGCTAAGTTATGCACCGAAGTTTAGCACTTTATGTAATACAGGGTTGCCCATATTCGACGGACCCATCTGGCAACGCCATAACTTTTGACAGAGATGTCAGATCGCTTAATGACATACCGCGTTTGAAGCGTCAGTCCAAGCAGATTTTTACCATGGAACAATACACGCCACGCGAGCGCTCTGAAATAGTTGAAATTTACATTCAACAGAACAAGTCAATTGTGAAAACTCAACGTGCTTTTAAAAAATTAAAAAATGTGAAAAGTGCGCCTTCTAAGAACACCATTAAGCGTTTATACGAAAAATTTTCGACTGGTGAGGCTCTTTCTAATCCGAAGAGGCCAAATAAAAGTCGACCAAGGCGATCGGCCGAGAATATCGCTGCCGTACGAGCCAGTGTTGAGAGGTCCCCAAGAACATCCCAAAAACGCCGTTCTCAGCAGTTGGGCATGGCTCGGTCCACTTTACAACGGATTATTCGCGTTGATTTGCATTTGTTCCCGTACAAAATTCAATTGACGCAAAGATTGTTGCCTGCGGACAAGCCTCGTCGATTGGAATGGGCCCAAAGAGTCATCGAAATGGCCGAAGATGACGAGCAATTTTGGAACAAAATTATCATGTCCGATGAAGCCCATTTCACATTGAATGGGACCGTAAATAAGCAAAATTGCCGTATTTACGCCACTGAAAATCCTCAGGAGATTCAAGAAGTGCCTCTTCATGACGAAAAAGTCACAGTTTGGTGCGGCGTTAGTGCGAAAACGGTCATTGGGCCGTTCTTCTTCCAAAATGAAAATGGCCATGCTGTTACCATCAACCAGGAGCGTTATCGCGACATGATGACCAATTTTGTGATGCCAATTATTCGTCGAAAGCGTATGAGGCAGTTCTGGATTCAACAAGACGGCGCTCCACCGCACACAAGTCGCATAACAATCGATTTTCTGAAGAAATTGTTTCCGGGCCGTTTGATGTCGAAAAGTGGTGATTTGGACTGGCCACCGCGTTCGCCCGATTTGACGCCGCCTGACTTCTTCTTGTGGGGATATTTGAAGTCAAAGGTTTACGTTAACAAGCCAAGGACCGTAGAAGAGCTCAAGGACAACATTCGTGAAGAAATAGCCGCTATTCCGGCCGAAATGTTGGCGAAAACGATGGAAAATGCTGCAAAAAGGGCACAATACGCCATCAACGCCAGAGGCGGCCATTTGAGAGATATCATATTCAAAAATTGATGTAAACAAATCTACTTGGAACAAATTAAATGATTAAGATTGCCAACCGCCAAATTTTTATTTTTTTCTTTGATTTTTTAAAAAAAACATGGGTCCGTCGAATATGGGCAACCCTGTATGTAAGTTTATCTGTCATTAAGCAGCTATCTAGAAGATGAGAAATCGGCCCTTAAAAGGTTAAGCATTTCCTTTTAAGGTGGGTAATTTCCTTTAAGGTAATTCCCGTGGATCGATTTTTTAATTTGGTGCTTAAATATAATAGCCATTGTTTAATTTTAAGTGTACCTCAAAAGCAAACGGACGCCGATGTGCTGACCTTGCCGCTCGAAGAGCAACCAAGCAAGCAACATTTGCTTGATTTAGAAATAACAATCATTTGGTTATAAGCAGCTAATTCATTGTGTGATTCGAATAGACATCTTTCCTTATCCTATCCTTTGATTTCCAATTAAAAAAACTTTAACAAAAGTTAGAAAAAGTCTACATAAAATGGATCACCTCATCCACAGTTAATTTTTTCGCTACAAAGAGTCAACTTAACTGCAACATCCCTAACTGACCATTTGGTGGCTTCTTTATGGCAACCTAAAATCGTTGTTTTTTACACTCACCAATGTTTGTACCATTTTCCACACCATTGGCAACACCTGACTATAAAAAAAGACCACCTTCATATTGGTATTTTCAATTCCAAACTCAATTTGTGGAAAATGGTGCGGCAAGGCAGAGAAACAACTGTTTTTATAGCGAGAGAGTTGTTGTTGTTTTTTCTTGACTTCAAATTGAATTAAACGGCGAGTACATTCGAAAAATGTTTTCAAATATAAAAGGAGCAGAGGAGAATGCAGACAGACAAGCGAACATATTGCCATAATTGCTGGCGCATGTAAATCCATGGATTAGTAGCTATCATGGACTGGCCTAAGAAACACACACAATGTTTCCCCCCCACCCTGTTCAGCTACTGCAGAATGCCTTTGTTTGCTGCGACGGGGCTGCTCTTTTTTGGCTGTTGTTGTTTTTTTTTTCTTTGACAATTTAAAACCCACCCAGATTTATATAGCGAAGTTTGACTGCAGTGTAATCCTTTTGTATATTTGATAAATTTTATTGCCTGCGCTATTATTATAGTGAGCCACCCCTATATAGGCATGATCATGATCATTAATTCTTGTGCGGTTTCTAATTCATTAAACAACCCTCGATGCACGGGTCGCTGACAAATTGCCTTTGCTTTGCATTTGATGATGACGGAGGGGGTTGGCACCCCATCCGGGCAAATGCAAAGCGAACCTTTTTGTCATCATATAATGGACCATAAAACAAACTGTATCAATATTTTATGCATTTAGCTCGCTCTTTCTCTGTGTTAGAAGCAAACACATGTTTCGATTGACATCATTTCCAGCTAGCACCCCATTTGAATTGGTGACCCCGACGACACTTGTTCCGCAGCTAATTTCTTTATGAATGAGAAAATTTCTTGGCATATGCATTGAACAAAGAACAAATTTGCATAGAAAAACCATGAAATATTCGTGCTAACGGGAACTTTAGCCAGATGTTTTTTATTTGCCAGCTAATTGCCTTTTTATGACAAACAAAAAAAAACTCAAACTGAAGTCGGTAGAGACACATTCGCAAAATGATTGATCAACGTGACGACGATGACCCTTTTCCTTGCCTGCCTGTACAATTAACGCCTAGTTGGCCCATGCTGATGTCGCCATACGCTCAAATAACAATGACGATGATCATCATCAGCGATCATCGATCATTTGGCCATATCTATGTCGTCTTCTTGACTGACTGACTGTCACAACAAATAGATATCGCTGGGATATAGCTTGTATTTGCCGCTTGGCGCCACTTATGAGCATACAAAACTCTTCAACTGTTTGCCAAACCATCGTGTTTACAAACAATTACAACTGTTGTGCAGCTCAAAGATATCTAGGCAATATCTCAGACATAGAAATACCTCTGGCCTGTCAATAGAACCAGATATTAAGCAAATACATAGTTGGTTGCCAGATAAGCAGCTCCCTCACTGCGTTGCGAAATTGCAGCAGCGAAAAGTGTTAGCTGGCGGGGAATTTATGGCAACTTTGCACCACTGCAGCAACTCCCTTTCAACCTCTCCCCCTGGGCCATAAATTTATGCCCTGGTCCAAATGGGTTTTGTGGTTTGGCTGTTTGGTCAGGCGTTTAAGCCGAGCGCGAATTCAAACGATGCGACATATTTACGAGTTGGACGTTTCGTATCTGCATGTCCGTCCGGTCAGTCGCCTTGCGGTAACGTCCGGACTGGCCGCACAGTAATTGCCGCATAATGTGGCATCCCCCCCCCCCCTGGTTTGTTTACCATTTTGCGGTTCTGGTCTGGCAAATTAATAACAAATTATGCTCTGTGCTTACCCTGACTCGCGCCTCGGTTAGATTTGTCCACATGGCGATTTCCTCGCGCGTTGACATATCCGGATATCGATTACGGCTAAATGTATGCTCCAGCTCCTGCAGCTGCTGTGAGGTGAAGTGTGTACGCTGACGCCTCTGTCGCTTGTTCTTCTTATCGTTCTTGGGCTCATCGGAGCTGGTTGTCATCGGTTCGTCGTGGCCAGAGCTTGATATGTTTTCTGTTTTGATTGTGGTCTCATTGACGCTGCGATTGCCTGCAAAAAGAGTCAATTGGAATGTGGTGAGTAGACTGAGTGAGTAGTAGAGATAGCTAGCTGCTTATTAATAGGTTATACCATGTGGGTTTGTACTTAAACTTGGTGGCTTAGAGATCTTATAAAACGATGAAAAAGACACTTATAAGACAATCCAAAATCAAGCCCATTCATCTCAATGAGAAAGGACTCATCCATTCTCCTGTTTCTTTCCTTTTAAATTTTCCGTTTTTTAGTTTGTGTAATTTTATACACTTAATTTCCGATCCCATAAGCTATATATATTCTTTATCAGGACGATTATGCTTTGTTTGTCCGTCTGTCTGTTCGTTTGTCTGTCCTTCTGTCTGTCTGTCTGTCCGTCTATCTGTCCGTCTCTCAGTTTTAAAGCTATTGAGCTGAATATTTGCACAGAGTCTTATTTTTACTTCACGCAACTAATATGTCGGAACCGTCTGGATCGGATGACTATATCTTACAGCTGCCATAGGAACGATCGGTCATAAAATAGGACTTAATGAGAATACATTTGAAAGTGTACTCAGCAGTAACTATGAATATCATATGCTGTCAAACAATTCTGCAAAATTTGGTCAAAATCGGATGACTATATCTTAGAATCAAACGGTCAGAAAATGTTTCTTAATGAATTTATCATGATAAATGCTCTTCATAATAAGGAATAATTAAGGAACATTTCGCTTATATAATTTATTTTGTATAACTATATCTGCTCCAAATTCAAGTGCAAACTATGTATGACGCTTCCCATAACCGACTCCTTTAGATAGATAATTTTAAAATCAAATAAAGTTTGCATACTTTTAAAGGCACTTATCATGATCAATTTTGTGTGTATAAATGTAGTATATGATAGCGTTCTTAAATTTAGTAATAACGAAAATTAAATGATTTCAAACAGATATGCAAAAATATTTTGTCGGAGTCGGGAGACTATATCCTATAGCTGCCAAAGAAGCGATCGGTCGAAAAATGTGCCTTATTAAGAATACTTATTTGTTCAATAATTATAATTTTAATGATTTTGAATTCATAAATATCTGACATCTATTTCCTTTATATATTCTTTTGTGTTTGTGTATGAAAACTTTATCACAGTCGAAGCTAGGTTTGTCTTCTAGTTATAAGTGGTTTTACATATTTCGCCATAACTTCTGTGATACTACTCCGATTTGAAAATGTGATATACCAAATTACTGCTAATAAATATGTCTACAAAAAAGCAAACTCACTTTATACTTAAAGTTAATCGTTTTCGAGTTAAATCGAATTAATTTTTTGAAAAAAATTTTTTTCCGTTTTTTTTTTCAAAATTTAGATCTAAAAAATTTGCGAAAATTCCAAAAAGATAAAAGAGGTTAATTTTCATTTTTTATCGTAGTAATACATCAATAAGGCGTTTAACAAGCTATCGGGTGTTAAAATCGGTTTATTAATAGCCAAGATATAACCAACTGAGTAAAGCCTGCCTTTGAGCAGGATTCCATATAAAACTGTGCAACAGTTCTCTGTTAAGCTACTGTGAAAAAAGGTTACATTACAGAGTTTGCGACCTAATGGAGATTCTCTGTCGTAAGTAAAAAGAAAAAAGCTGAATTTTAGTACTATTATATTCCAAAAATAAGGGTTTCCCAAAAATTCGAATTTTCTTCTAAGTTTTAATTGGTTCTTTCAAGTATGCTAAACCGTTTCGGTTTCCCAGCAATTGTTTTTACACAGATGCTATCAGGTGCCTAGCTTAGCTTTCTTTTATTGCCTCCATCTGAAAGTTAATGTGATAATAAGTGGGCAGTTTATCTTCATTGATAAGCATGCGCCAGGGCAGAACTCAACATTTGCGTGGCGCCACACATCATTGCCGGTTCACGGTGCAAATGGACAACCATTACTAATTGTCATGCAACCTTCAAATGACGCCCCCAAAAGCAACTTCAAACGGTGTACGCCGCCTAGCCTAGTTTCATTATTATTTACGTACATATAGTTGATTTTGTTTTTTTTTTTCGGTGGGGAGCTACCAGATTTACAACCCGTTAATGTATGTTCGGCATGTCATCGATCATGGCGGCGTGCTTTCTGTGTTGTCGAGGCTTGTCGTTGTTTGTTCCTCCTACTGCCGAAAACTTAATCAAATAAACTAAATTACTGGCCATATGAAATATCATTTTCAATTCGGTATCGTCGTCGTCGTCGTCGTCGTAGTCGTCACGTCGCAAATCAAAGGCATTCTAATCGAAAACTAAACGCAACCCAAGTGAGTGAGTTTTGCCGACAAAGGTGGAAATGCGTGGCCAAATGATTATAAATTATGCTTCTTATCGCCCCGGCCGATTGATAACGAGTCAGAGAGTTGTGATTGCGTGTGTACTCACCATCTTTGCGATCCCGGCGATTCGTTAACGAGGATGTTGTCGATGTCTGAAAGTTATTCAAGTGGGTGCTATCCAAACTATTTGCTACGGCGGTCATGGAGCTATGACTATCACGAAAATCACCAGTTTCGGCCCAAACTGAAAAGAATAAACCAGCAGGCGAGGAAAAATATACAAAAAAATTAATGTTTTAACAAAAGTTTAACTATAGTATACATATATGTAGGTAAGAGCGCAAGTCTTCTGGCCTAGCAGGGCGGCAGCTGCTTAAAAGGTCATAAAAATGCGTTTAAAAAGGATTTATGGGGGCGTAGTTGGAAATGGGCTTTTGGTTAGCGCGATTAAGGAAACAAGGATGCCCAGAGGAGGCCAACTTAATTGTTTTAATGAAGTATTTAAGAACAGCTTCGCTTCGAAGGGGTTGCCCAAGTAGGCACATAATCTTTGACCATAAATCTGTCTCGCTTAATTTGCTTCCGTTCAATATACGACATAATTGCTGTAGTTAGTCACGCCTATTTTCATATTAATTAGTCAGTCATTGACACATTTGCTAGCTGCTCCCACAGATTTATGGCCGCGGCAATTGATTTTTTTTTTTTTTTGGGGGTTTATTCCGCCTCCGTCCAAGGTGTGTGCCCATATGGCCTAGGGGTCTCGACTTCCTGGTCGCCTGCTCCTAAATCTTAGGAACTGACTTCCTTGGCCATTGCCTTAGCATACTTGGGTAATTTATGGCATTTTCACATGTTGAACAGTTTTATGTGGTTTTTAAAGTGCCAGGCAAAACACCCGCGGTGACATTTGAAACAATTAGCTCTCGGTGTGAAATTTGTTGTACTGGGAGGGTGCGACATTAATGTGAACTAAGATGCTCCCTTAGGGCCAGCTCAGGCAAGTGGTTGCCTCTAGCTAAATTAATTACTTGGTATTTTTTTTGATTGTTAATAATTTATGCCGCTGACAACACAATCATCTGGTGTTTAAAATTCGAACAGTTTACTAGAAAATATTTTTATGAATTTTAATGAGAAATTGTGAGGTAAAAATTATAATTTGTGACTTAACAGTGGGGTTTCGTTCAATGCCACTCAAAATGTATTTTTATTTTGTTCAGTAAAATTAATACACTAGCAAAAGCTAGCCCCATTATTATAGACAAATAACTTTCCTAACTAAGACATTTTCCAGCCGACCAGTTCTATGGCAGCAACAAGATATAGTCTCCTGATTTCAACCAAAATCTTGCAAATCTGTTTAAATGCATTTAATTTTCGTTATTGCTGAGTTTAACCAAATTTTGTATAACTGTTTAAAAGCATAAAATATTCATAAATCCTGAGTTTGAGAACGTAATAATAGAAATTAAAAATAGAAGGCTAACATTGGCTACGCCGATGTTTTAAATACCCTTGCAGTTTTTAAAAGACGCTACCATTGATAACAAAAAAGTTTTTCTTACTAGAGCTAGTTTTTTGACCGACCGTTTATATGGCACCTATATGCTATAATCATCCGATTTTGATAAATTCTTCCAGAATTGTCTGAAAAGATATAAAACTAATATATACAAAGATTGGTGACGCTACGATGGAAAACAAAAAAGTTTTTCCCAGTAGAACTAGTTTTTTGACCGACCGTTTATATGGCAGCTATATGCTATATTCCTCCGATTTTGATAAATTTTTTCAGAATTGTGTGGAATCATATGAAAATAATATATACCACGATTGGTCATGCTACGGTGGAAAACAAAGAAGTTTTTCTCACTAGAACTAGTTTTTTGAACGACCGTTTATATGGCAGCTATATGCTATAGTCATCCGATTTTGATAAATTTTTCCAAAATTTTGTGCAAGTATATAAAACTAATAAATACCACGATTGGTGACGCTACGATGGAAAACAAAAAAGTTTTTTTCACTAGAACTAGTTTTTGGACCGATCGTTCCTATGGCAGCTATATGATATAGTCGTCCGATCCGGCCGATTCCGACAAATGTGCAGCCTATGTGTATCTAAAGACTTTTTGCAAAGTTTGGTCAAGATAGCTTTAAAACTGAGGGAGGAGATGGCATAGAAACAGACGGACGGACCGACGGACCGACGGACAGACGGACATGGCTATGCAGACTCAGCTCGTCATGCTGATCAAGAATATATATAGTTTATGGGGTCGGAGATGTTTCCTTCTATGCGTTACAAACATCGTGACAATTTTAATATACCCTCTGCAAGGGTATAAAAAAGTTTTCATATTAAGACCCATTTTACGACCGACGATACAATAAAGTCGTTATGAAAACGAATTAGAAGTGGAAAGTGTTTATTAAATAATTAACAGAGCATTTGAAGTAGTTTGTCGCATTATATTAAAATTTAAGTTTTGCGATTTGCTTTATTAGAAGAAAGGGAAAGATAATATGAGGTTCAACAGATTAGTGGCTTGCAGTAAAAAGCAACATTTGTATTTATCAAGATCGAATCATATATAGCGGAGATATAAAAGATTTAGCTTACGTCATATATTTGAAGTCAGCATGCGCTGTCTGCTAACCAAATGTTAAATTAACAATAATGTTAATGCTCTGTTAATTGATATAAATAAAGGCTTTTAAATTCTACTTCCCCTGAGAATGGAAGTGGATGGCAGTATCGTTGAAATTGATGATGTTAAAAGATTTTGCTATCCTGGAATTGGTCTTGCGAAATAAGACGGCGCAATGGTAGATGGAGGGAAGATGACAGCATCGCGAAGATGGCTCTGCAAAGAAACCCGCAAGGCAGCCGGCATAGAGCTCGTCCTCGACAGACAGGGATGCGCACAATCCAACCAAAACCCGGACAAGTTCAAACTAACTAAGGAAGAACTTTGTTTTCGCCCTAGGCTTCTAATATTGTTTTTAATGTCAAATGACAAGCTATTCACATTGAAAAAAAGACAATATAAGGAACTACTAAATTGTTATTTCTCATGCGTCGGACAGTGTGAACCCAGCCTTAATTACGCTTTTGTTTCGTAAGAAAAAAACTCACACAAAATCAAGGGAACAAGGTATTTTGTAGTCGGGGCACTTGAGAGCAGCTATTAGTTATTTTTTAAGTCACTACATCGACGACTTCCAATATACAAAATAGCTGCTCTATTACAAACTTTCGTACAACAAAGTTAATTTCCAGAACTCTCCAATTTCGTTGAATTCTAAAACAAAATTTTTTTTTACGAATTTTCTGTATATAACAATAATTTTCTGTTCCTTTGAGAATCGCTATACTTTGTTAGATGATGTTAGTTCTTATCGATGTTTTCTCAAAAGAAGTGATTAATGCATAATACGCCTCGAAAACGCAATGGTATGATAAAGATTTGCATCACTTATTTTGCATTATCGTATTTCAAATAACCCTTAATATATAATTTAAATAATCAGCCTAAGCATTAGAAGACGATGCTTTCATTTTTTCCACTTTCATGGTTTTTCTTGATCTTTCCTAATCAACGCCTCGCTGCAACCTTAAATGATTGTCTACTCCCTCTCTTCAAAACGACAAAACGTCTCTTAATAGCTGCTGGCTGTTCCCATTTCCAACCTGGGCATGTCCCCCTAAATGGGTCGTCGCCTCGTTCTTAATCGTAAAAATATTTTCTTAACGACACACGTTCTTAAAAAAACGCACCGAAAATCACGTACCGCGGCGATTTTTATTTGTTTAAATATTTTTAACAAAATGCTCTATTTTCTGTTTTTTTTCGGCTAGCGACTAATTTGAGTTTGATTTTTGTGCTATTTGGTTTGACAGGTTCGAGAAACTGTTGCTGATGTTGTTGTTGTTGTCATCTGTCAGTTGGCGCTGACATTTGTCGCAGCAGTTGTTGCCAGAGTTTTACAATGTTTTTCAAGGTTTGCCGCATGCGTGAGTGGCAAGTGTCAATAGTGAGTGGGCGTTGCCCGGACGGACATGTCAAAAGTTGTGACAACAAGTGTCCCAGTCACTTTCGTTTTTTTTTTTGTCATCTTAATTGTTGTTCTTATGGGCGGCCATTTTGCAGAGGCGTTTGCCGGGCAATGAGCAATAGAAATTGTTATTTGCCTTTTTGACTATTGTCGTTAGCCAAACAAAAGTCAAGAGTAAACACACCCCCGGAGTTGCACTATTAATCAAATGATAGGGCAAAAAAAAAATTAGAAATGATTTTGATTTTTATGTAGGTAAGTACACACTGTGCTCGTCTGCTCACATTTGTCCATTCATAAACATTTTTTCCACACATTTTCACAAAAACTTTTGACACACGACACGGCCAAACAGACGGAGCAATAAATTATCCCGTCTAGGACTGTCAAACGGAAACCTCACCAGGCGCACCCAAAAGACCAAAACAAACAAAACGAACGCCACAAAGGGATCGAGCTGGGATGCTGGACAAATGTACGCGTCCTTTGACACGAAGGACGAAAAATAAAGAGAAGTAAAACGTTTACTTGTCGAATTTGGTGACCAAAAACAAACGATTAATGTGACAGTCGAATTTGGGATTGTGCACACACACACATAAAGAAGACAGGATGAGCCCTCTCCTGCTGTTGCTATTTTGACAAGTTAGTTGCTTCCCTTTTGTTCTCCACGGGCTAAACCACTCGCAGGTATACGAAAAGGGTTAAATGATTGCGGTTTTCCAATTTCATGCTACATTTGTTCAACAAAAAGTGATAATAGTTATACGATGCTTCGGCCATATGCCGACATTTTCGTCCACCCTCAGTCAACAAATTAGCCTAATTCTATTTGGCAGTGAATATAAAAATTAAGCAATAGAAAAAGTTAATTTTTATATCTCGCAAGCATCTGCACAAGTTAATCCCAGGACATAGACATATGTTATGGCCATATAATGAGCTACAAAAACTACCAGCACATAAAAATCACTGCAACCCCTCAAACAACCCCAAGCTAAATTGCATTTGGGGACGAGTCCTGGCCAGACCCGGCCAGCTCATTAGTTGTGGCTGCAGATAAGGACAGGCGGCTCCCCCCCAAAACTGTCCGGACTCCTTGTAGTTTTCCACTGCAATGCCTTTTTCAGTAATTTTCCCAACTGTCAGCTCAAATTTCTGCTCCAGTTGATGCCATTGGGTCATTTCCTCCAAACAGGAAACGAGCCAAAAACCAAAAGCAACCTCTGGACTGGACAAGTTTGTTTCCTCAGATAATCTCTAATGCGACATTTTTACGAAATTGTACGATACGGTATAATGAGAAAAAGGAGGCGGCGAGTGGACGGAACAATCCGCAATGAAGTTTTTGGTTGAAGTTTTGCCGTGGCGAGACAAGGCAAGGCAATTCCGGACTGGGGAGGAGTGTGGTATGGTGAGGGGAATGTGGCTGGTTGCCATAATGACATTATAATTTATATAAACGAAATCAGTGCCAGGCGGTGAAGAGAGAAAGAGAGAGAGAGAGAGTTAGCCGGGATTGATATATGCGTTGTCTGCAGTCAAACTTAAAGTGGGCGGCACCCAAATGGACAGTGGCTTAAAATGATTCAATAATACGTTGATGAAAACAAATGATTTGAGAATTTTTAAAAATTAACAATAGCCTGGCACACTAAAGTAAGAAAACAAATGGGTTAAATATTTATTTACTGAATCGGTATTGTTTTAAAATCATAAAAGGATTAATTTTCGTTTTATGTATGCAAGTTTAAGTTTTGGTAAGTACAAAGTGCTTGATCTAAGTACAAAATTCTTCTAATAAAATTGATTTTTTAGCGATTCCCCTTGATTAACCAAGTAATCATTATTATAAGATTAGTCTGAAATTTTAATGCATAAAATGAACCATCTCCAACCTAATAAAGTATAAATATTCTTAATTAGTGTGACAACAGAGTTGATAGTACGTCCGACTGTTTCTATGCTATCTCTTTTGCAGAGCTGCAAAAGATTTAAATCGTTTGTGATTTTAAATCTTGGTGAATTATTTGCAATTCGATTGATTCCATCTATAAATCATCAAGATTCAAATCTGATTCAATCATTAAAGATTGCTTTAAGGTGACTTATAATTCATTTTAGAGCAATCAGATACTTAATATTTTAAAATAATTTATTTGATTTATATTATTTAAGATTTCAATCATTTGATTTAAGTCATTAAAAATTTCAATCATTTAATTTAAATCATTAAAGACTTCAATCATTTGATTTAAATCATTTAATCAGTCATTCAAATCATTTGATTTAAATCATTTAAAATTTCAATCATTTGATTTAAATTATTCAAGATTTCAATCATTTGATTTAAATCATTTAAAATTTCAATCATTTGATTTAAATCATTTGATTTAAATCATTCAAGAGTTCAATCATTTAATTTAAATCATTAATGATTTTTTCATTTGATTAAAATCAAACTTTTGCCATCATTTAATGATTTGATTTAAATCATTTCTGGTGATTTCTGTGATTTTAATCATTAAAGATTTCAATATTTTCATCTCAATCATTAAAGATTTCAATATTTTAGATTTAAATCAAATGAACAAATTTAAATCTTCAATGATTTAAGTCAAAAATTTTTAAATCTTTAATGACTTAAATCAAAATATAAACAATTCTGATTGCTCAAAAATTATTTATAAATCACCTTAAGGCAATCTTCAATGATTGAAACATATTTAAATCTTGGTGATTGAAAGCAGAAATAAAAAAACGTTTTTTTTTAAATCAGGTTTTGATTGAATTCGGAATCAATCCCGAAATTTTTGATTAATTTTACAGACCTGAATTTCCGTCAGTTTTAAAACAATATGCAGGAAGTCCACCATACATTGTCCATTTATTGGAACTGGCCAGAACATTTGGTCCAAAAACCAATTGAAGTAATAACAACTGTTTTTTTTTCTATAGTAGCATCTATAAACTTGGCCTTTTATTAATTGTATATGTTTTCCAATAATTCTACCAAGTTAAATTAAAATCGGATAAATCATATTTAGGCTGAGTTACGATCTTTCTCTGTGATAAAATGAGATTTGATCTAGCTGGTCATAAAAGAGAGGAAGCTTGTCACTTAACTAAATGGTTTATAGCACATAATATAATTCATTATTGTCAACATTATAAGTGAATAAATAACTAGCATAGTTATAGAAAAAATGTCTGTGGTATGATACATTAGAGGTCAAAAAACAGAAGAAAATAACATTATAATCACTCAACTAGCATCGTTTATACGCGAAAATAATATTTAATCTCTTTTAATTTCAATCTTTATTTAAGTGCAACTTGTGCATTTTTGTTATTTGAGTAAGTTTGAAAAACTAGAATTTTCCATTGAATACTTTACATCAGCGGTGGTCATGAAATATAAATTTGGGAGCAGTCCAACAACAACAGAAAGAAAAAAACAACCCTTATAAGCGAGGCTCGAGTCGAGCAGCCGTCTGTCAGCCTAAGTCTTGGTAAGCATTCTGCGATCGGGCTGTAACAAAGCTACACTCAAAAGTTATAATATCAATTTGATAATCAATAGCATTTATTTTTTGGTATCAATATAAAGGCCTATTCTCAGATGACATCAAAATTATTTTTTTCAAAATGCTTCATTTAAATAGAAACACTTTTGTAGAGCTTTAAAATCAGAATACTTTTGAACAGCTGGTTTATTTATATTAGGCATAGTCAAATATAATTTATGTCATCTTAAATCTAGCTTATGATGCATATACAGTCATTTCTTGTTTTGACTTTTAAGAAGATTTGTTTATAATTGATTAAGTAAATCGATTAAAAAGGCTTAAAGTTGTGTCCTTAAGTTTTTAAAAAAAAGAGTTAAAAGTAAGTAAGATTTTTACCAATTTATTTTAATCAAGTATTCAAGAACGGAAAATATATATAACACATTTGATTTTACTTAACATTAAAACTGAATCAGGTCTGTATATAATTATGATAAAATATCATTTGATACTTCGTATTTAATAAATTTGATACTATGAATGAAATAAAAAAAAAAAACTTTTAAACTGATGGCTAAATAGTTTTATTATGATGATTGTTGTTTATTTTAGAAAGATTTATATTTAGACAATTATATTTTTGAAGCTAAGAACATTTATAAAGTATCGAAAATTTTAGCACCTTTTTAAATTTCAAATCAAAGGTCAATTTGATAAGGTTTTATTTAAGTCAACCATGAACCACTGTGCACTGAGCTGAGCTGGTGATTATCCTTGCTGGCTGGTCACCACTTGCAATTTATGGGCTGTTTGTGTGTGTGTGTGTATTTGCCATGCCAATTCCAGGCATGATCTTTTGTTTTTGCGGTTAGCATTTCGGTGACATATGTGAGCAATTTCACAGAGATTTACTAGAAATGAACTAAAGATTTCACAGATTGCAGCCCTTAAAGCGACACAAAGCTTTAAAAACTCAACCAAAGCAAATTACAAAATGGCTGTGCGAAAAATCGATAAAATGTATTTATATTCATACAGAAATTTGGTAGACATGGCCTGACAAATACAGCCGGCCGCACGGAATTTAAAGTAGCTGCTATCCTGACAAGGAAGTAGGTAAGTGTACATATGTACGAGTGAGTATCTCCCCCCTCTTGTCGTGTGTCTCATGTGCGTTGTCTGCGTCTAGGCCAGGATTTTGTTTATGTTTTTAGTCCTGGCTGCACGTGCCATTAACACTTAGTGGCAGCAAACAAGTAACCACCATACATAGATAGCCAGATTTCATCAGAAACTCAAGCTCAAGAAGATTTCATAATTTTATCAACGGCATCGGGCCACAAACACTGTCATAGGCAAATAGTTCTCAACCATATCTGTAATGTCTTGGCAAACAACAACAACAAAAATTACTTGTAAAAAAATAACAGAAACAAAAACATTTTATTATTATTTGTAGAGCAGCCACAAAAAAAAAAAAAACATAAGTAAACTGCTCTGATTTGGTTTTGTTGATTTTCGGGTTTGCTTCAAGCAAATAGAAGAGGAGAATGTTCTGTGAGGCATACATATTTAGATATGCATACTTATGTAGTTATAGATACCCCGAGATAAGTCTCTAATTGCCTTGCTATGGTGAAATGTTGGGACAAGGTCAGGGAGTTTGGGATAGAAACAGAATTTACAGTGATTATTTCTAGATTTAGGAAGAAGAACCTTTGAGAAGTATTTCATTTTGGAGTTGCTTTTCAAAGTTTGAAATAGAAAATGTATATGAATAATATTAAGATTTTGGAAATCAGCTAAAATTGGGAAAATTTTATTAAATTAGATGCATTGAGTAACTTTTGACCGCTTTCATTGTTAAAGCTATGAAGAGTTCGGGAATAAGAAGTGAAAAAATAAAATGAAATAAATTTTGTCCATTAAATGCAATTTTCAAAACTATTGTCAATACACGTACTAAAACAGAGATGTCCAACGCCTATACTCGCAGGCCTCTTTTGTTGTTGCCTAGCTCACCGCTTTAGTCGCGAGCATTGAAATTTTCAGTCAGAGCAAAAACAACTACATTTCTTGTTGTAATCCCTCTCAATACAACTTTGTTGCGAATTACTACTCAACTTAGAGTTTGTAGTTATTGCCGACTGATTAGAAGAAAAACATAAGATTCTTTATATGTATTGTTGTTTGCTCTTTCATATGCTTTTAGTGGGCATCCCTGTACTAAAGCACTGTTCTCAAGGGTGCCACAGCAAATTCTTCCGACCAAACTCCAATCAAATTCCAATTCTTAGGTTCCACAGAAGTATCTTCTGGTGGGTTCCCAACTTGAAATGGAAAAAAAAATTGATCACGTCCCTATTCTGATGTTTTTTTTCGGGACCAGCGCGAATTAGGTACCTGAAGGTTCTTGAAACAGTAGTGTATAGGCAATCAACTCTTTTTGGTGTAGACAAGATTTGCCGAGTTCGAGTGTGGTCATTCGATTTCGGTTAAAATTTATTATAGTAAACATATTTTTAAAACGTTTAATGTGGAATCTGTTGTATCTTTAACCCTGTTAGAGAATTTAGACCATGATCTATTACACAAAACTTTTAATTATACTTTCGAATAAAAAAAATTGATTTAGTGAAGTTCTGTGGCAACGACTTACAACAGATTTCCAAATTAACCGAAACGAACAATTTTGTTTATAATTCATAACTGGTTAAAACACTTTTCGCAGTTAGTGGTTAACAAATTTTTGATTTTCTGCTAACCGAAATTAACCTACCGCCATTTTGTTTTTGTAAAATGTTTGCTGAATATTTATAAAACTAAGAGAGAACCCTGATTTGAATCGGACTATTATTCTAGTCACACTTTCAAAGTTAACCAGATCTTCTGCTTCTCGGGGGGCTTAGGGTTGACTGCAATATTAAAACTGTTTTATGTGGATTTTGTTTGTAATTTGTTAGCAAGCAGTGTCAAAAACTATCATCCTTAAGACAGCTGCCGACAACATAATTCAAAGAGTGAGGCCCACTTCTCACACATTAAAGAGTTGTCGTGGGCTTTAAAAAAGTATTAACTTTTTTTTATTGTTTTACACGCTGCGTGCATAATAAAATTCATTTTGGGGAAATTAATGTACCTATAGATACGTGAACTTGAAATCCTTTGAGCGCAAAAAGCGAAATAAAAACACGCACAGAAGCCATAAAATGTATGAGAAAGAGAGAGAAAGAGCTGTTGTACCCAAAAATAACAGCAAGAAAGAAACTAAAAGGTGAACATAAAAAACTGCAATAATAAAAAATTATTTCCACATATAAATATCCATATAAATAACTTGAATTTTTCATAACACAAACAAATTGTGTGTGTCCGCCTGTGTTTGTGTCGGGGGTTTTCCAACATGGTGGAGTGAGTTGACCATTAAATTGGCCAATAATTGAAAATCCAATTGCATCCCGGGCACTTTGGGCACGTTGCGTGGCCATTATTTAAACAAGAGCGTAAACAATAACGACAACAACCAGAACCAGAGTGAAATTTGTTACCAACATTGCTCGTGACCTGACCTGCACCTGCAGCTGGAGCTGCAGCCTCCAATGTAAACGTTGATTGTCTGACTTTGGTGTATGCGTGTGTGTGTGTGCAAAGGATAACTGCCGTCGTGCATATTTTAAATGCGCACCATTTTTGTGTTAAATTGTTTTGGCACGCAAATAAATGCCAGGACAGCTGCGTCCATGTGGCAGTCGGAATTTCGGGCTTGGTTCACTGCACTTTTTGGCAAGGGCAGAGTGCAAAGTTTGTGAGGCTGTTAACCCCCGTCGGCCCCAGAGTCAAGCAAAAGGTGACAGCTAACAAATCTCTAAGCCAAGGCAGACAAATATATGTTAAGTAAATGTTTAATAGCATAGACGAGAAACGGGGTAAAGAGAAATACATATTAGGTAGCGGAAACTCACACCGAAAGTTGTGATTTCGCATAGACAAATTTTGGACATATAAGTGCATATTTTTAGTGCAAATCATCAAAAAAATTTAATAGGGTCTGTTCCCGTTTTCGATTTCAATCAAATCATGCAGGATCGAAATTAATGAATTTTCTCGCTTCTAAAAATATACAATGTGATATTCGGCTTATAACTTCGGATTTTCATTTAATTTCATTCGAATTCGGAAACGAGAACAGTCCTTAATATTTCTAATTATCTGAATGATAGGTTAGGCACAAAATGATACTTTTAATACACTCATAAAAACTTCTCTAAGATACCCAGTGAAAAGGGGAAGAATTGAATACATTTTTGCAGAATGTTCTTATGTATCGGGAAAAGGTTCTGTTTATTATGATATTCGGTACTGAATAAACACGTTGTTCCTTATTTCGGAATGTACCGGTAAAGTTTAAAATTCTCTTAAACAAAAGTAAGTGGTGTGTCATTTGAAGCATATTAAAAACTAAATTTTGTCTGCGATCAAAATCTACAGATGACAGCTCCAAATCCCAAAGAATATAGAAAACACGAATTTTTATAAGTTTGACAAAGAAATATACTTCGCTCCAGGTTTAGCGACAGAATATTAAAATAATGCTCTAAGTCTTTATTTCCCGATGCATCTGGTGACTGTTGAGATTGCATGACAATATTATGGTCAGCAAAGAACAATTCACATCTTGGGCCGGCGAGTCCCTTGATGATTCCCAAAAGAAATATATATATATAGGATATACTGGTTTTTAGTGACATTTTTTGATATTTATCAAATGATTTTTGGCAGGCTCAAAGACAAGGTTCATTATAATTCAATCATCAACGAAAAGTCCAAAATTTTGTTGGACATTTCACTCATGAATGCATGAAAATATCGTAAAAAATATCCAATCGCTTTAGAAAAATATCAGATATTGATATATCGTTTGTTTACAAAATATCGATATTCGATATATCGATCACATTTCTGGCATCCCTAGTTCACAGAGTTGGGACTTAGTCCAAGACTTTAAACTGATCGACCTAAACGTATTGCGAAAATTAAATAAAGATCGTTTCAGTGGTTTGCATACATTTACTTTTATATATATTTGTAAAGAAGATTGTGTAGAAAATGGGCATTTCCATTCTGAGGAAATTTTAATCTAAACAAAATCTAAAGGGCAAGACTTTTGTATATAATAATTATTTGAGGGTTTTTAAATATCATTTATATTCCTAATTTTTGGTTTTCATTTAAAGAAAACTCCCGCTGAGAGTCATAAATGCACTTAAAAGTTTATGGGAATGATTCTTAGTCAGAATCGAGTGGTAATTTGGGATTTGATTTGATTGGATTGTGATTTTACCAACAAATACCAAAATACTTCAATAGTGACTAAATCAAATCTCGGATATACAATCTAGCAGCGATTGAGCCATCAATGCCCTCCACTTGAAGCCGTAAAATTGCTCACTTTTATCCAACAGCATCCTCTTTGGAACCAAATTCCCATAACAATTAGACTAAACGGAACAACAAACACTTGACTACAATGCACATATCAAATATCCAGCATCGAGAGCGACCCTTACAGCATCGACAAGGGAAGCGGGAACGGGAAGAGTGTTGCCTTCGGCACTACGCCAGAAGGGTGCTCAATTAGCCGTGACATGAGCAACAGAATTGAAATTTGTTTAGTTCTCTTCATTCTATTTTTTTTTTTTTTTTGGTGTTCCCTTTGTTACGCTTCTGTGTGAAGATTATGCGCTAATGATTACACAATGATTATGAATATGCATGAGGAGGAGCAGTGGTGGATGGGCAGGGGTAGCGTAGTAGCTGCGGCAAGTGGAACTTTTGCACACATAAATGATGAATACAAGTATTCAAGAGCCGTGAATGATATCCCTAACGAATGGCATATTGAAATGACAACAGCTGGCGCTGACAGTTGCAAAAAAAAAAGAAAAAACGACAACAAAAAGGCAATGAGAATGCGGACACTTGTTGATAGCCAACGCCACTCACACACACACACATGCATATCTGCCTCTTGGTGAATTATGACCGCATTAATTAGTTGTAAACTCAAAAGATGTCGCTCCCAGCCCCATTAGAAATAAATTTAACAACAAATTGCCCACCAAATTGAGTTCTCGCGGGGGAGCAACGATCCCAACCGTCGCCACATCTATTCGATACTTACTTCTGAGTTTCTCGAGCGGCTCGTGCTTTGGTGTGTGCGGCGGCACCACTGAGTGATGCGGATGCTGGCTGTAGCCACCGACCAAATCCTGTCCGGCGGCCGTGTGATGCAAGTGACTGAGACTGCTGATGGGCATCAGGCTCGAGATGGCGGGTGAGATGCTGACCGATGAGCTGGAGTCGTGCAGACTGTGATGACTGTGTAGATGCTCGGTGCCGGAGGTGCTGCTGCCTCCGCCATTCACCGTGGAGCTGCCAGTGCTGCCGCTACTGAGAGCTGTGCTTGTGGTATTGGCAGACTCCGCCGATCCTGCCGATCCTGCGCCATTGGCTGCGCCCGCACTGACCAAGTCCTGCAGACAGAGACCCGTCGACTCGGCCGACATGGCCTCCAGCCCATTGAGCGCTCCACTGACCACGCCTCCGCCACCGTTGCCTATGCCGCCCGGCCCCAGGGCCGTGGCCGAGCTGGTGACCACCCCCAGACCACCACCAGCGGCACCACAGCCGCCGGTGCGGTCCATGCCTAGATACGTTGGAAAAATGGTGGAAAAGCTCTGGGCCACAGCCTGGTGCGGCTGATGATGGTGATGCAGGGCGGACTGCTGGTGCGCCGGATGTGCCGGATGCAGCGGTGGCAGATGATGGTCTCTGCCGGTGAACTTCGTCGTGACGACGTCCTTAAAGTGTTGCAAGAATGTCGTCGTCTTGAGGCCGGTATCTTCCAACTGTGATGAAAGCAAATCCAAGATGCAGCTGTGTCAGAGCTCGCAAGGCTGAAAGAGGCAAGAGAGGCGGGGAGAAGAATAAGGCTTGGGTTTTCGGTGAATCAAAAGTATGCCCCACTTGATTGCAAAAGCTTCCTAAAACTAATCTTTCCTACAGGATTTATGGGGTGGCTGATGAATGTTGCTACATTAATAAACTTAAATTTCCCTTTTTTAAATTCTGATAAATAATTTTGAGATCTGGTTACAATTTCGTTGCATGAAGTATCTTAACGCCATAATTTTTAAAAATTAATGATCAGTCAGTGAAATCAAAACAAAGTAAGAAATCAAATAACCACACAGAACAAAAGGTTTAACCATATTTTTTGGTAGCAACATTCATCAGCCACCCTATCTATAAGATGTATATAGAGGATACTGATGTCAGATCGTGCCATAATTCACAATCATTTAGAATTTCATTGTTATCATCTAAATTGGAATACGCTACTATCAAAAGCAAAAAAGTTTTTCTGTCTAACCTCATTTCTCGTATAACCGGTCATCTGATTATGATTTAATTTGGCAAAGCATTTGGAAATAACTGGATAATATTGGTAATTGCTGAGTTTTAGAACGCTAACACTATCAAAATCAAGTTTATTCTTAATTAAACTCATTTTTCGGCAGATCGGCTAAAAGATATAGTCAATCGATTTTCAAAAAATGTTGCAGATCTGTTCGAAAACGATTAATTTTCATTATTGCAGTGTTGAGGAACGCTTTTATTGAAAAAAAAAATGTTCTTACTAAAACTCATTTTAAGACTGATCGGTCCTAAGCATATAGTCATCCGATTTTCACTCAATTTTGTAGATTATTTTGTAAGCATATAATATTCAAAATTTCTGAGTTTAAGCCCGCTATCATTGAAAACAAAAAAATATTTCCCTCTTAATCCCTTTTTCTGACAGATCGGACCGATATGACAGCTAAAAGATATAGTCATCCAATTACGAACATATTTTGAAAAGCGTATAATATTTATAATTGCTACAACAACAAACCAAAAAGGGTTTCTCACTTAAACCCATTTTAAAACCGATCAGTCCTATAGCAGCTATAGAATATAGTCACCTGATTTTTACTAAATTTACAAGATATGCTTGTAATCGAATTATATGAATATTATATGGAGTGATAAAGAACGCTTTAATTGAAAACCAAAAAGTTTCTTCTTCGAAACCCATTTTCCGACTGATCAAACCTACGGTAGCTACAACATATAGTCAAATGATTTGACCAAATTATACAGATCTGTTTGAAAGATAATAATATTTATAATGGCTGCGCTTAGGAAACCCTAAAATTTAAATGTTTTTTGTTACTATGACCTATATTCCGACCGATCAGTCATTTGGCAACTATAAGATATAGCCAACCTATCCGGATTCCGATATATGAGCAGCGTAGAGTAAAATGATGACTCTGCGCAAGATTTCGTCTCGATAGCATTTAAACTGAGAAAGGAAATTGCATAGAAACATAGATAAAAGCATAAAGCAGCGTTTGTCAAGGAGCGCAAGGCGAAAAAGTGAGATTGCATTCGTGTGTAAATATAATGAGACTCAAAGCGGCTCTGACCTACTTCATCGAACGCTAGCCAGCGACTGATTTACTCTATTACTCTGACTGTATAATCTCTTGGCGAAGGGCTCGGAAATATAGTGTGTGAATGTGTATGTGTCAAGCGGTATGGAGTGTTGTCAACTGAGAGCATTTGCTAAGAGCGCGAGAGTGAGAGCGAAAGAAGCAGCACACAAATTTTGTATGCAAGTGCGTGTGAAAATTTTGCCAAAAGCTTAAATGAGCTTGAACTATTGATACTTGTGTGAAACCATGGTGGAATTATACATGGTGTGACGGCGGCGGAAATTTGTGAGTTCAGAGCTTTTGCTACATGCACAAAAGTGAGGGTGAGAGTGAAGTATGAAGTAAAAGCTTTAATAATTCCATTATTTTCGAAGATAACGGTCTATTCAAGCCTAGTTAATGACAGGATGTGCTCGAAAATTGGGTAGTCGTTGCAGCTTTCTGGTAAGTAGCTTAAATTCGTTACGCTCTAAGCTAACATATTTTTAAACTTGCCTTATTCCGTTCGGCTTACTCGTGTGCAAAGTGTCTAAACAATTTCGCTCATACTTGCCCATTTGTAGCTTCATGCCGACTAACAAAGGGGTGCCCATCACTGTCGTAGTACTGCCTATCTACGGCTACCTGGTAAAGTCAACGCCAGCAATTTTATTGTCTCAAGGCAAACATTGAGCTTAACCCAAACACCAGAGGAACGGCAACTTAACACCAAAAACGTCAAGGGGTTAATACCACAGAAGGGCCCTGACTGCTAAAGAGCTGGGGATGCTGGAGCTGAAACCGTGCGTTCTATAAGGGGCGAGAGACGTTAACAACGTATACGCACTGTTATCAGCTAGCAAACTAGCAAAAGAGAGAGCGAGCGAGAGAGAGAAGAGCGATAACTCTTATCAATGTAAAAATATTTACATTTCTGTGAATTTTTTTATATGGCCACGCTCTGGCTGGGGCTCCGCGACTGCGAATTCGGCAACTTGCCCCACAACTGTGTCAGGGCATCTAATAAATTCTTTAAAAATAACACAACACTATTGACAGTAGCACCGAAAATAGCCATAAACGATCGTAAATCAATTAGCCAGTTGGTTGGCCAACGCTCGACTGTCTGCAGTGCAAAAGAGGTTACTCCACTAACGGGGGAACGCTCTCAGACCCCCGCTCCAGGGGCACTATCAAAGCAAACTCGAACGGAACGTTGCAATAAATTCTTATCTAATCTCAATCATAACAAAATAAAAGGCATTCAAAGGCGAAATAAATTGTTGTAAAAAAAAGTTCATAAATTTAACCAAAGAGAGAGCGAGAGAGAGAGAGAGAGAGAGCGCGCTTTAAACAGAAATACATTTTTTTTATTTAAAAATAATTAAATTTAATTCGTTTCTGCACTTGTCACTTTCGTTTTCAATTTCACTTCTCAAAACGACCAATTGAAAATGTAGGCCTGATAATGCCGCTTGATCTCCACTTGATCCCCAGTGGATTAGTGCGGCTGTAATATTAAATCGCTTTGCGGTGCTTTTTAATAACAACAATAAACATAATTTTACTTTAAGTTGATTTATTTATGACGTGACTTGTGGCCGCCTGTTGTTGCATATTCATTGTGATTATTATTGCTGAAATGCTGCGGCATTATGTTCTAGGTAAATGATTTGCTGCAGTGCCAATAAATAATTGTGGCTTTTGACACATTTTTCAGCTTCGTCATTCCATTTCAAAGTGAGAATTTATTTACATAATGATTTTCTAAGACAACGAATGCCCGAAATTATTTGGCCACTTTATGGCCCCTCCGTCCGTATTTTGTTTTCCGTTGCTCCGTATTGTTTCAGCGGCGGCCGTGTGGTGGTTGGCTGCTTGGGCAAATAGCGAAGGTGCCAAGATTTCTGCTTATGTTTTGCCAAGACTTTCAACATGTTTTCACTTCTATTTAATTTTATTATTTTGTCTAAATTAAAGTTTAACCGCTTGCGCTCTGCTTAGGGCAATTTGCGGCTGTGTGCTTAGGTTTTTTTCCATATTTCTGCCGCCTTGTTTGCCAGCATCTAATTGTTTAGGTGACGTCAATGGGACGCTATTCTTTTTGGTAGGCCCCCTTACGAAATGCGAATGTAAACGTGCGAGAGTTTATAATGGCAATTGTGGACTTAGTTTTGGATGATTTATGCTGGGCGTGAGAGCGCCACAAAAGTGTGCAAGCAAAACAAAGTCGTAGCCCAACAAGGATTTTATTGATGGGATTGAGGTATTGTGGGCATCACAAATTGAGGCTGCCGCTGCATCTGGTTTTAGATACATATTTGTCCAGGAAGTGTTTGCAGTAAAGTTCTGTAAGCAAGTTGCTCCATTAGTGGAGGATAATGCGCCTCTACAGTTGCTCTTTTTTGTTCAGTTGTCCTTTTTTTCAGTGTCATCCTGCTCACTGTTGTTGTTACTATTTGTTGTTTTTCGTAAGAATGCTCAACCGTTATATTGCGCATAAAGCAATAAAAAGATTTGTCTCCACTATTGGAGCAAAACAAAAACAACACTAATGCTAATGTTTTGACAATGAGTCGCACTGCGTCTCAGCGACAAGGCAAAAGTAAAGAAAAATCATAAACTTGTTGTATCTGTATTCTAAGCAAGGCTGCAAACCCCTTATATTCGGTGGTTAAGCTTAAGATTCGTTAGCGGACCGGTTTTTAGAAGCATCGAACCCAATGTTCTGATTCGCATATTGTTTATTAATCGAATCGTTGAACAATATTTGACGCTATTTTTTTTAGAATTATTAAATATAATGGACTGTCGACGTTAATTGAAAGATAATGTTCTTTTACATAAGTCTTCGAGTCGATATTTTATATTAAAACTTTTGCTACTAAATATTTTAAATTTCGTAAGACAAAATATTCAGAATATTAATATCATTAGCGAAAATTTACAAAATGAGGCAACGATCCAATACTGAACAATTATTTTTTAGACGGTGAAATTGTTTATTTAAGTTTTTAAAGAAGATGATATAGGGTAATTTTTCGAAACTAACCTACAGGTTTGAAATCAGATAACCTCAATATGAGCAAGCCTTAAAAAACTAAAGACTGCTGCTGAGGGTTTGGTTCGTGGAGCGGTTTCTTACTTTCGCACCTAGGGTTATGATATGAACCTTAGTTTATGTTTTCTTAGATCGTTAAAACGTTTTTGCCTCCATGTTCGGGGAATTTCACCAAGACCAAAATACTGAGAAATACTCGGCATTATTTTTGTTGATCTAATGTCAATTAATAGAAGTCCAAGACTAGTACATAAAATATATATTACAACTTGTCTATTTTCTAGGATTTCCAAAATGTATCTTCACCAGATTTTTTCCCGGACAAAATATTAAAAAATCTAAGTCATTTTTTAAACCGAACATTTTCTGAACCAAAACAGTTCAGTTTTGGGAGTTAATGGCCGTGCGCAGAACTTTTTCGTCAATGATATATTATTTTCCTCTTTTTTTTAACAAGTTGTTGTATTAGAGTGTTTTATTTGATGTGAGTAATGTTCTCCGAAATTCGAGGGATTCAGAAAAAACTGCTAATCTCGGTTATGAACCTGTTTGCAGCCAAGAGTTTGGATTGGATTGGCTTAAGGAAGTCGAAATTCTGCTTTACGAAAAAATTAAACAGGAAATTTTTTAATAAATCATGTCTTTACCATTGATTTCCAGTTCGCATGGAATGGGTTAATGATATTGTTTGTTGATCCAAACAGAATCATTAGTAAGGAGAGTTTGACCATTAATACTAGAAAAAAAGAGTTCTAAAACTATCTCTTTTAAGCATCTGATATACTCTTTACCTGCCACAGTTTGTATATAACTGATAGCCTTTAAATGTGGCGCCACACTTACTGCTGTTGTGTAAATGTGAGAGTGTGAGGAACTCATTAACATGAAGCAATTTTTGATTTGCTATTTACTTCACTGTCGTTCATCTGATCGTTCCCAAACTTCTAATGTAAGTCGGTCTATTACCGCAGAGTTTGTCAGCTCATATCGGCAGACGGACGAACACATTCGGCGATTCACAAAGACACGAGCCGAATGCCAAGTCCTTCGCCAAAAGAGTAAAAAAATCCGCAAAACCAATCAGTGGCTGCCTAGCCTTCAACCTAGTAGGTCGGAACCGCTTTGCCAATACACTCTCACTTTTTCGCCTTGCTCAGCAGCCCGAAAGGGCCAATACGAGCTTCTCTCAATTTCTCGGCTCGTGTGTCAAAAGAATGGGATCTACAGTTTAAAGCCGAATCTGAACGTCAAGGTTTTTGAGAAGCTTTTACATGGCAACATTCTTCACAACTGGCGCCAACAGCTGTAAAGGTGACCTTATGTGTAAAAGATTTTAAGAAAGAACCTTTAATTAAATCTTTCGAAGCGGGATCGAACCCACAACCTTCCGCAAGTTTTCCCAAACTTGGTGGATAGATTAAAAAGCTGCTGATTACTCTAGATGAACCAACTCGATTTGAGTTATTAGGTACTGAAAAACACAAACATAAAGTGAGAACATGCAATTACAAATAAGAAAATACTTTCTTACACTGTTTTTGACACTGTTTGTGCTCATCTTGAGTGCACTGTTCTTAGATTTTTTCCCCTCTGTGTATAAGGATTTCAAGATAACCGTTAGGTTGCAAGTATTTTGTTCTTTTTAATTATACTTGGCATTAAATATTTCAATCTAAGTGGACTATCAATTTCGAAATTAATGAATTCAAGTGCAAAATACAAAATACTGAAAATATTATGAGGATTTGCAATTGATCAAATATTTGTAAATCACAATAAGTTTCGTAATTTCTAAAATTTTTATAAGTATACTTCTTTTTCAGATTTCAATAGAAATTGGTAAATGTTGCCCTTTTCCTAAAACGATAAGATAAATTCGGCTTATAACTTTTTATTTTCATTTGTTCTTAACCGAACATATTTCTTGATTCCACTTTGATGGGTTAAATTCGAAATCGGGAATAGATCTAATTGTTATTTCGATATTTATGCACATAAATATCGAATGTTAACATAATTTTTCTAAGCGTAGCCACAAAGTATATTGAACAATGGACGCATTCAGCAGATAATTTTGATTGGCGATTATTTATTTACTATTTGCGATTGTTTAAGAGTCACTGCTGAATGGCATTTTATTATTCAAATTTTACTTACACTGGCAATCTTTCAGTGTGAATTATTGTTGGGTTTACCGGTACTTGTATTAAATGTTGGTAATTGAAAAATGATTACCAATCGTAATCGAAAATCACTGCACTCAGCAGGAAATTGTATGTTCAAAATCTTTTCCTACAAATTTCAACTTAATTTTCGATTGCAATCTGAATATAACAATTCGGTTTCAATATTGTTTTTCTTAGCTTAGAGTATGGATATATAGAAGTATCTAAAATCATTAGAATAAACTTTCGATTGTTTGATTGATGAGAAGAAGGATTAGCTGTTTTGATGCCAAATTTCCAATATGTTTATTGAATCTGATTCTATAAAATACAGTGCCACCTCATTTTAAATGCTCGCATTCTGGGCACATACACACACATTCCTATAGTCAACACACATCATAATATATATAATCCAAATATTATTTTTATGTTCTCACCTCTAATTTATGGAAAGAAATTCAAATTAATCCACTTAGGCGCCGTTCAATCGGCCAACTGGAATACGACGTCTCTCCGTCGGTGTCGATCTCGATATTTTTTTAATTATTTGATTTTAAATTTAGTTTTTACCGTGGGCTGGCACACTCTCAGGTCGAGATCTATGCCAAATGTCAGGCACAGTGGCAATAAATCAAATTGCTTGCATTCGACTTTTCACTGGGTGATATTGAGTGCCAAATTGTTCTATGATATTTGATTGGTAATCAAAATGCTAAACCAAACATTTGTGGGCTTTTTCATAGTTTTACACACACGCGAGGCAGCAGCTCAAATAAAAATCACAGTGATTATGTTAGTGATTAATTTTAAGTAACTCATGGATATGTTTTTAATGTGACTTTGATGCCCAGCTCTCGCTGATGTGGCCGTTGTTGTTGTTGTTGTGGTTGATGTCGTTTGTTGTTGTTGTTACTGCGCACACACACACATGATATTTCCCTTCTTTTTTTTTTTTCTTGTCGCACCAGCACCCGGTGGTGGTCGGTCGACTGTTGATTCTAAATCCGCGCTGGGCTTTAGTGTTTTAATAATTTAATCCAGCGCGTAATTAGGCTAAGTATATGGAAGGAAGCTCTGTCTGTTGTTTTGACGGAAGCACTCTCAAAACGGAAACACAACGCGTCTGCACCCGTAACAGGACGTATCTGAATTGAAAACGAATTCGAAAGCATACGCAAAAGTATCTGTTGGATAGCCACAGCGACGGCAGCAGCGACAAGCGAGTGCGTTGCGGCAACCTGCGGTGATTGGGGCTGGGGGTGAGTTGCACACACACACACACAAACACGCGAGCGAACGAGCAACGAGTAAATCTCGTACGGCGAACGTACGGTAACTGCGACCTGGACAGAACTGAATAGCGGAATTTGAGTTTTCCAACTGAAAGGCATACGCACCGTGAACACAGTCCGCGACGCTATCCGGCGCTATCTTATCTGTGCTCGCGGTGTGAGCGAGCAGGCACGAGTCGGCGAGCAGCGAGTGCCATTCAAGCGCTGGGGCCAGAGCGAGAGCGAAGGCCCATTTGGTATGGCCAAGACACACCCCAAATGATGGTGTGTCGCTCTCTCTCGCTCCCACACCCCGGTGTTGACAGTGCGCCATTGCTGGCTCTGGTGCTGCCCTCCCTGCGCGCGCACTCCACATACGTGCTCTTCGCTCCTCGCCTCGCCTCACACTCACATCATGCTCTTCGCCTGTTTATTATTAGGCACTGCGCTCTCGAGGGTTTGATTTGTACTTTGTGGGTCCTTTGTGTGAGCGACCCCCGGCCCCTGGTGCTGGTCCTACGATTCCTATTGCTACGTGCCCCGAGCCGCAATGTTCATAATAATAAGGCTACTTCTGCCGCACACTGTTTTTTGAGGGCTGGCTGTCTTTTTACTGGGTGTCAAGGGCGTTTTGTTATCCCATTATTCTGCGTTAGCCCGCCATTGTTGTGCGTCCGCCTCGTCCCGTGGCTTGAGGCGTTACAGGGTGCGTCCCCTCGATTGCGCACAAATAAATAAATAACTGTTCCTTTTGACGTATTCTCATTGTCTCTGTGTGAGTGCCCCGGCTTTTCCTCCTCCTTCTGTGACTTCTCTCGCCCTACCCCCATTTGATTTGTTCACTCTGCCGCAGTTGGCAGATACTTTTTCGTTCTTCGACTGCGGGGAAAAGCAACAACAAAATTTATTAAAATTCACAACAGCTTTTGTGCAGTTCATAATTTTCGTTTTTATTTCGCATTTGCCTGCCTGCGTTTTTATTTAGCTTGATGTGGTTGTTGTTGTTGTTTTTTCCTGTGCGTGACTGGAGTGGCCCCGGATGTGGGTGAGAGGATGGAAGATGGAGATAAAAATAGCCGGTGGCACACACCTTTCTTTCCAACCAATTGATATACTAAGAAATTATGTTTGTTTAAGAAGTTTGCACTTATAGAAATATCACAAGTGTGCGGATTTCACGATTGATTTTGTCTAGACGAGAAATCCATTTCAAAGCTGATTGGAATATGTAGAACTCGGATTGACTTTGTTCCACAATTTAGTTTTAGTTCTATATAAACTTAATTATATTTAAAGACTGTCAGGGGGTTCGTGTTCAATCCGTGTAGGTGGTTGGTAGTGTCCTTCATGCGAACAGTGGATTCTCCAGGTATCCGATTATACGATCAAAAGTGCGCATTGATTAAGATCGAAAGCCCTGTGGCAAGCTCCACCCAATCTCAATCTAAGTTAACCAAAGTAGACTTTTAAGATACCTTTGGCCAATTGTTAAATATTGTTTCGTTCTTTTTAATAATCTTTAACCATAAGAAATGGAGAAACCGAGTATCAAGAAGATGTGGAAATGTTATGAAACAGGCAGAAGGCAATATTTCGGACCCTCTAAAAGATATTTTTATTCCCTTGCAGAGGATATATTAAAAATGTCCAGATGTTGTAACGAAGCCATAAAATAAGAAGAATAAAAATAAATAATTATAATAATTATAATAAAAATTTATCTGAAATGGGCTTAATTTAAGTTTAAGAAATTTTTTAGAACTTGAAAATCGAATTTTCTTCTCAGATTTAGAAATATCGTCCTTAGTCACATTTTAAGATACTATGAACCTAGTCAACCAGCGGAGTCCGCTGGGTACACCTCTAGGTCTCACTATATCCTTCTAGTGAGGCTCCTAAAATAGTTCCAAGGGTGCATATCCGCCAGAGAAAAAGGCCTTTTTAACACAATGTTTTCTTCAGGGACTCTTTAAAAGAGTGATTACGGAGTCCCAGAATGCTCAATCGGATAATCCGCAAAGACTCCGAGCTGACTTCTTTATTCGCTAGTGATTTTTTTAAAAGGATTCCGTCAATCATTCTAAGATAAATCAGACGGAGTGTTCGTGGTCTGCTTTTCGACTCCAATAATAATCCAAAAAGGAGGACCTAAAATAAAAAAAAAAAATTCTGGCGGCTGTCCCAATCGAAGTTGGTCATTCCGAACTTCTCTCAATCTCTTGACTTGCGTGCACACAGTTTACCACTGAATTCGAACGGCAAAGTTTGAGAATCTTGTTCATGACTACACACTTCTTCAAAGCTGTCAGGGTTAATAGCTGGTAAAGATGGCCGTATGCGTATACAAAAATAGTTAGTTTTAAGGGCACTAAAAAAGAATTATTTTCCTTAATTATTCATATTCAAAAACCTAGCATACTTGGAAGGGCAAAAATCATGATTTTTTATTTGTGCATAAACGTAGTATAAGAAAATGATCGAAAATTCCTGCAAAAGCAAATGCTATGCCAACTTACGTATTTTAAAACTACATAAACGCTCCCATGCGGTTCACTTGTAGACCCCATTTTTACTCCTACGAAGAAGTGCTCCATAAACCACCTTACCACCTCTACATGCGTGCCACAAACAATTCCGTACCATAAAAAATTGCAAACAAAAATAGCTAAGGGTCAAAACTTAAGACAATTATGGTTTTGGACAATTAGTTTTCGGACAAAGATCTAACAAAAACTTACAAAAATTACATTTTATTGAGTTAAGACTACAAACCACTCCGAAGTGGGAACCTCTATTTTTTTTTTTGGGATTATAAGCATAACCTAAAAGGGATTAGCTTAGAAGTATTTCTGGCCGAACTCAAACATAAATAAAAAAAGATAAGTTAAAGCGGGCTCGACTTCGGTATCCGTTACCAGGATTAAACATGTTAATTGTGGGAGATATGAGTTTCTTTCCAATTTGCGGGGGAGGCAACTCTACTATGCTCTCTGATCGTGATGTATGGTGATCGATGGTAATAATTATTAAAATATATGTCTAGAGGTTTCAAAACTATTTTCAAAATTGTGGTGTTGAGGTATTTTTTAAATGGCGGGGGCGTGAACTTTTCTATCGTTCTCTGATCGAACGATGTATGGGGATCGTGGTGTGATGATTAAATAGTTAGGGGTTCGATACTATACGGGTGTTACAGGTTGACAGTCTATTCAATGAGATTGAGGTTTTTTCAAATTCGGGGGCGGCAACTTCGTCGTTCATCTGTCGGAAACGATTTATCGGATCGATGGTAGTGATGATTAAAATATAGTTTAGAGGGTTCGAATAACTATTTTCAAAATTGGGGGAAATATGGTATTTTCGGCTTACGTTGTATGTGTGGGGTGGTAAATTTTATGTGGGGTGGGTTCAAATGGGTGCAACCTATATGTTGATCGAGGTAGGCGGGTCGATGTATGATGATTAAGATATATGTCTAGAGGATTTGAACTGTCTATTTTCAAAATTGTGGGAGTATGAGGTTTTTTCAAATGGCGGGGGCGGGAGGGGGCGTGGCAAAATTGAACAAACTTGTCTGCCTGCAATCAAGTATACACTGAATGTAGCTCTAGCTCTTATGCTGGATCTGGTTCTACGGCGAGGAGGAGGAGGGAAGGGACGCTGTTGATGCTGATCGTTAATATTGGGGTCGGAGATGCTTCCTTCTGCCTGTTACATACATTTGCACGAACTTAGTATACCCTTTTTACTCTACGAGTAACGGGTATAATTACCACAAATGGATCGGTTTTAAACCAAAATTTGTTGATTTGTCTGAAGCAGGGTTTGTAAAATGCACAAAAATTATTTTAACGCCATGATAAATAACATCAATGTAAAAAAGGGTTAGTTGAAAAAAATTTTTTCATGTAACTAACAAGAGCATTTTTGACACAATTGTAATTTACAGGCATGTGAATAATTTAATTTGCCTTCTTTACGCATGTATATAACAGTCGTGCCAAAAATGCTCGAGCTTGTTACATGAAATAAATATTTTTTTTCATATGTATAATTTTTTATGTTCATGTCTAAAAATAATTATTTTTTACAACATGTATATTTTAATTTGTGTTAATATCTTGCGTGTAAAAAAAAATGTGTGATTTCGCTTAAATCAGTCAATACATTATCTAAAAATATAATCCCAATCTATGTTTCGTCTTCGAGCACATGTAAAATTTAAAAAATCAAACCAAAACCAATTCTATAATTTTTTTTATATTTTTAGCTGCAGTCAATTTAGTTTTCACCAGGAACCCTAGCATAGCTAACTCAGTATTGAATCAGTACTGAAATCAATGGAAAGAACTTGTTGTTAAAAACGTGGCTTCTTTAACATGCTTTCGGCCATGATTTTATCAAAGGGTCGCTCTTGCATGACGATCGTTTTTAAGACATATATTTTAGTACTTGATTTATGGGGTAAATTTTATGGGTAGTACTGAAACAGAACAAAACTGTACTTAAGGACTGGTGGAAACTCTATGAACTATGAACAAACGTTCATGCCTTAACTCAGGGGTGGGCATGAAAATTAAGTTTGGAGCAGTCCAACAACAACAACAAGGCTCGAGACGAGCAGCGATCCACGCTCAGTGTGTGGTGAATTTTGGTTTTTTTGTCTTTTGTTTCGAGACTCTTGTTTCGTGCCTCTTGTTCCGAGACTCTCGTTTTTACAGACAGACAGACAGACATGGCAATATCGGATATGGTCGAAAATATTTCCTTCTGTCTGTTACATACAATTGCACATAATTTGCATCCCCTTTTAGCCATTTTAAGTGGGAAAGCGATATAAAAATTCACAAACAGTGCTCCTCATTAACACTTTTTCGCTAGTCCGTTTGTATAGAAAATTTGAATGCGTTTATCGTTATGCACCAGAGCTTCTGGTTAATACAAAATGTTCAACTTCCACCCAGAATCGGCTAGCGAATTTAGAAGAAAACTTCTAATAGAGCTCACTTATATAGAATGTATGGTATATAGCTGAATTTGTAAATTTAAAAAGCGTGTTCACTAAATTGTTTATCTAAGTGCTTGAAATACATTGCAACTCATTAGTAAGCTAGCTAAGAAACTTAATTAACTGAAAAATAGTTTAGATTATTTTTCAAGATTTCTTTTGTGCTATCTAAACAGTTGTGGAAGTTGACAATGAATCTTGCAGTTTTGGACTTTGTTGAGTGGTTTTTGCGGTAAATTTTCTTTAAAGTTCCCGTTGTCTTTATATAACTCAATTGAATAGAACTTTGCACTTGAGCGCGACACTCACTCGTTTAACTATCGCAGGAGAGCATCAAGTGCTGAGTGCCTACACGTTTATTTGATGCCACTTCAAACGTATCACAGCATTCTACTCGGCCACATATCGAGGCAATGATTCAAGGGGCCAACCAAGCAACCTTTAGTCTATCCCCCAGCGAATTGCAAACACCTGTTTGGTGCGACCCAAAACAAAAAAAAAAACCAAAAAGGGTTATCCTAATGGGAATTTGTGTTTATGATTGTGCCCTGTGTGCTGTTTGGTCTTTGGGTCATGTAATTACATTCCTATCCCCGGCCAAATCCCTTAATCAACGCAGAGTCACTTTTCCTATTGATGACATGATATTCTATTTGTGGCAACGCCAGCGGGACTCACCCAGGGCACATTTCAATTATGGGAGAAAATCAAAATTACACTTTCGACTTTTCGATATCGCGGGGGGAAGGCTTTGCCCATTGTACATACTTCTCTTATCTAGCAATTAGACTAGCAAAATGGCGTACACCACCCCCAGCCATGGCGACTACGTGCCCTGAACTGTGTCAACTATGGGGGGAAGGCAAACGAATGTCGGACTATTTCGTGTCAAGTATGGAACTCATCCTTTGATGCTCTCAACAACTTAATGCCAAACATTCATGAAGTCGCACGCACCCACAAAATATATTTGATATGCAAAAGGCGGTAAAAGTGCCTCCTCCACATACAGCTTCTTTCCATATCCCCACATTCACATTCGCGTGTGAGTTCGCGTATACGTCCACGTCCACGTCCGCGCCCTTGTTGTTGTCACCATTTCCCTTTTTAAGCAACTACCAAAAAAAGTTCACAGGCACACACACAGTTGCAAAGTTCAGAGCAGAGCCATTGCCTCAGTCGCCAAACTAATCCGCCCCTAATCCCGAAACATGACGAAATGAAATACGATGGTGCGTAGGGAGTTGCGCGACAACAAAAGATGTCGCTCTCTCACCCCCCCTTCCCTCTTCGCTGAACTAATTTTGTATGCCTTATGAGGCCTTGGCAGAGGAAGCGGGAGCCTGGCCAGGCAACTCTTTCACAAAATGGCGGCATTGATTTCCTGCCGGCGAAGTCAATTTTCAGGATTTGCTGGCGGCCTTAGATTCTTTAGTAAAAATCTCTATGGAAAGCACTTCCCGCAAGGAAGTCAATAAACTATACGCACACACAGCCTGAGAAGGAGATTCCGTGGCCGTATTTGAGGGTGTCCATGTGTGAGTGTGTGTGTGTGTGTATAAGTGCGTTGGTTTTTGTATTAGTTTGCGTGACATGTCCTTGTTGACATTGCCAACTGAAATTTCATTGGAAAAGAGAGCAACGCTTGTGCGTGAATGTAGTGCAGGATTTCGAAAACTGATCGAGAATTAAGCAATGTCTTTTATATATCTAGATAATTTTTTTTATCAATTAAAATGGCCTTAATATTTTTAAAACACTCTGCTTGAAAATGTATTAAATTTGGAATAGGTTTTTACTAATTTTTGGCACATATATATAGACCCATGATTTGTCACCCGTTTAGATGTCGAAAATTTCAGGTGTTTCAAGTCACGGTCGCCACATTTCACAAACATTTATTTGCATCAGTTGACACGACCCATTTAATCTTAAATAAGACGCTAGAGAAAATTCAAGAAGCTTTTTCATGACTACTTTTTTTTGCAGCTAAAGCCAACAAGATCGGTTAGAAAACACGGAAGTTATGAAAGTAAAGTACATTGGTTGGCATTTGGAGTGGGGATTGTCCAGGAACGCGTATACAGCCTTGCGACTGTGTGTTTATATATATATATATATATATTCGTATGACAACACACAATCAAGTGTACCAGGAATTTCGCAGTCGGGGCACTCGACTGCATTGCTCTTACTTGTTTTTATATGGAGTTAAACTCGTGATTCTTCAATTATTGGATGTGTATTTGGACAACCAGTATAAAAGTGTTATTTGCGATGTCAGTGGATGAAGATGCATAAATAGAGAAAATAGATAAAGCTTGGATTCTTTTAATCGGATAAGGAATTATCTAGTGTGATTTAAATACATACTCGATCGTTGCGGTCTTGCAGTATGGCACGGCATTTCGCTTTGAACGCAAACAGTTACAAAGCAAATGACAACGAAATTCGGGCAACAACAATTTTATACATTTTTTGTTGTAAAACATCTTCAGTTTGGGTACAGTCAGAAAAAAACGACTAACAGAACTCTAGTACGATCGGGATGGAATTTATATCGATTTGTTCATAAAATTTCAGAAACGTTTGTTCTTGGGTTTACTTAAATTAAGTATGAAATATTCAAAAACCGTTAATTTTAGTTAAATGAGAACCAACTCTTGAATCAAGATATTTTAGTACTTACAGTTAGCCGAAAAATTATAGAAAACCTGTTCTTAATTCAAGTACAGCATTTCTTAAATAAAGTCCGAAATAATCTTGAAATGCCTAGCCAAAAAAGTATGCAATGAAAAATGGAAAATAATAACATGAATCTATCCTTAAAATTCTCAACCGGTTCTGTCACTTTACTTACGGAGGGATGGTAGATTTCAGGCCGACAGTTATACCTTCTTGGGCTTTGATTAGCTCAAGGCAATAAGATCTTTGTATCCATATATGATTCGATACAGAGACATCGATTCAACCACAAATTGAAAACAGCTTCAGAATTTAATTTGCCTAAACCACGAACATTTTGTACTTATTTTATGTAGTCTTATTTGGTTTCAAGAATGTCTGTCCAAGCGTGGCTTGAGTCTTAGCATGCTCATTTCAATTGAAGAGAAGAATCAGAGAGGCTTGAAAACATTTGCAACACGCTTCTTATTTTTGTCAATTATTGCAGACTCTGCTTGCTGGTGATAGAAAACAGAACTCTCTTGAAAAGAGAGCTACTTCCAGTTTTAAGTCTTAATTTCATTACAATCTCGATAGAGCTGCTGAATTTGGAAAAGACTTCGACAAAATGTCCTGTCTAAATTATGAAAAGTGATTTTAATGAACATTTTTCTACAAATTCGGCAAATTCTTACAGATGGGCCACAATGGTTTGCTCCCATACTAGGTCTTATTGTGCAAGTGTTATATTATATGTAAGCCTTTTATTTGTATATTAAACAAAACATTAAACAAAAGTTTGATGTTGTTACTGCGCCTTCTCGTTCGATTTTGAAGCTAACCGCTGGTCTGCACTTATGTTTTTGCAAACCTTACATCTTTCATGGCAGCTTAAGGTGCCTTCTTACTTTTCTATTAATTATAAAAAATCATACTTTTTGCCCATCAAAGTATGCAAACTTTAATTTCTTCAATTATTATTTTTTAAACGCGATAAATTAAAGTCATTTATGACTGCATCTTAAATAATCCACATTCTGCATTCTCTAAGATTGTCTGATATACAAAAATAATAAGTGTTAAGGCTACTAAAAAATTTATATTTTCCCTAATTATTTATATTCATAAATATAGCATACTTTAAAGGGCAAAAATCATGATTTGTTATTTGTTCATAAACGTAGTAACTGTTACTACTTAAACGAGTTGCATTTAGTTTTATATTTCGAAAATGGATATCATTTGTGATTATTACCAAAGTGATTGTTGGTGATTATAGTTCAATAATCAACTAAAAGTCATTCCGAATTTTGAATATTTCACGCTTGAAATCAGGTTTTGTGTGTACAGTACTGTTTCCAAGGCTACCAGGCCCTTTAATGCTTTCACACTTCAAGTCATTTTGCATTGTCCTTTTATACAAACTATTTTTTGAACTAAGCATTAATTGTGCTTAGTTTATACAAGGTTATTCCTATCATCATCTTTCCTGGGTTATAATTGGATTATCATTTGAGTTGAATTCTAAAGGGATCCATGAACTTCTGGAAGTTCCTAAAATAATTTCATTGTTTTAAACCCGGATTGCTACCAAGTTTTAAATGTTCAATATTTCCTTAAATATTCGAAGCTACAAAATAGGCATTTCCAGAATAACTTAGTTCAATGGAGAATCTCTCCCAAAAGACCTTGACTCACCTACAATTCAATCGAACCTCTTAAATTACAAAACTAATTAATAGACACCAGACTGCCAAATAAAAATGAAGAGCACCATCGCCACCCACAGTCAAGTCCTACCCACAGCCACGTTCTCGGCAGCATATCGATTTAAATTAATTTTTGTTAGAGGATGCTCAAGCGAAAATCCTCCATTACCGTAAAGTACTTGTAACAAAGTCCCCAACGGTGTCGCTTACATACATATGCTGGACGCGACACCAAAAAAAAAATAGAAGGAAATCAGAGGAAACAGGAGCAGGAGTTGGCCGCAGAGCAGACGGCAGGCCAAACAAATTAAGCGGCACACATCGTCGATGGAAGCAAGGAGCTGCATAATTTCGAACGTGGAAAAATATGATGACATTTCCCACTGCTGCGGAGTCCTCGACAAAAGTTACATCGATTGTTGGCCGATTTATGCGCGCCACGTGGTGTGTGCGGAAGACTCAGGAACAGGACCCCATCTACATCATCATCTCACGCACTGTGGTCCACACCCCGCCGCTTATCTCCAACCATTCCCGCATTGCACTCACTCGCTCGCTTGTCGCTTGCGCCATTCCGATTGGTACCTGGTCGTTGGCTACTCGCTGATTAAGCACAGGCCACGCCCCCGCCCGCTGTGTGTGATATGGTTAAGGGTGTGGCCTCTGGGATGCGTGTTACATGCGCAAAGGTCTCGCAGATATTTCCCCAGAAGCAGCAGGAGAATAGAATGAGAGCATTGGATTGCCACCTTGGCTGTTGCATTTCCTTTTGCGTTTTTGGGACAAAGTGTCCCAAGATTTGGGGTGGAAACAGCTGTTGGAATTGAGGGGATTGTTTTGGCAGTAAATTTTTGTGTGTTGCTCTGTAAGGCAGAGAAACAGAAACTCTTGGGGGAGAGGGGAATTTGTAAAAGGAACAAAATGTATACAATTTCTAACAAACTGATCACTTTTTCATTATGAATTTGTTCAACTATTGTTGCTCCACCCACTGAGTCAGCTTTATTGGCGGTAAAACTTCAAAGCCAACTCAAATGCGTAACTCATCAGCCAAGTGGAGACCCACCACCCACCTCCCAACTAGCCCACAAGCCCACATCAAACAAGGCACAGCAAGAGTAGTGGCAAAAAAAAAACCTTTAACTGTTGCCGACAGGCATAAAAAGTGCCGCCCCATGATCTCAGATACACTGAGAGAAAAAAGTCGTTATAATATTAAGTTCAGGGTGACGAATGATCGAAAAGAGGGAACTACAGAAACTGGCTTTAACTTGGATAAACTAACTAAATGCCACAATATGCAAAAAATAAAAATAAATGAAGGTACGTTTAAAAGCTTTTATTTCATGCAATCGTTGTCTTTCTCACTCTTAAGTATTTAGCAAAAAATTCGAGTTTACAAATTTTATTGTTCGTCACACCTGTAATAGATACATCATGGTCTAGTCTTAGGTCGCTTCTTCAAAAATTCACCATTCAGACTTACTGCTATTTATAACTATATTAGGACCCCAATCAAGGTGTATCTATTACTGGAGCGGCGGTTATTCAAAAGCTTACATTTTTTAACTTCTTACATATTGTCAGTTTGCTTCATACAAACGTTGTCTGTCTCACTCTTGCGCATTTAGGAAAAAGCTTCGAGTTTAAAAATTGTATTACTCTTCACACCTGTAATAGATACACCTTAACCACAATCAGAGGCAGCACCTGACCTCATATTTACACCATGGGTTAGCTCGTCTGTCCTATCTTCAGTAAGCTTTTGCTATCGAATCCAAGTTTGTGTTTTCATGCATTTACAACTATATCTAGTTGGGAATTACAAAAGTAATGGCAACAGAGAAATACGAGTAAAAACGGTGGTCCGTCTTTTGGTGAGATGCTTAAGTTTTTTGGCAGTTAACTGTTTTAGTGAGAAGTTGACGCTTTCCTCGACTATTTGTTAATAAGCATGAATAAAAACTGAATAAAGGCCTGTTTTTGTTTCCAAATTCGTTCTATCGGAATTGGTAATAGTTCTTATTTCTAAATTAGATTAAAATTATCTCCTAGTCTGCCGTAATTTAAGTTTTGAGTGTATTCAATTAAAATTTTAATGGTTTTAAACAGGGCTGCAAACCCAAGTAATTTTGGGGAGGTCCGGTTCGCGAGTTCGATCCAAAATTTAACAATGGTTAAGGTTTAGAAATTCAGGGTTCATGGTTTTTCGCTTAGGTTTTGGATCGAATTCCCCAACCCCAAATTTTTAGAAAGTAATTAATTTGTTAAAAATATATACAATTTTATATAATTTTGATCTTGAACATACGTATCCAATTATTTTTAATTTTTTAAATTTGTTAATTATTTTTTTTGGAAATTTATTGGTTATGCTATTTTTTTTATCAGTAAAATGCATTCTTAACTAAGAGTTGTAACTTTTTTTGAACCGATCCGAAAGTTTTGATTCGGAACAGGTTCAGGTTCAGCTATTTTTTGCTGGATTTGTTTGTACAGTTCTGTTTCAAGGGTATTCAAGGGTATTCTGCTCGCACACTCCAAGTCCAGGCTTCCTTAATAAGAGAATACAAATATTTTAGCTTCAAGTTTAAAATTTTAATAATTAAAATAATTTTTCAAGCGAAATCGAAATTATCGATATTCCGATACTAGGAGGCCACCTAATTATTTGACGCAGTTTCCGTTTTGTACATAATTAATTAATAAATCAAGCAACAACAGCAACAGTCGCCACATCATCATCAGCCAAAGTTAAATAATTCTTATCACCAGGCCCCAAATGGCTGCCACAACCCAGAAGGTGGGTGGGAGCGGCTGCGGCCCCCATGTAATCCATCAATTTTTTTGTTGTGTTTGGAGTGGGAGCAAGCGAAAAAGTAGTCACATCAGAGACACCGCCGCCCAATGTCGAAAAGTTTGATTTTCGGCTTTTTATGCGCACGGATTAAAATGGGGATTACAATATCAAAATGTTTGCTTATGATTTATAGCAACCGAAAAGACAGCAGCCAGCCGCCAGCCGAGTTCCTATATATATTTACCCCCGATCCCTATCCCTAGAACAGCGATACCCATTCCCTTCGGCCATATGTCCGATTTATGGTTTGCATGCGCGGAACGTGAGAAATATTAGACTGACTTAGTCCAGTGGTTCAACTTGGTAAGCCATGTGGATCAAAAACTCCCAGCGAGGTGGGACTCTGACGTTGATGTATGTATGAAAATGTGTGATTAAAGATTTGTCCAAAAGTATTTCCATATTCCATATTATTCTTGACGGGCAGGTGTTCGAGTTCCTCAACATTCCCACGAGCTTGGTGAGGGGGGGGAATCTGTTTGATTAGTTTACAATTGTGTGTGTGTGTGGTTTTGGATTAAAAGATGATGTCTTGAGTTAACTACTGTATTTGCTTTGAGCTCAAATGTGGCAGATGTGGGCGTGGGAACAGTTCGAAATAGAGGGTTAACCTTACATCAGTGTTGAAACATTATTCTGGATTACCTAAGGGATTTACTTGAACATTGAGCATTTATATTTGTGTTTATCTGGTTGACTTTACCAGTTATCAATATTGAGATCATTATCATGATAATGATTTGGTGATACTAGAATATGAAAGTTCATATTTATAAGAATTAACAGTTTACTCGTATAAAAAGGTTTGATCTTAAGATCAAACAGAAACTTGAAAATAAACTAAAATTTGTAAAACCTACATAAATGTCAGATTTGGCGTAAATTCAGAAATATTACACAGTCATATATAGGCCATGCGACAATAAGCGTGTGCGATGGTGCACTGCGTTTAGGCTGCATTCCGCTCGATATCGGTCCATGGTCAAGAATTTAATTCCCAGATTAAAAAATTGACATTACAATTTCTTGTGTGTTTCAGAAAGCCTTAAATGAACATTTAAATGTATTTGTGGAAAATCACAGATCACAGAATCACTCTTTAAGGATTCTTTTTGTAAAATTTGTACTAAAATTTAGCAAATTCTTTTGTCTTTTTTAAGCTATAAAATTAGTGTTGGTGAGCTTCTTTTCTCTCATTCAATTATATTTAAATTTGTTTTCAGTTGTTTTGGCTAAAGTCAAATGTATTATTGTTACACATTCACCAATTAGCTCAAAAACAATTCCTTAAAAAAAAATTTGAGAGCGGAATTTTAATTGTTAGACACTTATAAGCCAAAAGGATATCACATAACCAACCTTACTCTCACTTTTACTATCTCAACTCCAAAATAAAATCAAAATGAAAACAAAAGCAAAAACTTATGTTTCACTTCAATAAACAATTGCAGCCAGTTGCCAAGTGTTGTCTCTTCTTTGTGTCCCCCAAAGCACTCTCTAGCAGAACAATAAAAAAAAAAACAACAACGAATTTAAATTGAAATTATTTATTTTTGCATTTTGAAAGCGTTCGCGCGTGTCAAGGATTTCTCACGCGCCCGTGCCAAAGACAAACCCAGGGCAAACCCCACACCAACCCCTACATCCATCCACCTCCCACCCTTCATTGTGCAAAAACAACCAAAGAACAACAAAGTCGCCTGCTTTTGCTTTTTTAATTTAAAATTTTAAAAATAACAAAGCGCAGTTCTCGGCGTACTTGTATTCAAATGTCAAAGTCCTCAGTCTTGTTGTCTCGCATCGAAATCGGCTTCTGGTTTTCCTTTCAAATCAGTCCGAGAGAAATGGTGGTGGCAACCTTATCGGGCTGAATCAAGGGCAAATTGGCGATTTTAATCGGAAAATTATAATTGTGCGGTTGAAATTACAATATCAGATACAGGCAATAACGCGGTCTCTGACAAACTTTGATCTGGCTTAAATGAGCAACAATGAAGAAATAGTAACTGTCAAGGATATATGATTCTTGCTTCTTTGCAACCAAGAAACTGCATTTGAAAACAAGCCCAATTTCTATTTACGCTTTGCCTGTAATAGTTCGCGGGTTCGAACCAAAATTTACCAATGGTTAAGGTTCAGAAATTAAAGGTTCAAGGTTTTTGGACTAAGGTTTGTCAAGTACGTTCGAAAGTATTTCCAAATTTGTAAAGAAGTGTAATTACATTGAGCCAAATCTTAGAAAAAACGGATTTTCGAAAATTTTCAGACTATATCTATTTCAAAACTTACCGCTTAACTAAGACATGGATACTTACTTCGTTTATCCAAACCGAAAATTTTGGTTTTGGATCAGGTTCAGGTTGCATGTATTATATTTTTGAAAAGATGTTCGGTTCGAGGTTCGGCTCACACTACAAGAAAATTTTTGTATACCTGGTTCGAACTGGTTCTGATCAAACCCGGTATGAAGCCTGGTTTAATGTACGTTCTTATTCTATAAAATAGAGGCAGAGCGTTATGTCTAAGTAAGTGAATAAGTTCGAAAGTGATTAAAGGTAAAGAGTGGTACCGAACCATGTCTTAGAAGCGGTTCCGACGAAAGCTGAATTTTTAATTGCATAAACTGGTAGAAAGTGATACAGATAACCTTAAAACTGGCGGAGAAAATAGCATTGAAATGAACGGACAGACGAACATGGACTAAAATAATTTCTCGATATTAAAATTCTAAGATATCGAATTTCGTTTCACTTTCAATTTGGAATCCGATTTGATGCTACAAGACACATTAGGTTTTTATTCATTTTTAATTAATTCCTTTTTAATTATGGTAAACAGGGCGGTGGATTTATCCTAAACTGACCTTCACTCATTTTTAACTTGAAACTCTTTTAATGTTTCCAGAAATGGTAGCTCAGCATAAATATGTATAATTTTCATTGGCCCCGAATTTTTACATTGCGCACCGCTCAATTGTCATTGAGGTCTTTCTTCAATGCATTTGTTTCCCCAATTTTTAACAATTTAAAATTCACACAATATTTTAGTAATTAAAATTTTTTAGACGTGAAACATTTTTAATTTTGGTACGGAAGTTGTTTTTTGTTAGGGGTAAAAGTTAATTTTAAAATAACGCAGAACGCGTAACGCATAACGCTCACACGGACACAGTATACACTCCAAGCAATGCCCCGGCCAATTGTGGCATTTCAATTAAATTTAGTAGTATAATTTTTTAGACGACTTGTTGTTTGCCCTTTGGGGAGTATTCCAACACTGTTTTCCAACACTATTTAACAACACTGTTTGCAACACTATTTAACTGTTTTTTCGCATTGTTTTTTAACACTGTTTTCTAACAATCTTTTTTAACATTGTTTTCCAAAACTATTTTTAAATACTGTTTTTTAGCATTGTTTTTCAACACTGTTTTCTAACATTTTTCTTAGCATTGTTTTCCAGCATTGTTTTTTAAGATTGTTTATACAACACTGATTTCCAACACTGTTTTCCAACACTGTTTTCCAACACTGTTTTCCAACCATCTTTCGGGACTTGGGAATAACATCAGTACGTGAAAGTGTTGAGGCATATTCGAACCGGTATAGGCAACGTCTACTGTCCCACACTAATCGACTGGCCACTGGCCGCGCAGATATCGAAAGCTGAAAAGGATTCATCCGTCAGACCTCTGGATATTTGGACGGGTAGTTCAGGGTCGCCTGATTGGTATTCTATCTGTATCAGCTTGGAAGCATACAATTTTGTATGCGCAGCAAAGCTAATAAGCAATGCTTATCAAAAACTGTTTTCCACCACTATTTCTAAAATTCTTTTTCAATTGTTTACCAACACTGTTTTTGAACTTTGTTTTCCAATACTGTTTTTAACACTGTTTTCCCACTCTGTTGCATTTATCACGGTATATAAACTATTTTTAAATAATCTATTTCACCTTAAAGCCTTTTGAGTGTTAACCACACTCACACTTATTATTATTAAGACGAATAATAAAAAAAAAAATGCGCAAAGACTCCCCGGACCACCTTTGACCTATATTTATTTAATTTAGAAGCATTTCATGCTGAGGAAAACCCTGAAAAATGAAAAAAAAAAATACTCAAACCGAAACAATAACGGTACCATGTATCGGTTCTTTTCGGTTCCAAAAATATCGGTTCACGATTACCGGTTCACAAGAATGCAAAATATCGGTTTCGGTTCCGGTTTTGAATTTTAATCCTTTTTTTCTGTAAACTGTTCCATTTAATATCTACTATCTAGGCGTATATTGTAATGCAAACATCTAAAATTTTGATACATACTCCAAATATATATTTATGTACATGCAAAAATCCGTGATCAACACTAAAGTAATCAAAGCAACTTTCAATTTTCTATTAAACTGAGAAACTGTATTTCTTCTTCAATCTTTCTGTTCAACTAGTATCTGCATATCACACAGCTCATTCAATCGTGCATATATATTTATAAAACATATAATTCAACCCTCCTGTCCGCACCCTGTCCACACTTTTGGTGCAATCGTCTCTAAACTCAGCCATCAGCTGTCTTTAATTTCGCAATTAAATGCTTAACTTTTACAGCCTGAGGTAAGCCGGCCACTAACTACCAATTTGGCTACTGTGTGTGCATTTGTTGTGCATTGTTGCCCATAGCATTGTTCATTCTGTCCAGTTTGTGCTACTATCAGCAACAGCCGGCGGCTAAGCCAGCTTGTCAATTTTGTACAAAATTTATTATTTTATTTACGTCAGATTTGTTGGTTTTTTTTTCTTTTTGCTTTTTGTCTCTCTCTCTGTGGGCTGCCAACCAGCCAGCAAAAATTATTTACATTTTGGTTATTGCGCCTGTGTGTTCTTCCTCTTCTTTTTTTGCATTGCCCAGGCTGTCATAAAGCGAACTGTTTGCCCTCGACTCTGGGTTTGCTATCATCGTATGGAGAGTGTCATAAAACTTGCATTGCATTGCGTGCAATCGACGACGACAACAAATGTTTGCTCAATTTATGGCCACAGAGCACCGGACGGAGGTGCCAACTGTTGATGGTTACGTCTACCAGGGTCAGCAGATCTCAGTTTGGGCTCGAAACAAGAAAGTACCCAAAAAAAAAAGAAAGAAAAACCCCTGGGAATCCTCATTAAACTATTAGTTCCCCAACACAAATCATATATTGGCAGCTGATTGTCAACTTATCTGAGTCATAGTCATATGATGATAGCGCCGACTACTGACAACCGCTAGACACTTTATTGACAGTTCCAATTCTTGCAAAAAAAAAAACAAAAAAAAAAACCACAACACGAAATAAAAGTAAGCACGCACCTTGGACCCCGACAACGTGCACGCTGCGTATGAGTAATGCAGGGGCGGACTCTGCCAGCAACTCAGCCATTAAATGAAGCAACAAAATTCAGCAACAGCAGCCACAGATTAAGAACCTTTTAAAGGGATTAATGATTTTAATTTTTTTTTCCGTGCATTCTGTTTGCCTTGCTCGTTTTTGCGTTACGAACTTCACTTGGGGCAAAGTATATTCGCTTTGTGTTTGAACTTGACGGGATATAAACAGAAAAAAGGGAAAATATATCTAAACTTATTGAGAGAAAAAAACAATTTATTTTATTAAAATTTTAAATACATGTTGATGCATTATTTTGATATATTTCTAACTACTCTGTTATTTGTAAGATTATGTGACGGTTAACGTTGTCCAGAAGATGAGAAGTCATCTCTTATAGTTTCAGATCAAACAAGAATCTGTAATTGTGGAAGCGAAAAGAGTTTGTTGAGTTTCAATTCAAAATTTGAAAGTTGATTAAACACAAAAGCGAGTGCCCAATTGTTTTTGGTGTAGAACTACTTATCTATAGGGATTGGCTTATCTCATATTAACAAACGATTCCAACAAAGAAATGGTGGGATTTCATTTATAAATTAAATTAAGTTAATTCTATTGATTAAGCCGTTCTACATTCCCCTTTGCTTGCCAAATTAACTATAGCGGGATAATTCCTTGGGGGTTATGCCATGACACCGTCGATAATCTTATGGTTGAGCGTCAACTAACAAACATAGTTGGTAGTTCAAAAAGTTCATAATTGACTAATTGGTTTTAAAAAAGCAGTGTGTAAGATGGGTGCCTCGTTTACTTTTAATAGAACAATAACTGCATCGTGTAAGAGACAGTTTATGCGTCGTTTTAGGTTTCCATACGTACCATCTAAAATGAAGGAACCCTCAGAGAGACAACCGACAGCAAGTTTGACGTAAGTTTTCCTTTATCAAGTTAAAGGCTCCAGTTCACACATCAGCTCCTACGTACTTTTTATTTTACCAGATCGAGCCGTCTTGGGTTAATTGCGTGATAAAAGACAATAAAGTTGTAAATTGAGGAGCTCAACGAATTGCACTATAAATAAGTCATTGAAGCAATTTAACATCAGTGGGGAAAGAGTGTGCCAGCCAACTAACAAGAGAACAAAAATCATAAATACTTTGGCAAGTAAAGAGTATATTAAAGTCGGAATTGACCGCAGCGGGGGTCCAGCGTCGCGACTGCAGCGTCGCTGCATCAGCGTGTATGTGTATATATTCACCCAGAGAAATCTAGCACGATTCGGCAAGACTGAAATCTGATTCAATTTAGTTTTTTTTCGTCTTGAATTTTCAAGAAGAAATTTGCTTGAAATCGAGAAAACTTTGTGTGTTTGTGGCAAGGGAGGTGATAGACAAAAAAAAGTAGAGCTTGAAAATGCATGCTTGATTTCAGTATTTTCTTCTTGAATCCAAGAAAATTCTGTCTTGCCAATCAACTTTCTGCAGTATTTTGCTTGGTATCAGGCAGCGCGCGATCTGCAGCGTCGCTTCTTCAGCGTGTATGTGTATATATTCGTATCACATCATAATAAATCAAGCGTACAGGGTATTTTACAGTCGTTGCATTCCACTGCAGCGCTCCTACTTCTTTTTTAAATAAAATTTGAAGCTTTAATTTGAGATATTGGTCCATCTTTGAGAAGAAGCTCCGCTTGACCGCATTGGGGGGTTGTAACAGTCAATTTTAACTTTAACTTAACTGTCCACCTTTAGCAACGACTTTTAACTAGGAATGACGAAAATAGTATCGATTACCGATATTTTGTCGATTAAAACGGATATTTTACTAAAGCGATATATCAAATATCGAACATTTTTTTGCGCTATTTTATCGGCTATATTTTTTAGTTCTGTATGGAAGAGAAAGACAAACTGCATTATCATATGATTGTTATTTATTCTTAGGCTGGGTTTACACTATTCGACGCATGAGACATGATAATCTAGAAGGCCTTCAGGTTGTCTTGTTTTTAATGTCAAATGAAAAACTATTTACAATGAAAACAGGACATCACAGGGGCCCACTAGATTATCAACTGTCTCATGCGTTTTTTAATTAAAAATTTAATTCAACAATTTTAAGAACAAACTGATCTTAATTTAATCACGGTCATACCTTGATTAAGCAGGACAGTTTTTTCTGATTAGGATTTCGAATTGAAGAACCTTATCTTATCATTTGGAGCGATTCACGAATCGACCCAATTTTTGTCTGCTTCAAATTAAGGGATTAGCTGCTTAGACAGACCACCGACCGGAACAAGCGGAAGATGTAAGAAGCAATATCTAGTGAATATAGGGGTTTTAATTGGTTTGAACTACTATAGCAAAATGTGACCGAGACTTGTTCTATGGTGTATTCTTTTACGTGTATTGTGTTGGTTTTTTCGCATAATGTATGACTCAATCGCACGATTTATAGTTGGTGTTGTTTCCCTATAATGGAACAGCTCATATTGGACAGCGCCAGCTTGGCGATGGATTTATTTAGGAGATGCATTTAAAGATATTTCACTGACTCCTTGTCAACATCAAAAAATAAGCCACTTTAAAAACGTCAAAACTAAAACGTTAAAACTCTTACACTAATATCGTCTCGGAGTTCAGAATTATTAAAACACCTGACAAGTTGAAAGGCTTACATCATCACAAAACTAACTTGAAATTAGCAATTTATTCTTAGATTTGGATATACTGAACTTTTTTTTTACAATTTACTCAATTCAGCAAGTGTATTTTATGTTCCACATGCCAAAAAAGAAAACTGTCCAGTTCTTAGTTTTTTTTTTTTGCTATCACTTTGCTGCTACGTGGCTGAGATATTTGTTTGTTTTGCCATTGGCCAAATGCCAGCAAGGATATGCATGGTCAGCTCAGCATTTCTTTGGTGGCCGTGTAGCATGTTGTCTTGGTCCTGTTCCCGTTCCGGCTTGTTTGTTGTGCGCATTAAGCTAATTATGGCCAAATAAAGTGAGACGAAATGAGGCGCGCGCACTGAACAAACAATATCTGTGTTCTGGGTGTCCTTTGTTGCATGCCATCACTTAACTTTCCCTTTTCTTTGCTGCTGCGGTTGCGTTTTTGATTGTTTTTCAATTTTCTGCATTGTTAAACTTTCCCCATTTCATGTTGCGCCTTGTTTAATTTGCCAGGATGGGCACGTGACAGAAGCGTTGGCAAGTGCAGAAGGCGGGCACGTGTCCTGCCGCAGAAGCAGCACCAGCTGTTTAATGGATGCTGCCTTTGGCAAATATTTTGCTAGCAAATCAATTTCGTATGCTCTCCCAAATGGAATACGAATTTCACATTGTGCATGCCTCCTGCTTGAGCTGCCGCTGGCCACGTGCCGCAGTCGCGCCTCCTTCGTCTGCTAATCTATCACAAACGTTGGCAGCAAACCAAATTGAGTTTGTTTGGATATCATTTCCATTTCCGGGGGCCAACCGAAATTTGTCTCCGTTTCCAGTTCCCTGGACATGGACGTTACCTGACCCAAAAGCCACTGCCAAGGCAACTTTTACTTGCCCCTGAGATCACCCTGTCTACCCGTCGTTGTTGTACTTTTCCCACATTTTCCTGCCGCGTTGACGTCAATCAAATTAGGCGAATACACAAGTTTGCCCTTCCAGGTTCACACATCAAAAATTATGCCCAGGGGGGGTGCGGGTTGAGTCCTCAGCACCCCTTCCCATGGAACGTCAACACTAACTTGCGATTTGCGTTTGTAAATGTTTTTCTAATCAGATTTCTGTGCGTTATGCTCGAGGGAGTGCAATTTGTTTTGATGTGCCAGTCGCAATCCGTTTAAGTGACATTCAAGGATTGGGTTTGAGATGTAGCGGATGTGGGTTCAAAGGACCGTTGCCTAATTACTCAAGTGTTTGGATAGTAACGTGTGTTAAGGGGGATTGGGGGAGAGAAAACATATGCTTTAAAACAGATATCCCCAAGAAGGATAGTTTGTCGACCCATTAAGTTTTGCGATCAAAAAAGTGCTCTGAGGCAAGTTCTGCGGTTCTCAAGAGATGGGAGATCTATTCAGCTGTACACCCATAGAAATCTAGCACGATTTGGCAAGACTGAAATCGGCATCAATTTAGTTTTTTTTCGTCTTGAATTTTCAAGAAGAAATATCAGAGTCTAAGATTAATTTGACTAAGCAGTCGATTTCACCATTTATTAGTTTATTAGTCTATGTATAAAGATTACACCAAGCATAACTCTTGGGTTAATTGAAGAAGTCTACTACAATACGATAGAAACCGGACCTCAGGATTCCAATTCAAACCATGGAGAGCAAACAATAAGAATTGTTTATGCACAGGTTCAATTCTATCTTGATGGATCGAATATTGTGGAGACTACACACATAATCCATAATCTTCTTGGACGGACAAGAGAAGTATAAAGAATTTTGGTCATATAAAGATCATCAAATTCCTTAATAAACCCAAGAACACTTCTGGCCTTATTTATAGTTTATAATCGAGAATTACCCTCAGATCATGTACTTGATAATGCCACATTATCAAGCGTGTATGTGACCAGTTGCGCTCCAACTGTAAGTATTGATCTCATTACTGCTATGTAAAGCCAAAGTAACCCCAGTTTTTCCAAACAGCTTCCAGCAAGAGTGGAGAGCAATGATTGATTACTTTGTCATTTCTTCCTTGATAGTTCAGGGTCTACGATGATTCGCTTTCGGATAATCGAAGTTTCCTTCCAACCAGTTTGGGTAGTGTATAGCTAGGGAAAAACATCAGCTTTGTGTTTATTGGGCCAAATACTAAGCTTTGATAATGCTTCTGTCATGATCTCATTTCTTCTAAGTTTAGTCTGTAGACTCGTCAGCGTAGGCTACTGCCTTGACTCCTCCTCAGTTAAGTCCTGCTAGGATTTTGTTCATGTTTAGCGGCCACCTTGAGCAATGGCTCTACTCATGTAGGTACACGTTAGGTTATCTTCTTGAATAATAAAGATCTCTCTATATGTTTGTCTCTTGCATGAAGTGCGCTTGATGACCAACCTTTTCAGTAAAAATGAGTCGCACTAAAAAGCTGGTTGTTAACCAAAATGTTCCTCATGTAGAGATTTTTTGATTTTTGATGTGGGGCTTATAAGTCGGCAGTCCTTCGTTAGAACTTGACCTCTGACCAGTTTGGGTATTAATACTACCTATCCTTCCTTACCTTAAATATTGACTGCAGAAATTCGCAATACAACTCTTCATGTGATTGTAGAATAATTGGTATGATTCCATCAGGCCAGAACTATTGTAATAAAAAACTAAATAATTAGACATGTGATTCTCTGATTTGGAAAATCCGACCACAAGGAATATTATTATAAAATGTTGTATGGAAAACCCCATTTTTCATCCACGGAACTCGTTCTGTGTTTGTGTGAATATTTAGACATATGATTTTCTAATTTTGTAAAATCCGCCCACTAGGAAAATTTAGTATAGAAATCAAAATTTTTTTTCCGATTGTCTTGAAAATTGATTTGTGTTCATAGTAAGTAAAATAGTAGACACGTGATTCTTTGATATTAGAAATTCAGTATGGTACAACTATTTATGATCCGATCATAAATGAAAAATGAAAATGGACTCACACATATTGTAAAGTCTTAGCATGTATCCACTTTAATAAACTGACTACTGATTGTTTTGTAAATTTATACCCTTTTTAAAACACATGACATACATATTTGGTTACTCCCCGATTTTTGATCGATTGCTTTTTAAGTCAGTCAACAAACTAAAATAAATAATAATCGCTGCCATTGTAAATTCATAAATTAATAAACGCTGCACAACTGCAATTGCAATCGATTTATTGCCACAATTCGTGGTTGGGTGGAATGAGTGGGGCACCTCTATAGATATCGACTAATGATTTCATGGCCACTTTCTGCACTCTCCATCCCGATCGCTGCATTTGCTTGATATTTGGTGAAGGGCATGCCAATTGGTTCGCCATTTACCTATCAAATTGTCTGACTCTTTTTTTTCTTGGGGGAATTACTTTTTAAGCTCTTTTTGCGTTTTGTGGATTTTTATTGCATTTAGCCAGATTTTGCCATTCTAATTGATTGTTTGCCCCATAACGGCGGCGTCGTAACCCATTGATTTCTCCCCTTGCCTCGTCCTCACCTTACAGTTTGCTTATCGTCACCTGGCTATCGATCTAGCTATCTATTCCAGCTCCAATTTGAGTTATCTAAGTTTGCCTTGCCTCTGGCAATATGCTCATAATATCCGTTTGGATACATACATATTTATCACCAATGACCGTCCTGGCCATTTGTTTGCCTGGCGCATTTATTTGTGCATTACAAACTGTAAGCACACTTAAGTTGCTTTTAAGCTCTGGCGCCGCTCCATTTTGCAAAAAGAAATAGGAAAAAATAGAAATGGGTACGCACACATTGGCCACCGGCAAAGAGCAAAGCCAAATGGCGCCATTTGTTGATGGCTGAATGGTTGGCGACGGCGTTGGCCATTTTGTTATGTTGTCATTCATAATGGAAACATGTCGAGTGGAAAGCGAACGAATCTGAAGGAAATAATTTAGATCTTCACATGATTGACAGATCAGATGGCTCACTGGCGTCATCTATTGCTTGTTTTCAAACGCGCCATCTATGAAGAGTTTCTCCGATCATGGCAATGACTGGTTTGTGTCTCCACTAACTTAAAAAGGTGACCATGTCGGCAAAGTGTGTGTTTTACTTGCATAAAAATCGCATAAATCGGTAATCCGAAGTTTTCAAACTAATTGATTTCTTTGTTTGCTTGTGTGCTTAAATCATATACAAGTCGGTGTTAAAAGTGAAGAATGTGTGGAAATATTTGATCTAATTCAGGGATGCAAACCGGTTCTTAACCGAACCAATTCAAACCGAACCGAACCGCCTTTTTTGTGCTTTTAAAATGCTGACACTAACCGAAAACCCCCTTTTAAAAACGGTTCGGTTCGGTTCAGTTTATTGACGAGTTTAATGATGTAAAAAAGAAATTGCACTTGTAAAATTTCGACTGTGCCGAATTTTTAATACACTTGAAAAACTTTAGTCCAGCGAACCGCCTTTTTTTGTCGCTTTTAAAAAATCGTCCAACTGATTCTTAACGAAATATAAAACTTTAGTTAAAGATTGTTCTTAAAATAATTCATAGTTTATTTTTTGACAGTTTATATATGTAAAATTATTCAAAGAAAATCTGTCTTTATATAATAAGTATTTGTAATGTCGTACCTGTTGTATTATAAATATTCATGAGAATCGAAGTTATTTTAATGCTTTAAGAAAATCATTTCAAGAAGTAACTCCATTAGAATTATTGTCGAATGGTTCGGAAATTTGAAAACAGAACTCACGCCTAATCCCGTTTTCCAATTATATATTTACGGGTGAACCATTGAACCGAAGCAAAACAGCGGTTCGGATTGCTAAAAGAACAATATTATGAACCGATCCGATGGTTTAAAATCTCTGTGAACCACAGAACCAAACCACTTCTTATTTCCGAGCGGTTTGCATTCCTGATCTAAGTACATAAGTGTCTTTTCCAACGATTTTTTCTGTCCCGCAACACTTAATTTTTGACAATTTCGGGATATATAGGAAAAAAATTTACTTTTTAAGATCTTAAAGATCGTAATAGTGCCAAATTAACTTCGGTCTTATACTAAGGTCCCAATGTATAATTAAATCAAATTTTAATGAAAGTTTGCTTAAATAGACCACAATATGGGATTTTTATGCAATATTAGAGCAAATTACTTGCTTGTGGATCCATAGCTTTAGTTTTAGGACCTATAAAATTCAAAATTATGGATATATAGACAAATTTTTCACCGAAAATTTGGTCCAATTATTTTGCCTGTGGGATCCTAGCTCTTGATGAAAGAATTTGCTTATCTAAAATAAGTACATCGATTTTTTTTTTTGATTAGTTAAGTGATAAAAACTATTAAAAAATAGAAAGACATTTAGATAATGATTGTTCTTGTAAAAAAATATTTAATCACTGAGTTTGATGCTTAAGCTACAACTAAACTTAAAGAGATTAGACTTTCAATTTGAATATATTTTCTGCTTTAAGCTCAGTATTCACTTCAACTACAACGGCTACAAAATCAACAAACAAACAAACATGTTGTGTCAACAGTTTTGAAGTTGAAGTGCATACTAAGCGTTAAATTAATAAGTGGTTTTTACCTAAGCCTAACATAAACTATCTTCATGTACATCAACTTAATTCTAATTATTTACAAATTAAAAACTTTGGAATCAAATTAATGTTAAGCTTAACACTAGCTACTCAAACACGTGGCGTGATCTTCACTCTTAGGCCATCCTTGGGACGCAATATCAGTTCACCCAGCAGGGTCAAGTCTTCGCGACGATCTACAGCCTCGATTTTATATTTGCGTAGGACTGTGGAAATGACCGATTTCTCTTCCAAAATGGCAAACTTTTGTCCAATGCAGTTGCGCGGACCAGCACTGAAGGGTATGTAGGCAAAGGGATGGCGACCGGCGCAATTTTCGGGCAAGAAGTTATCGGGATTAAATTGCTCGGGCTTGGGAAAGACGCGGGGATTGCGATGCAGGGCATAGGTCATGATGATGGCCTGGGTGCCGGCGGGTACCAATTTGCCGCCTGAAAAGAAATTAAACAGTTATAATGAGTGAAATTGAATGAATATTCTTTTCAAGACTTACCTATAATCACATCCTCGCCCACCATGCGAGCCATCATGGGTACACTGGGAAACAGACGCAGGGCATCCTTAATGCAGCACTCCAGATAACGCATATCCAGCAGATTCTTCATAGTAGCCGGCGTATCTCTGTCATCGCCAAATATGGAGTCCAGCTCCTCGACCACAAGTTCCTGATACTCCGGATGGGAAGCCAACAGGAACAAAGTCCATGAAATGGCCGCCGAGGTGGTATCGTGTCCCTCAAACATAAATGTATCAACTTCTTCGCGAATGTCCTCCTTTTAATTTAATTTTATTTAAATTATTCACTGCTGCCTAATTGAGCTTCAGCTGTACTTACATTCGACAGAACAGTCCCCTCCTTGGAGGCATCAATAAGCAGGTCCAGAAATGCCAGACGCTTCTTCTTGCCCAGATCATCATACGCATCGGGCATGTTGTTGTTGTTATTGTTATCATTGGTTAAAGCCAACTCATTCTTGCGTTCCCTTATGACCATATTGGAGAAGCCATGGAGCGTATTGATATAGCTCTGGTGCAGTTTGTAGTCATCGGTCAGGCGGAAGAGCAAATCGTTTTGTAACCAGATCTTGGCCTGACGACTCTGTACAATCGAACCAATTCTAAGGGGGTGGAAGGGGAAGGGGGTGGCACGGAAAAGTGTTGCGTTAAATTGAAAGTTAGTCAAGTGTTGCCTTTCTGGGTGGGTGTGTGTTTTATGAGGCGTGGCCCTGTCTGTTATCAGCAGCAGCACTTCAAGCATCGCATTGACATCTTAATCTCGCATATTTTGCACTCGGGCGCACAATATGGTACATGATGATGATGGGGTGGATGTGTGTGAATGTATGACAGCTGCACTGACAGCTCTCGATATTAGAATCGCTGCTGCCACACTGTTGATAACTTTTCTTTTTATGTTCGTATGATTATTTCTAGCATCATCTTACCCATAGACCGCCTTCACATATTCCGACTCGCTGTCGCTTTGAGCATAAATTCGGCGACCCATGGCGGTTTCTGTCGAATGACGCAATTAGCAACGGGTTATGGTCACTTGATATGTGAACTAAAAATACGTAAGCAATTGACACTCACCACAGACAATGTCCAAGGTGCACAGTGTGACGTAGGGAAAAAGATTGAATGCCTCGCTGCCCACTTCGACGGACAATTTGCGGGCCAACACGGCGCTCTGTTCGTTGAAGACATCAATGAAGTCGTCCAAGATTTTGAAATGGAAGGCGGGCGTGAGAATCTGCAGGTAAATGAAAATCACTCAGTCAATTAATGAAAACCCAAATGGAACACTAAATACCCGAAACACAACCGTTATTTTACATTTATTGTTTAGAGCTGGTATCCGAGAACACTTAATACCCGAAACACAACAGTTATTTTACATTTTTTCTAGAGCTGGTATCTGAGAGCTGATATTATTGGTACCGAAAAGATATCAAGTACATACGTAGGTTGCTATATATATCTTTGGCCCAATAATGAAAACGCGAATATTTATGATCAAAAATGGTTTTATTGTTTTTCAAAGTATTCTTCAGCAAGATTTATACACTTTTGCATGCGCTCAAACCAATTGTCGAAGCATATTTTCCACTCCAATTGAGACACCTCCAAAACAAGGTTTTTGAACTCTTCAACAGCATCTTCTGGTGACGAAAATCGTTGACCACGCATTTTTCCCTTGATGTGCGGGAATAAAAAGAAGTCATTGGGTGCCAAGTCAGGGCTGTACGGCGGATGACCCAATCATTCGACGTTTTGGGCGGTCAAAAAGGCGCTGGTGTGAGCTGATGTGTGAGAGCTCGCATTGTCATGGTGCACAATGATCTGTCCACTCTTGCTCGTTTTTCGAATTTCTCCGAAGACTTCAGGCAAACAAATTGTGGTGTACCACTCAGAATTGACCGTCCTACGTTGCTCAAGCGGAACAGTCGCCACATGTCCAGTTTTACCAAAGAAACAGGCGACCATTTGCTTCGAAGTGCATCTTCCACGAACGACTTTCGTTGGATTTGGCTCGTCTTCGAAGACCCACACGGTCGATTGCTGTTTTGTTTCTGGCTCATAAGCATGGATCCATGATTCGTCACCTGTGACGATCATATAAACGTCTTTTGAAACACCGCGATTATATTTTTAAAAAATTTTTGTGCACCAATCCACACGAGCCTTTTTTTAAGCGATTGTCAAATTGAGCGGGATCCAACGAGATCAAACCTTTCATGCAATATCGAATGTATGCTGGTGGAAGAAATGCCCAAGGATGCCTCTATCTCACGGTATGTCATGACGATCTTGCATTATCAGTTCACGCACGGCATCAATGTTTTCTGGCACAACGACTGTTTTTCGACGACCTTCGTCTTCTGAATTCATTAAACCAATTTTTCACAGTGCTATAGGATGGTTCTTCATCGCCGTACAAAGATTTAAGTTTATCGTTGCACTCTTGTCGTGATAATCCACGTCGAAAGTTGTGAAAAATTATTGCACGAAAATTTTCAGGAGTTAATTCCATTTTTCTGCCAAGGTAAGTTTTTGATTAATCGTTAATCGATATCAAATGTGGTCACACATGAAAGAGTTGTATGAAGCTTTTATCGATAAAAGTCCAAACTTTTTTTGGGAAAAGGCCAATTGGTCCTAAAATGACTAGAAATGACCTAGGCCAGAAACTTAAATAGCAACCCACGTACTTGTAAAATCCATTCGGAAATGGGAACAGGTCTGAATGTAATCCTTGTAGGCCAGGGTAAAAACAACTCAATGAACCAATAGGAACAGTAAGAGTAGTAGTAAAACTTCGGGCTTGACCAATTTTCTTACTTGATTTCGATGTAGTTTGACTGGGTTTTCAAATTGCAAAGAGAGAAAGTATATTAAAGTCGGTCGTGATAGACTTCGAAGTATCCCTTAAGGTTCGCGTGTACGAGATTTAAGTAATTATTAATTTCAGTCATTTCTAACCTATAAAGTTCGGGATTGCACAATTTAAGTACTAAATATCTAATTTTTCAATAAAAGATACAAAAAAAATAAAATAAAGTCCATTTATGGGATCTCCTAGAGATGCTTTAGAATATAATACCCACCTTTCTGCGGGAATGCCATTTGCGATCGGTGCTGGTGAGTAAGCCAGTACCCAACCAAGGATGCAGATAGTCATAGTCATGACTCTTGTTTACAAACTTTTGACTATTTAAAATGGGCTGTAAATAAACAGTAATCATTAGATGATCATTAACTCCAGTGACTATTGAGAACCCATTACTCACCTCCACGGTCTCAGGCTCAAAGAGTAGCACGCGTGGCGATGTTCCCTGCCAGACACGATTGATGCCAATACGCGTGCCCCAAAGTTTCTGCATGCCTATAACACGATTGAAAAGCTCTGCAAAAGATAAAAGAAACAGAATTTTAAATGTTGCTAATTGTAATTGTCTCACTTTTGACAGCCACAAGTGTCTAACAATTAATAATACAACACAATGTTGTTGTTGTTATGACTGACGGAGCTGCTGTGTGAGAAACGATTTACGACACCAATTAAGCTACAAAAATTGTCTTTGGAAATCAAGGTCGGTTTAATTTCTTGATGTTACACTTGTAAATGCTTTTCACACGATTCCCGTGACAAAAAAAAACCTGAGTTAAGGCACGTTGCTCATACGTATGTGTGGCCAGTCAGCGATGTCCAATAATGAATTTATGTAACGCATAGTTTCAAAGAGCAACACCCAAAAGCAGGTTGATGATTAAGCGTGGTCCACCGACCGGCGGATGCTAGAGACATCCACCACAATGGGTAGCGAATTTCATACACTCCAAAAAGCCGAAAGCAAAACAAAATAAAATAAAATAATGCATACCGGCTTCGCTCTTCATTATCATCTTCGTTTTGCTGGTGACAGACACTGCGCAAGTTTCTGTCCACCAAATTGCGTTAACAATTTGAAATAATTTATGTTTTGTCTTTCTCTCACTCTGCAATTAGGTCTTCGTGTGGCTATCTGGCTGACATTGGCGGTGTCACAAATTGTTGCACATTAAAAAGCAGTTACCCAGCGTCTGTCAATGCCACAAAACGTGCACCCACCTAGCGACCAGTATTCTTAAGCATTAGAACTCAAAATTCAAAACCAGTCAAGACCTTGGTTACTAAGCACCACTCCAACATGTTGCCATGCCTGATCTTCAGCAATTTATTTAAAAAAAAATAACAAAAAAAATTATGATTAAAAATCATCGACCTTGGACAAACATTTATTTACATTTACATTAACAAATGATTTAAGAAAACTGAATCTGCAATGACTTATACTAATTGCATAAGCCCCTTTTGGATATCATTCTGACTGCTAATCGTTTATAATTCGTACTGCATACACACACTCCTTGACAACCTTGTGTTTAAGCTAGCAGCTTAAAGATATTCTTTTATTTTGCAATATAAATAATTTGCATATTTTCTGTTTCTATTTTTTGCAGATGTTTGAATATTTTGCTGATTTTAATGACTGGCCTTAGAATTTATAGATAGCAAAAAAATAAAACGGGTTTTTAAAATAAACGATAAAATAAAAATTGTGATCTAACTTTGTGCCAAAAATTTAGGGGAAGAACAATGCTCAAGTCCGCCTTGCATAGAAAGCAGTTAATCTTCTTTCTAGAAATGCATTTAAGTGCAGACTTTTTGTTACCTAGATTAAGTAACTAAGAAACTACAAATTGAGGCAAAAAGAGGCTGGTGTCGATTGGTATAAGATTTTGGAGTTGTGTCCTCTTACTGGGCAAACTGCTTCAAAAAATTGGTTCAAACGAAAGCAAAAGTGATCATCAAGAAGAATATTTGAAAAACAATCAAGTGTGTCCTAGAAATTTTCCTATAAACTATTGCACTTCAAACAAAACTTGAATGTCTTTACATGTGAAATAACAAGACTTGATACGCTTACTAGAGATTAAATGACAGGAAACCCGTACTAATTTAATCTAAAGTATATAGTCAAACAGTTTTAGTACGAAGTGTAATCCTTTATACAATAACCACTAGAGATTTCTGGAGAAACCCCCAAATAAAACAGTTTTTGATCGCCAAAGTTGGTTTTTTCATTGTTGGGCCAGAAATATAAATTGCAACCTTCACTCAGAAAAAAACGGCTGCCAGCATTCTAGAACGAACGAGGTAGAATTTTTACCGTTTTGTACTTAAAACTTCAGGTATAATTTGTACGTGGCTGTACTTAAACGTAAGTACGAGTCAGTCTTAAGTTTGTGCCTAAAATAAGAACAAAATATCTTAAATCAAGTACGAAATACTTAAATCACAATTTTTTTGTTTCAAACGTTCTAGAAGGAACGGGATTCAATTTATACCGTTTTGCACTAAAAAAATAAAGCATTTCAACTAAAATAAACAAAACTATTTAATATAAACAATAAATTAAAATTTTTGAAATCTTTTCAGCCTTAATTGAAGATTTAATTGTACATGTTTTAAGAACAAATTGGGATTGCATTAATATTTCTTCAGGCTTATCTTGATGACATTTGGTTTTTCCTCTGTTGTAACTAAAAGTCAGAATGTGTTACGCCGAAATGCAAATGAAACCAAAATCCTATTGGAAATCAACTTCCGGCAGCTGAGAACACCAAAAAACTAATCTTGCCGGTAAAACCACTTTGACCAATTCACCAACAACTTCAACAAATTCTTCCATAGACAAAGAACCAAACGGAAATACAAAATATAAATACCAAAAGTTTATTACAATTCTAATAAGAAACAATTTTTCATAAATTTTTTTTGGTTGTTAATTTATTTCCTACTCGAAGCCAAAGATCACCACAATCAAAGACAGAGTTTAGCTTATAAAAGTATCTACAAGATACATAAAAGAAGCTGAATGCGTTTCCGCATTGAAATTTATGTTAATTTGTTTGTATTTTGTTTTTATTCATTTTATTATCGAGCGAAGCTTGCAAAAAACCAAAGCGGACAACAAACATTTTAAACTCTGCAGAACCGGAGACTCATTCACTTAGTTAGTTGAGACACTCTAATAGAGTCTGTCCACTGCGCTTTTTTTCAGTGCCAAGATCAAGTCCGCGAGCACAAACTAGCAATTGGCTTGTCTGCCCCAAGCTGAGTCTGAGTCGAAATTTTGAGATCTTTTGTCTGCTTTAGACCTTTTTTTGCTAGCTTTATGTGCGGTGAAGAGTTTTGTGGCTATTTTTATAACTTGTCGAGCGTTTGTTATGCTTGTTATAAAATGATTTATGTGCGGCTGCTGTTTTGATTTCATTTTTTGTTGTTCTCGATTAAGTGTCGTTCACATGTTGTAATTATTTCGTTTTACAATTTATTTCATTTCAATAATTGGTCAAATTTTTAGCTCAAATTTTAACACTTCCGCCATTTACGCCAAAAAAGGGTGAAAGTTTATATTTATGAATTATTTAAAAACTACAACAAAATTCGTACAATTTATGGTGATTTTATTTAGTATATTTAGTTTCAATGTTACAATTTTCGGGCTGATTGAGAGCATCTTAGGTATTATCCGGCCAGTACAAACTTTAAAGCTCATTGGCGGCCCATTATACTAGGGATTCCCAATAAAGCATTGTGTCTTAGTCGCATGCCTGCAGGCATCATACAGTTTTTATACACTCAATATGCATGACTCTCAAAATTAATGTTTTGCTTACGTAAGGTTTCACTCTTTCTCTTTTAGTTCTGCAAAAGTAAACCTAATTTCTTTAAATCTGTTAGCCTTGAAATTATATTTGTGCGGATTGTTCTCAGCTTGAAAATCCCAAAAGTAAATTGTGGAAAAGCTGTACGGTATTGACTTGTATAGTGAGTTGCATCATTATCAAATCAAGGCAATTATTAATGAAAACCGACGTTATTTATTATAAGGAATTGCCGGGAAATTAAATATATTAAAATCAAAATCGGAAACCTACTTAAAAAACTTGGATACGTAAACAAGATGGGTGCCTTTCAATATCTGCGATTTATTGCTCAATCATAGCGAAAACAATCCGTTTTTGAAACGTATCATAAAGGGCGAAGAAAAATGTGTTGTTTACAATAACGTCTAGCGAAAATAAACGTTTAGTAAGAGAGATGAACCGGCTCAAAACACATCAAAAGGGAAGGGATGGCACATCCACCATATAGCCCCGACCCTACACCATCAAATTATCATTGTGCCTTAAAGCCTACAATCAATGTCATTCAGCAGAGACTTTTTAGCAATCGTAAATCAGTTTTAGCAAATCAAAATTAGCTGCTGAATGGGCCCATTGTTAGCTCGATTAGTAATTTATTAAAAGCAAATACAAATTGTATCAAAATTTCTTAAATTGCAAGTGACAAAAAAATTGCTTGTATAATAAAAAAAATGTATTAAAAAATAGCGGAAAAGCTAACTTTGAAAAGTCAGTACAATAACATTAGTTTATGCTCTTTTAACTAAGAAGAACATATGGAATTAACGATTTATTGAGGATTGTTATGCTGCTTATTGTCACTGGTAGCCAGGCCCGTAGCTAGATTTTTTTATTTTTAGTGGGCTGAAATTATTTTTTGACAATAAAATATACAAATTTATAAATTTTGATTGGAGTAGAAAAAATAATTAATTTGTAGCCTACTTGTGTCTACAGCCTTACTGACTATATGAGGGAATAAAAACTTAGCAAGCCTAGATAATTGGAACTTAGGTAGGGGCTGAGCTCCCTAGCTACGTGTCTTCTGGTAGCCTGATAATAATAATTTTGAAAATATTTCTTTATTGTTAATTTAAAAATACATGCTCTTAAGGTGCCCACATTTATGTGGGTATTTTTTAAACGTAGGCAAAAATGAGTTGATCTTTATGAACAATATTTTAAATACTTAATTATAAAAATCTCAGTCCATTTGCAATAATAAATATGTGTTACTTTATTATGCGTTTAATAACAAGTAGTCGCTCCGTATTGCCTAAAATTGTGCATTAAGAAATCAAGTAATTATTTAACAGAGAATTTGAATAACAAATTAGGTAAAACAGGACAAGGTGATCAAATATGCATTCAAAGAATTCCTTAAGTACAATAAATTTGTCAGTTTACAAATTTTGTGGAATTAATTTTAAAATATTGGTGATTTTATAAATTCGAGTACATAAAACGCGATAATTAAACAAATGATAATTGCGCCTTAAAAAAAATGTGGGGGCATTTCGAGAGCTGCAAGTGGAAAGTTACTGAGGTAATTTTGAAAAAAAAAAACACTTTATTCGAACACTCCGCTATAAGCCCAATTATGCTCTATGCTTAGAAACTGGTACTCCAAATCTTGTACATATTGTCAGATAATGCATTCGCTATGCCTACGACTGGTTTGTTAACTGGAAAACACTTGCAGAAGAACACTTAATAGAATTTAATTTTATGTTGTAGGCAACAGACACATATATATACAAGCGATATGCACCTTTTAAAACAAAATATTTCTAATTAACTCAATTTGTTTTAGCTAGACAGAAAAAGAAAGAAAGTCTGAACTTTTAAGCGTTTCAATTGCAAGCTAAACATGTTTCATTTTATTACAATTAAATTTAATAAGCAATAGCTTATTTAAATCCTCCATGAAGTAAACTGGAATACTCTGTTGATTTTCAAAAGATGGTTTTAATTTTGCTGGCAGAAAATTATTTAGATGTTGTTTAAAAACTGGTTTATATGACCTCTAATTTGGTCCAGACAGTTGACGACAATAAGCCTTCGATTTGTTAGTTTCATTATATTAGATAATTTATGATTATTATGAAATTGAAAGGAACAATAGTAATTATTATCTTTAAAATTGTTAAGTAATTAAATTGTTAAGAAATACTCCAAAACTAAATATAACCCATCTCTCACAAGCACAACAAACAACTTGCACTTGATACTTAAACATTTGTATATTTGTCAAAGAAACGATGTCTTAAAGCGGGCTTAAGTGGCACTGTATATGTATAGGCTATGGCAACAACGGCACTAAAGGATTCAGACAAGAGATAGGGTTAGTGCGATATTGTCTGTGACTCTAACCAATGCCTTCTTGCACTTAAGCAGGCATCTGCAAGCATGCTGCACTTTTGTTGTTAAATGCCTCAAACTAATTTTCTACTTGCCCACCAATTAAACTTGACATTGCCTGTCGATAAGAAAATATAATGCTTAAAAACCGGCTTCTTTATTATTATTTTTAATATCAAAAGAGTAAAGCTAAAGACAAACAATTAAGTGTCCCGAATACAAAATACTCTTTACCCTTAATTTTCTGTGTTTTTATACGCATACATACAAATACAAATACACACACACGCTGTCGACGCCGCAGCCGCGACACTGCTGTCGCGATTTGGACCTCCGTTTAGCATTTTACTTCCAAAACTTCTGTGTTTTTCAACCGATCTTGTTGGGCTTTTCACCTACTTTTCATACACCTTATTACATGCAAAAGCACAGGTTTCTTTGTCTTATAAACGAACAGACAGACGGACTTGGCTATATCGAGTCGGCACTGATCAAGAATATATATACTTTATAGGGTCGCAATGTTTCCATTGTTTCTGTTACATACATTTGCATAACTTTATAATATCCTTTTAAGCCATTACAGGGTACAGGGTATAGAAAGTGAGCACTTCACATTAGTGTTTTCATGAGATGAGTGAATGAACAAGAAAGAGTAGTTCACTAAACTGAACAAGTTAAGTTTTCGACTGTTAACCATGCATAAAAATGGAACAGTTTAATCCGAAATGTCTACAAAAAATGGCAATTTATATTTTAAAACTAACTAGAATTAGAAACTGAATAGCTACTGGTTTTCGACCTTACAAAATAGTTAAATCTGGCGGAAAAATGGCTAAATTGGCAACATTGGTAACCCATACATATACATACATGTTTCTTCTTCAATTGTTCTTTTTTGTTCAGTGACTGTTGTTCGGTGACTCTTGCTCGGTGACTGTTGTATAGTGATTCTTGTTCAGCTTTTTTTGTTTTCAGAGACTTTTTTCAGCGACTCTTGTTCAGTGACTGTTCAATCAGTTCAATTTATTATTACTCATTCATTGAAAGAAATTCAATTTGCTTTCCTCATTTTTTCCCACCTCTCTTTCTTGTCTAGGAATCGAACTCACGACCACGAGAACTAAATCTGAACGACAGCATCTTAGCGCATTCGGCCATTGACCGTCACGCGTGAGACAGGTTCAAATGTTACATGGACATGATAGTGCAGATGGTAAAAACATTGCCTAATAATGCCGAGGTCTTTGATTTTATTTTATTTGTGGTGTTTTTAAAATTTTGTTTTTTTTCTTATGGTGCACTTTTTTCCTCCAAATCGCGTAAATTTTAGCATTTCTTGATAAAACGTTGACAATCAATCACAAAGTTGACTATTGAACAATTAAACTAAATAACAGAGCAATTGAACAACTGAACCACTGAAGAACTGAGCCAATTTGAGTGAGATGACCCACTTTTCAAAACAACCCAAAGCCAACTCTACCTTACATAAACCTTAACCGAATTGCTTTTAAGGGGTTTGATTCTAGTTTTTTAACAAAATTTTTTCGAGGAATAAATTGATTTTTAAAATACTGCTTTACGATTTAGTAAAGAAGAACTCGTTCAAGAATTATTCTTAAAAAAAAAAAAAATTTTAAACTTGTTTTCCTAATTATTATAAAATAAACAATTCATTTTAAACTTTAAATTTTTGTAAAATAAAAACTATCGGTTAGGTGCACATAATGCGCAACTTTAAGCAATTATCGTTTATTTTATTATTTTTACAAATTCCGATGTACCGAATCTATACAAAAAATAAAGACATTGAAAACTCTACTCCAAATAGAACAAGGCGCCATCTATCAGTATCTTTCTCCATTTGCCGTGCTTGAAATGAGCTAAATTATGCGTCGACTTATCAATTATTATGTTTTATTTATTTCCATGCCAGTGCGATGAGGCAAACAATGCTAAATGTTGTTAATTAAAAGCGATTTGCTTAAGAAATTAAATTGACTGTTGACAGATTTTTCCAATTTCAATGCACACACAATACACTCACAATAATCGTGGCTGTTCTATAAATAAATTAGTTTCTTTTATTGACGTTCAAATTTCTTACTGAAAGTGAAGTTTCGAGAGCAAAATAAAGTTCATTAACACTGACCAAAGACTAAATTTATGGAGTTGATCATAGAAATTAGCACCTGCACAGATCGACTGAGTTTTTATTGTTGTTATTATATATTGACACAAAACCAATGATTCAGGGTCAATATCATCACAATGTAGATCATTTTTCACACACACACATTTTGGAATACTTCTTAGTACTCACCGTCATGATCCACATTCATTTCAATGGCATTGCCCAAAAAGGGCATAGCCGCCGGTCCCGGTATCTTTTCGATATGCTTAACCAAACGCGATCTCCTTTTATTGTACACCACTAGGAAAATTGTTATGGCCGCCAATAGGAAAATTGTTAGGGGCGAATAGCCCGATATCACTTTAGCAGTTTTCGTGAGCAAAATGCTCTCGGCCATCAATGAACTAAACACTTTTGAGGACATTTTGGTATCACTTTACAAACACATAGCCCGGACCCGGCGATTTACGATTGAAACGCTGCGAACTCCAATACACAACTAACGAAAAATCCGTGAATGCATCAAAATTTAAAAAGAAGTGCTACAAAATATTTCGGGCCCGCGTTTCGTGTTTGAATCTCTCGTCGTTGGCCAGCAGAGCTCGGCTTTGACTGTGTGTGTGAGCATATGCTTGTCGAAATTGGTAGTAGAAAATCTACTACCAATTCGCAGTCTTGTTTGTCATTCGTATTGTTACCAAGATGACTTGAAGCTTTTTATTATTTTGTTGCCTACAAAAATGGTAGATGCATTTTTTTTGCTTGATTTTTGATTGCTTGCCCTTGTATCGCAAATCTCTATATGCAGTTAATTGGGCTAGGCAACCGTTTGGCCTGACACTTCCAGTTTGAGTTCTGGGCTACTCGTTTACCGCCTTCGAGTGCAATCAGCAGGTGCTTAAGTTCTAATAAAATAGCGTTAGCAGGTCATAAACTGCAGTTACGAATATAATTAAAACAAAGTAGAAACGCAATGTCATGTCCGCTAGTGCTCCTCGAAATGGGAGCGTTTAATTTGAGTGGTCAGAATTTCAAAATCCATTTATGATTTGTGTTGCTCTTCGCCGGAGTTTTTGATTGCAACGCAAAATCTGAAATAATTTGCAAGTGACTGCGGACGTAATTGGCACTGCCATGTTAAATGAATTTTTTAGCTTAATTTTTGGGGCCCAAGGTCAGAGACAGATGCCTTTGCATTCAATTTGAATCGTTAAATCGTTGGTCTAACTCAAACCAGCACAACTCGTTTTAGGTTCTGAGTTAATGAAATAAAAATTTGAGGCTTTGGATTGTGTTTAATAATTATTTATTGTCAGAAGAAGACAAGAGAACCTGTTCTTTACTCACCAATAACATGTTACAACAACCTTTGGCGAGCCTTGACACACGAATGTAACGTCTAACGAAAGCTGCCATTTTGTTTTTGATATCGACTCCAGAGCGCTCCCGTGACATAATCCCAGTCAAAGCGATATAAAGATAGAAACAAATTAGCATTTTAGAATTATTCCTGTTTTCTTGCTATTCTTTTTATATAAGCCATTATTTAGGAGACATAGACCGAAATTAATTATGAAACCGGTCTCTACTTTCCAAAGAGATGCAGATGTAGGTACAAAACGTGCGTGTTTTTTGTTAGCGTTAGATCTCTTAGTCTTTAACAAAAGTATGCTGATCTATGCTATACTCAAAAATTTGATTAATAAACGCTTATATTAAGTCTTCTTCTTTTTTTTACGCTTACAATGTCTAAACCATTCATCGGGGGTAGTTTGTTAAGTACCTAAGTAAAATTTTGTTGTCATCAAATGGAAATCGAAAAATCTCGAAAGTGATAAGTAGGTTTAGCCCGAACTGATCATTTTTAAGTAGAGTGCTGCCCATCACGGTTGTGGCCGGTGCTGCCCAGCGTAATTACTTGATTTGTGCGTCAAATTAGCGTCGAAAAGTTAGCGTCGAAATGGAACGATGGAATATGGAACACTGTAGAATTTTTTGTTTTTTTGATTTTTTCTTTATTTAACAAAAGCCCAAAACATCATTAAATGCAAAATTGTTCAGAATTGAATAAAGAATTGATTTAATTGACCTGTGGGTGGTTTTATGTACTGCAGGTATTGAAAATCTCTAGTTAAAAATTGAATCTAAATTTTACGGGTCAAATCGCTTATCAGTGGACCAACCTAGTGTGTTCCCCCATACAGAATAAGATAAAAAATTACTTTGATATAACAAGCCGCATTACTCCAATTCAAGGCGATGTGCCAAAATAGGCTTTATACCGTCTCATCGATTCTAGATTGTTTTGGAAGCTATCTTAACAAACTTTGAAAAAGTTTTAAATACAAATACGTGCTTGTCGGTATCGGCCGTCGGAGACACATTAGCATGGAACGAGCGGTAAACGTTTAATGATGTTTCAGTCGGGGTCACCAACGGGGGTTAGTAATGTTCAACAATTGAAAATGATCAAAAATTAATCAATATAAACATTAGTTGTATTTTCAGATGATTTTAAGCTTTTGTTTATAACTATGATAAATAGTTGCAATAAAAAATCAAATACACTTCTATGTACTTTTTGTTTTCATGTAGCATAAAAATCGTTGCTATTTATTTTCTTTTTAAGATTGCGAAAAAATATGGAGTCGGATGCTACTAGCATATGCACGATCGGTCAAAAACGTCGTATTAATTTAAATTTACGATTTTAAAATGAAAAAGAATTAGCATAATCGGCTGAACAGATTTGTGGGAGTAAAACCAATTCTTGGAAAACTTTTGTTTTCAATGGTAGCGCTTAAAAACTACAATTTCGATATAGGAACAGAGTATGTATTTCTACAATATGCATATCGGTGAATTGATAAAAAGGGAATGACTGTCATTTATATTTTTTTATTTAAATGTGGTGAACTTATTAAGTCGTTTGAATCCGTCATCGACTAACTATGTTCTAAGTCGCTCACGCGGCTGCTTAGACTGTAGTCGATGTCGGGATTCTCAAACACTTTAATAATTTACCCTTTGAGAGAGGAATAACAATAAAAATTGTATGCGCATCTAAATGATCATTTGTAATTAAATGTTTTTATAATCTTGATGTTAAAGGAGGTAATATGATGTCTGTATATTTTCGATATGATGCGTAAATTAGTTTATATGTATAAGATTTTATAATATTGGGGGAGGATTAACACGAATGGAATGACGCCTCAACGCAGTCAGCCAACGCACACGCTTATGGATAAACGACTAAGAGACTATTTATGTGAAGTATGAAAAAATTTGATATTTTTAAAAGATCAGTTTAACCAGCAAAGATTAAATTGATCTTGAGCTTTTTTTTTCTCTGTGTACATATATTCGTATGAAAACACATGAAATCAAGTGTAAAGGGTATTTCGTAGTCGGGACACTCGACTAGGGTGCTCTTACTTGTTTTATTTTGTCCAGTACATATCGAAAACTTGTGTTGAAGGTTATTTCCAAGCTCTGGTATCCAGTCAAGCTTCCTGTCGAAGGAGAGGCCTAGTCTATATTAGAGCTATAACTCCTCGTTGAGCTTTGGAAGGACTATAGCGGGACTCTTTTATTTTTCTTGCCCAGGTGGTCAGGGTTCGGATGGATGCAATCATGAGAGAGACAATGGTAACGTCTTCAGCTTATCGACTAAACAAGATATCGTATTACAATTCATACATAAGTCTTTTAAGGTTCCTTCAACAATTAGCTTCTTTTCAGACTACCCTCGTATCTGCAATTCCTTAACTGAAGCACACTAAGCGTATAATTATGAAATCACGCCAAAACCTTACACAGCATCGTCGTCCGGCTCCACAAACAATGCCGTTGTCTAGGTCTAGGAAGTAACAAGCTGACCACAGACTCGTTCTTTAATTATACAAAAATTAACAGCTTCGCTCAGAAAAAGCGGATTGTTCGAATCGACAAGTCATTCTGCGCTCAGCAACGCTGCCACTTAAGTTTTCACTTACCATCTTATCATCTAATTTCTGCGTATTGTACATTTGGTACCTACGTACGTACATTTTTGGACATCGTGATCATCAACAAATGTTATAAGAAGCCGAAGCTGATGTGTGACAGGGGTCTTCCCCATGGTAAATGTCGTGAGAAGTTGCGGCCAACACGGGCCAAAGTTTAATGCCTCGATAAGTATGGTAATAGGCCGTTTGTTTGTGTTTTTTTGTTTATGTTAATGTGACAACGTGCAGTTGATGAATGATTGATTCGGATGCGAGAATGCCCGCTAATAACTAAGCGAATTTTGCAGCAGTTTATGTGAAGAGCGTCCTTCATAGTACAGACATTCAAGTTCAATAATAAACTTAATGTTCTTCTCGATTTGAGAAAATAGACCCAATGAAATTGCTGGTAGTCGAGTTTTTACTGAGTTGAATGTTTTATATATGCCTTATAAAATTTATAATGAATATAAAAGAACTAAACGAACTTTTCTTAGTCACTAAAGAATATATACATACGTCCAAATTAGAGTTTTAGCCGTTTGGTCTGAGCGTTGATAAGTCACTCATGCAGGTAATCAGCCAGTAGAGCAAAATTAAAACCAATTTATGTTAAGAAAGCGACAACATTTTAGCTGCACTTATAAAAAGAAGCGCGCACACACACACACAGAACCATTCCATATTTAGTTTTATTTCAACCCTCAGCGCACAGCGCAGATGCGTCACTCCACATTTTGTTCTTGCTTGCCGTTGCCTACTCAGTGACTTTCGTTTTGTATGAGGCAATATATTTTTCACTTATGCGCGCAATACAATTCCCAATTGGTTTTAGCAACAAGGCCAAGGAAACCTTATTGTTTGGCTGGGGAAAGCATACTTACCTGGCGTAGAGGTTAACCGTGATCACGAAGGCGGTTCCTTCGGAGTGAGACTTGACCATTGCACCTTCGGTTGAGTTGACCTCTGCGATTATTCCTAATGTGAATAACTCGTGCGTGTAATTTTTGGTAGCCGGGAATGGCGTTCGCGCCGTCCCGACATTGGTTAATAAATTGATACTTGCCAAACAACTTGTTTCTCAGCTTAGATAAAGCGGTTCATTGGGTCAAAGCAAAACTCTAGCTAGAGGAGGGAGGTCATCATTTATCAACATTTTTTGTATGCTTCTAGTTTAATTTTTAAATACTTTTTTGAACTTGATCTTGATGTGTGTGTTGCGGAAGAAGTCGTCTTGGTCTAAAAGTTTGCAACATTATCAATTTTAAATATATTCTTCAAACTGTTTCTTCTTTTGTTTAGTGCCTCTGCGGTTGTTCCGTTCGTTTATTATCATTAGCAACAATTTGAATCACAAATTTGTTCGTGTGTTTGAATTTATTAACTCGAATTTTGTGGGCTGGCGGACTAGCTAGCGGGTCTTGTTGCTGGCTCTCGATAAGGTCAAGTTTATTTCCGCATTAGCAGCTCTCTACTGGTCTTAGATTTAAATGCTACTCGGACAGAAGGAAGTTGCACAACTAAACGAGAGAGAGAGAGAGAGAGAGAGGAGGTCAGGTAGTTGATGATGGTACTTAAAACAATTTGATCATTACTTGTAGTTTATGTGACGTACTTTTGTTTAGGGTTTTCTTTGTAATTACTTAACCAATTAGACGATCTCTCTTGGCCAGGTCACGCAACGAAAAAGAGACATTCACTTGCGGAGTCGTGTGAAAATATTCCACATGAACTTGAAATTTTTGTAAAAAAAATAATTGCAGGTTCTTAAGTGACCACTTGTCAGTCAAACTTCATTGTCAATGGTCAAGTCCAATCGAAATTGGCTTTGGCTATGCAATTAAATTCTACATTTTAAAGAACCAAATCTCAAATGCAAGCATCTGGCCAACACCAGGGCCAACCACCACCGGTTTCAAGTTTCCTTCTAAAGAGAGATACCCCCTTGGCTTTGACACAGATTTAAGCCATATTGCTTAGATTGGTGGCTGCATTTGGCATTTCGGTTGCAAAGTCAACCGCCAGCCACCGGCTGACCTCGACTTTCAATCAGCACACACGCTTTAGCATTCTTATTTCGATTTTTGATGTTTCTCACATTTGCAAAATTAATTCACAAAATTGCATTTTGATAGAAATCTGTTTGTTTACAGTCGTCAAAACAAAGAAACAAATTTTAGATAATTAAAATGCATTTCCCAGGCATTACGAATACGAAAAGATGTGTGTCTGGTCCATCGTGTGCGCTCACATCAATCAATTCTCTACAATTCTCTAGGCATTAATTACAATAGAACTTTGTGTGGGGCGGAGGGTGTGGGGGGGGTTAAGCGATAACCACTTTTGCAGTGTTTGGCTAAACATTGATGGGAGTTTCATATCCAAGCAAGAGTTCAAGAACATCGCTGCTGGCTATCGTCATAGATTCGCGCGACACAAAAAACCAACAATTACATCGCATAATTGTTTTGTAATTAAATGCTGAATATCGATTAATAATACATTTGGTAATATCTATAAAATTAAACATTTAGAATTCTAAAGTGTTAAATCGAAGGTCCATTTACATGTCAATTGTAGATCAAGCTTTAAAAGAACAAATTAAGTGTTAAATGTGTAATTGAATAACTTGACACGACTTGGTCATGAATTTGGTCCCTTAATAAGTCTTTTTCCTGTCCTGTCCACAAAACTTGTGTGCAACTAGGATCAGAACTTTGTCCTGTCAGCAAACTGAATAAACCAGGGGTGGGTTTGGTTGAGCAGATTACAATTTTTTATTTAAGGTGGACTTAGTTTCATCGTCTTTTTGACTTAAGATCTTTTTATATCGTTAAACTATTAGAAATTTAGCTTTGTTGTCTTTTACGAAGATGTGGCTCTTGATTTTGACTACAAAACATTTCAGCGTGTAAATCATAAAAATCATATTTTCTTACTCTAAATTTCAAAAATATAAACAAGAAGAAAGTAAGACTGGCGAAGTTTTAATACATTGAAAACTTTATAACTGTTAACCGGAAAATAAAAAAGAACAAATATTTAAATTTAAAGATAATAAAATTTGATCATTAGAAAAATTTTCGACCGATCGGTCCAGAGCTATTATAGTAGATTGATAAATTTTCCAAATTGCGTAAAGCATATAAAATAAAAACAAGATGCGGAAAAAAAAGTTTTTCCCCACTGAACTATTTTTGACCACCTTTATATGGAGCATTGCTATAGTCTCGATTTTGATACATTTTTCCAGAATACGAACAAAAAAAAACAAAAGAAAAAATAAATAGAGAAAGAAAAGAGAGATAGAAGGAAAAAAAAAAGAGATGATTTCAAATTTTCGACCGACGTTTGGATATATATAATTAGAAAAAGAAGAGGTGAACTAAAATTTATTGTCATCATATCTGTACATATTAGTTATAAGAGTACCCTCTATGAACATACTTAATTCATTATAAGACTACCCTAAGCCTTTTGGTATTACAATACTAGTTATAATTGGTCACACTAACTATTAAGATGGCGATGTTGGCGTCACTTTATAAACGAGAAAGCTAAATTGAAGACGTATTTGTTAATAAAGGACATCCATTTACAATAACTTTAGTTTGAAAACCGTTCCGAATTTGGCAAATTTGTAGCTTAGACTAAAATAAATAAAACCCACTAACAACTTTATGATAACTCCCTCATAGATTTGGGTCTATAAGCTGAAAATTTTTCACCAATATGATTAAACAAAAAATTTTTAAATTTAAAATTTTTGATTGCTATTTGCTCTTACAATCTTCATCACAATCAAAGTTATCAAGGCCTTGAATTTTCTTTAAAATTGCCTCTGAAAATAAAATAAATATTTTATGTTAATAAAAGCAAACAGATAACTTAATTGAAAAGACTAAAAAAATATAATCTCCAATCCTCATATACATTAATATTAAAATTTTTCATTTAAAAATACATTTTTCAAATGTAACCGCCTTTCCCAATCAGCTTATCCAACACTTTAATTTACCTTTTTTGATCAATGTGGCAACCTTTGTCTAGATTTTTATTTGATATGGCAACACAGCCGTTTTAGTGTGACCAATGAACATAAAAAGAAAATGAATCTATGTATTTAAGTTGCAACTTTTCTATAAATCATTTAAGCAACCATAAAATTGTTATACCGTGTTTATACAATTAAGTTTGCTTTATGCAACTGTCATCGATTTCGTTTTCAGTTTGCATCATGACTTGTATTTCCGGTTTCTTGGTTATTAGTTCAGATCACTAGTTCACATTGTTCATCTTATTAAAGTTAGATTTATTTATTTTGTTATATTAAGATTCCTATTGCTTTTAAACAGCAGTGCAAAATTTGATCAAAAGCATATAAATATAACCGCATGCCGTGATGGTAAGGAAATGAAATTTAAAAGAGTTTTTGTGATTTTTTTTTTGATTTCTTAAACTTGAGCATTGTGAATTTTATATGCTTTTAAAAAGCACTATCAATTTTGACATATATCGGCTGATTTTAGCTTCTAGCTGCCATTGAAACTATCGATCTAAAATTGGGTTTTACTTAGAAAATATTTTTAGTTTTTAATTTTAGCGTTCTTACACTCAGCAATTGTGATTACTTTATATATTCCTTCTTACTTTAATCAATATCGGATTACAAGATTTAATATATCTGCAATGATCACCAAAAAATGATCGCTCTTAAAAATAGGGTTTAATAAAAAATTTTGTAATTTAAAAAAATTTCGAATTAAGCAATCAGATTTTTAATAATTCTGAATTGAGGCTAAATTTGACTTCAGCATTCAATATATCCTATAGGAAAGATGTCCCTTCACACATGTATGCCGAGAACTCTAGCTCTCCATTAAGTTGGATCCTTGTTGATAAAAGCAGGAATGAAAAATATTTGGCCCGGTTCCGAATCTAGTATCTGTTGATAATAGAATCCATCGTCCTTTCCTTTCGAAATGAACCAAAACACTTGGCATTGAGCAATCGGTTTCAGCTGCTACAATAATTCTCAGTATACTAAATTCTTATCTAGTTATCGTAGATACACATATTTATTTCTATACACAAACATTAAATTTGAACTCGAAATACAAATATTTACACGAAAATCGACTTGGAATTTTTTTAATCCTTTGGATGCCAACTCCAAAACATTGAATGAGGCTTGGTTCGGGTGACCGATCCCAGTTATTGTTTTAAGGTGCAATTTTTAAAGAACTCTGAACTCAAAAATCTTTCAGAGTAAGTTAATAATTGCTCATTTTGTAGCTTGAGTGCCATATACACAGTTTACCGACTCTCCTAGATTCGGGTTCGGACTGGTTTGCAGCATTGATTAATATATCCATTAGATTGACCTTAGATTTTTAATTCAATATAGAAGGAAATCTTTTATTTTTTGTGTATAAGTTCATTGGTCTTTTGTTTATCAACCGACCATCTAAATAGCTTACTAATTCAGTCTGAAGACCAGTTCAATCGAACTAGTTCATGCCTTCATGTTTATTTCAGTTATTTTCCCCAACGCCGCATACGGTCACACTGTTTGAAACAACAACAACGGAATAAAGCAAAGGCAAATATTCGTCATTTTTTCTACATTACACTGCAGTTGCAGTTGCAAACGAATCGTCCAGCAAGGAACTTAAAACATATAGAGAAAAAAAAAGTTAAATTAGTATTTCCAATTAATTAACGTGCAAAATTCATAAGCCACAGAATGTTTAAAGCTGGCCTTCTGGCCCTTTTGGCTGTTTGTGCTTGCGGTAAGTTGGCCCAGAGCAAAGTACTGCGTATTTTGTGTGTTTTTTGTTTTTACTGATTGCCAAATGGCAACAACAAATAACTGTATTGTGCAATCTGTTGTGTTTTCCAGGCACAGCGAACTTAACGCCCATCAGTAGTGGCCAAGAACAACCGCTTGTGGGGGCCAGCAAATGCACCTGGGGCCCCTCCTACTGGTGTGACAATCTCAGGTGAGTGCACGCCCAAGGGTGAAGGGGGTAAATGGAAAATAGCGGAAAATGCTTTGTCATCACTGTGAAAATATTCTCGAATGCAAAGGAAGAAGAAGCAGAAGCGAAAAACAAACAATGGCCGATACGCAGTTGTTGTTAACCCATTCGTCTCTATTGTTCATTGTTCTTGGGTTATAAGAAGTCCGTTTCCCTGATGATAAGAGAGTCGGCACAATCAGTTTGAAGCCGACCATGATAACCTTTTGCTATGGCTATTTACAGTTTGCTCTAATTCTGCCCCGCTCTCTCCCTCTTTGTTTTTGCACTGTTGACTCGCTGCTCTCTGTGGCTGCGTTTTGTGTTTCATTTCGGTTTGAATTTAATTATCCACAACAAGAAATCTCCATCATGACTAAGCCAAAGACCTTAATTTAATATGTATCTGAATCGACTATTAGTCAGAAAAACTGTACGAATTGCTTTCCCCTAGCTGTTGCTTATCAACAAAATTTGTGTTAATCCTCACTTGAATGTCATATGTATAAGTCATCCGCGAATACATATTAGGAGATCCGCTTACCGAGGTATTGGGTTGCTGGAATCTTTTATTATTTGTCATGAAAATGTTAGACGCGTATTTTTGTTGCCTTATCGCAGTATACCATTATTTTCTTTGTTTATTGATTGATTTATTTTTAAATTCTCGAGAAGTGGTGGTGGTGTGTAGGGTGCCTCGGGGAAAATGAAATTGTCGTTTTAACTCTTTCTTTGTTTGGCAAACAAAATATGTACATATTAATAAAAAGAATCGCCATTGCTGAAATTGTTAAAAACGAATTCGGTAAATATGGAAAAAGTACTTTAAAGGGTGTTCCAAAAAGGAGGGGTATAGGGTTTGCTTTTGAATAAGACGAATAATTGTTGGGATGTCCCTGATTCTTTGGTTCTAGCATTAATAAGAAGGTAAAATGACCCCTTATATCACCTGTAAAACTTTCAAAGGGAAATTGTAGCGTCAAATAACAAAGTGCACCACACTTGCACAGATTCCTGCTCAATTGAAATTTTAAACCTTACATAGAAACGATCTTCTTTGGAACTCTTATATAATTACAGTAAATCAATGTAGTATTGACAGAGCTTTAGTTACAAAAGAATAAGCATTAATCGCCATTTTGTTCGACCACTTTCAAACATCTTTTTGTGCAGCTGCATAATTTCTTAGAACTTTTAGTCCATATCAGATAATAACTGTACCTGTTTACACAGCCTCATCAGAATCTAATGTTTAAACATTTAAAGAAATTTTAAGAGATCAAAATCAATTAAAATCTAAAGGTGCAAGGTCGGGGCTATACGGTAAATGTACCATCGCCATCACTTTCCTATTCAGCTCTGATAATTTTTAACAAGTGACCATAGATGTATGCGGCTAATCCGGGATGCTTATCTGTGAATTTATTTGTCCAATTCGAATAACTGACGACAGTACACATTCGAATTAATGGTTTCATTCCGTGACAGCAGCTCAAAGTGGACCACATCTTTAGAGCTCCACCAAACAGACAGCCCTACTTAACTCTCATAGGCCAATGCCTATGATGTGGTCTGAGCCGGTTTATCTTCCTTGGTCCATGATCGTTTTCGCTCGACGTTATTGTAAACTATCTATTTGTCAACGCCTATTGTTATTCGTTTCAAAAACGGATCGCTTAAGTTACGTTTGAGCAATTGCGGATATACCAATAAACCGTACCGAATCGCTTATATTTGCTCTTTAAAACAAACCAAGAAACAAACCGGTGTTCTTTCGAAAATGCTGAACCCGTTCAATGACTATAATAATGTGAAGACTACGATATTGTACCTGTGAATTTAGAAATTTCTCTAAGATAGTGCAAATGTGTTTTTATTAAACTAAATTTAGCCTTTGCAGTACCTTCATGTTTTTTATTTAATGTTTATAAAGATTAGATTAGATAAGTATGCGTTCTTCTCGTTCAGAGAATTTTGTCATTTTTGTTTTTGCTGGGTCATTGGTCAATTTTTATCGTTTTCAAAAGTTTGTTATTCATTTAGCTGGAATATACAGACTTTAACCGAACCGTTTTCAAAAAGGCTGTTCCGAACCAAAATTTCAGTTAGGTTCAGCAAAAGTCTTAGTTAAGCGTTAGTTAAGTTTAGTCTGATCAAATAAGCAGAATAGACCAAAAATTACTCGAAAAAAGTTCTTTTAAAAATACAATTTGAAAATAAATTTACAAATAAACAAAAATCCAGAATTTTTGGGATTTTTTTATATTTTTAAAAAAATTATATGCTTTCTTTAAAAATTTTGTAAAACTTGGAATAGAACCAAGAACCACCGAAACCTTTGAATCTCAAATATCTGAAACCTAACCATTGATTAATTTTGGTTCGAACCTGCGAACCGGAGCTCCGCAAAAAGATTTAGGTTTGCAGCCTAATTAATATACTATTTCTATTAACAATCGAAGTTATTTAAATGCATTTTAAGAAATATTTTTAAAACAAGTAAGAAAATCGGCAAGCCCGACAATATACTCTGTACCTGTTTGTATAAACTAATAACTTTAAAGTGTGGGGTAAAATGAGTGATATTTTATTTTCTATAACTCGAATTTGTTCATCTGATCTGGAAACGGTGTATGGTGGATCGATAAGTAGAGATTAAAATATATTCTAAAAGGTTAAACAATCTGTCATTAAGATTTTGGAAGATTTTCGATTTTTTCAAATTTTGGGGTAATAACGTCTGATGGAAACAAGTATTGGTTCGACGTATGAGTAGAATATGTAGAAGGTTCGAAATAACAAAATTCGGATATTTGAGGTGTCTTTCAAAATTGCGGGGGTGGAAACTTACTATCGTTCATGATCGGAAAACAAAGCTCGATGTAGGCCTAGAAGGTTCGAACAACCTAACTCCAAAATTGCGGGATATTTGAGTTTTTTCAAATTGCGGGGTGGCAACTCTACTATCGTTTATCTGATCGGAAAACAATGTATTGGGGTTCGATAAGTAATGATGAGTAGAATATATGTCTAGAAGGTTCGAAACACCTAACTCTAAAATTGCGGGATATTTGAGGTGTTTTTCAAATTGCGGGGTGGCAACTCTAAAAACGTTCATCTGAACCGGAAAACATATAAGGGCTCGATAAAAATGATGAGTAGAATATATGTCTAGAAGGTTCGAACCCTAACTCCAAAAGAGAAGTCTTGGGGGGGGGGAGGTAAAAAAAAAACAAACTTGAACAAACGCTGTTCGGATTGCTACAAAAACCATATTATAAACTGAACTGGTGGTTTAAAATCACTGTGAACCGAACCACTCCCGATTTCCAAGCAATTTATTTCCTTCAAATTAAGCGTTACCCAAGTATTGAGCTTATTGACGTTTCCCAGATTTTAGAGGTGGTTTTCTACTTTTGTATACTTGTTATCAGCTTCCAATGAACCTCAACCTGTGTTCACCAATCTTCTAAATAACCCCATAAGTTTCGAGGGTTCAAAGCCCGAAGCCCCTTTCGAATTGAAAACGGTTTCCAGTCCTGATATATGAATCTTTAGAGGCAATACGATTGAAAAAGCTAAGATTTTACCTGCAACAGCTTTGCTTTGAATTTACTAGCAGGAACTTCCAAACATAATGCTTTGATATGCTTTCTAAACGTTATACTAAAGAAGAAAGAGTCAAAAAGTCGGTCAATCCCGACTGTAAAATACTCTGTCCTTGCCAAAGTTTGTATATAACAAATACAACACAAAACTATAAAAGTGCTGCCCATCACGGCTGCGACCGGTGCTGCCCAGAGCAATTATTTGATTTGCTTATAACTGGACTATCGATTATCTGATCGTAAAACGATAAATAATGATGAGTAAATGTGGAAAATATGAGTTGCCTTTGTGTCTGTCTGAGTTTTAATTGGTTCACCATATGGAGCGTGTAATGCAAACAACAGATATACGCTTGTATGTAAATAAAGCTTTTCGCTTATCGCTCTTTTAAATGCTTTTGAGTAATTTTGTTGTACTTTCAAATTAGCGCTTGGCTCTATGGCCAAATCTCAATTCAGACACATTTGAATCACATGCAGTTAAAATTACCCTCCTATCCAGCGGCGGGTACATTCAACTGTCGCATGTAGTTCCCCCCTCCCTTTTCAAGCGGACTCTGATCTTTGCTGACTCGTCGATTATAAATGCGGGTCATTTGATCCGTTTAAAAACATATAAATTTTTGCATGATTAGCAATTTATAAACTTATCCAACAAAAATGTCGCTTTGTGGGCTAATCACAAATCTTTGTTTACATCCGCCCGCAGCAATTCAAAGGAATGTCGGGCCACGCATCACTGCGTCCAAACCATTTGGAAAACTCGAGTTGTGCCAGTCGATACGGACTCCATTTGTCAGATATGCAAGGATATGGTGACACAGGCACGTGATCAATTGCGCAGCAATGAGACCGAAGAAGAAATTAAAGAGGTCTTTGAAGGCTCCTGCAAGCTGATTCCCATTAAACTGGTGCAGAAGGAGTGCATTGTTGTGGCGGATAACTTCATACCCGAGCTGGTAGAGGCACTGTCTTCGGAAATGAACCCAGATGTGAGTATGACTTTTTGGATCAACTTAAACTCTTTTCTAATATCCACCTAAATTTGCAGCAAGTTTGCTCTGTGGCCGGACTTTGCAATAGCGCCAAGATCGATGAGCTCATGATGAAAGGCTATCAAGCAGCCTTAGATGGCACCCTTGATGACGAAAAGGAAGTGGAGCAAACCACCAGTGTGGTGCCCCTCAAGCCCAATCACTTGTCCTGCGGCAATTGCAATCTGCTGTCCCGCATGATCCAACAAAAGTTCGAGGCAACCAATCGCGATAACATGGTCGAGCAGCTGCTCCATATATGCGGTGGCATGTCTACCTTCTCGGATGCCTGCGCCAACATTGTACTGACCTATTTCAATGATATCTATGAGCATGTGCAACAGCATTTGACTACCAATGCCCTCTGCCATATATCCGGAGTGTGTGCGGCCAAGTATCACCAGCATGAGGATGATGTTCCAGAGCCAGAGCCACTGGTGGCCTTGGAAGCGGGTGATGATATACCCTGTGAGCTGTGTGAGCAATTGGTTAAGCATTTGCGTGATGTCTTGGTGGCCAACACCACGGAAACTGAGTTCAAGCAGGTGCTCGAAGGATTCTGTAAACAATCGCGTGGTTTTAAGGATGAGTGCATCAGCATTGTGGATCAGTACTATCATGTGATCTACAGCACTTTGGTAAACAACTTGGATGCCAATGGAACTTGCTTCCTCATTGGTGTGTGTCCCAAAAATTCTTATATGGGCCTCAATGCACCCATTATGCCTTTGCTGCCGGCTGTAGAGCCCGCCCAGGTTAAGGTGACCATCAGAAAACTGGGAGCCAATGAACCCAAATTTAGCCAGCAGCAAATTTTGGACATGCAATTGCCCATTGATCATTTAATGGGTGCTGCCAATCCCGAACAACTGGTTAAGGGCGGCGAATTGTGCACCATTTGTGAATATTTGCTGCACTTCATACAGGAAACCTTGGCCACACCGGCCACAGATGATCAAATCAAGCATACGGTGGAGAATATTTGCACCAAGCTACCCAAGGGCGTGGCTGGTCAATGTCGCAATTTTGTGGAAATGTATGGAGATGCGGTGATAGCCTTGCTTGTGCAGGGTTTGAATCCACGTAGTGTCTGCCCCATTATGCAAATGTGTCCACGCAATATTGAAAAGCAGGAGGACATAGAGGTGTTCCACCCGGCAACTCTACCCAGCGATCAGCAGGATAAGCCCACCTGTCCGTTGTGTTTGTTTGCTGTTGAACAGGCCCAAATGAAGATACGCGACAATAAGTCCAAGGTAAGGCTTTGCTTATCCAAGTATATCAGTGCCTAACAAATACTTTTCCCCCTTTTTCAGGACAACATCAAAAAGGTTCTGGATGGTCTCTGCACTCATCTGCCTGAAAAATTGAAGGCCGAGTGTGTGGACTTTGTGGACACCTATTCGAACGAATTGATTGATATGTTAATCACCGACTTTAAGCCTCAAGAAATTTGTGTACAATTGAAACTGTGCCCCAAGACCACCAGCAGTCTGGGTGACATGGGCATCAGTCTCGAAGAAGATGACTTGAAGTCCAGCAGTGAGGATATGTCCTTCAATGAAGTTGAATCCAGCGAGGAGTTGCCCATTGAAGTGACCTTTGACAAGGACTTTAGTGCGTCGCCCAATTGTCTTATTTGCGAGGAGCTGGTCAAGGCTGTGGAAAAGAAGATGGGCAAAAATCCCACCAAGGCGGATATTGAACAGGCTCTGGACCACTACTGCGATAAGTTTAAGAAGCCAGTGGCCAACAAATGTCATAATATTGTTACCAAATATGGCGATAGCATTGCCACACTCCTGCTTAAGGAAATGGACCCCAAGTTGATATGCGCAGAGATTGGAATGTGCCTGTTTAGCGAGCAAGACGATCGTGAGTATTTAATTCCATTCACCAATTAACTAAAAAAAAAACACATTTGCCTTACAGTTGAGATTGATGAGGCCTTGAAATACGATGTGATTGCTTTACCCCATGAGGGTGATAAGCTGGCTCGCCTGGTGTCACCCAAACCCAAAGATCCACCCAGCTGTGTGCTTTGTGAATTTGTTATGACCAAATTGGAGGCTGACTTGAAGAATAAAACGGAACAGGAAGACATCAAGCGTGCCATACGTGCGGTCTGTGATCATCTGCCCGGCACAGTACGCAAACCTTGCGACACTTTTGTCGATGGCTATGCGACGGCCATCATAGATCTGCTGAGCAAAGTGCCACCCAAGGAGGTGTGCCAGAAGCTGAATCTATGCTTCAGTCAAGCCATCACTGATGAGGTGGTCGAGTGTGGTGTCTGTCATGGCGCTTCGCAGGCTTTGTTGCCCTTCTTCCGCTCGCAACCCAAGAAGAAGGAAGATTTAAGCACTTTGGAAATGACAGCGGTGGCCTGCGAGAACTTGCCAGCCAAGTACTACAACATTGTAAGAAAGCTTCGCTTAAATGCTTAATAATCCCCTCTAATGCCTTTATTATTTCTTTTTAGTGCTCTGAAATGATCTCCATTTATGGCATCAGCATTATGAATTTGGCCGAGAAAGCCTATGTCGACCAGTCTCATGTGTGTTCTGAAATTGGCAAATGCTTTGACAATGAAAAGTCATCGCTGGCCTTTGCCAGAATTTCAGGTATGTTATAAGCTTCTATAAAGTACTTTCATCTTTATAACATATTCCCTTCTCTCTTCTCCCTACAGCTTAAAGGCCTGCTGTTTGTGCTGTGTGTGTTGTTATACGCGGCAACCGCGTTGTGATGTGTCGGAAAGGAGCCCCCGCCCCCCGCTTTATATACATACAAATACAATTATCTGTTTACAATCAATAACATTTTACTGTAAATGAACGACAATTACTTACATTTCTGCAACACATTTTGAATTAATTTTTGTTCTAAATTCGTGATAATTTCGATGAGAATGAAAACTTAAATTGATCAAATCTAACGCGAACCCGGGGCTGAACACTTAAATCTAAGCTCTAACTTAATCAAACTATATATACATATTAGCAAATCAAAATTCTAAAGACAAAAAATCCACACCTTTTCCATGTGCATCCATCGAGTCAAGTGAAAAGTGTGATTAGTTTAAGATGTCAAAACGTGTATAATATATAAATGAAAATAACATAAAACTACAAATTGAAATTCTGATATATATTTTGCTTGAAATGTTTGAGAACTCGCTGCTTATTTTCAAGCCGGACTATTTGCACAAGCGTCGTCCGGTGCTGTTAAAACTGCTGGCCGAGGGTTTTCAGATTCAGGGCAGTCGCAAGTTGAACTTTTCACCCGAATCGGCAGCTGAATTCTATGCCGATTATGCGGACGAAAAGGGTTTTATGTTGGAGGTCATATTGCTGTCGAAGGGCGTCTCGGAGGCATTCATTTTAACAAAGGACAATGGAGTGCAGGATTTGCTAAGTATTATGATTTGCTATTTGTAAGTTTTAACAGATATTTGAGTGAAATTGAACATGCACTAATAAGTGGATTTTATAGTGGCACAGCCTCGGAATTGGAGCGCAATATTCATGTGACCAAACATGCCTGGAGTGTGGCTCGGGAAATTAATTTCATTTTTCCCAATTGTAAGTGCAAAATGGGATATCAAAGTAGCTTTGAATTGCTTCTAGCTGTAACACAGTTAAGCCATCAAGAAAGTATTCTTTATGCAGTAGTTATTTGATTTTCCCATTTACCAAAAGTCTGAAACGCCAAAAACGAAGTTTAAAGGCGATCGAAGGAGACAAATTTAATACTTTCCCACTTTGGGGGTTAAATTTTGCAAAATTAAAAATAACGTTTAAGCTAATTTTGAATACTTTTAACCAGGGAATAATACCGGAACCGTTAACCGAAATAAACCTCTTCAAACCAAGTATCGTTATCAAAAGAACCTATATTACATTTTTGGAGAACCTTAAACCGTTATAATAGGATCCTTATACCCCGGAACCATACCGAAACGCTAATAACGGTACTGTTTCGGTTTCTTATTATTTATCTTACTGACTTATGATTATGTCAAAAATCTATTTTGAATGGCACATAGACACTCAGAAAAAAGTCTTAAATTTTAGAAATTCGCCCTTATACACAATTCGCCCTATAACACAGAAAAAAAATTTCTTAAAAGCGGAAAAAGTATTCCTTGGTAAATATAAGCCCTCTTATTATATGTAAAGATTTCTGATCTCCTACACAGCCCTATCTGTCATATAAACTTATAAATAGCAGAGTAAATTGTACGTTCATCTGACACTTAGCCCCTATCTAGGAGATGAGAAATTGGCCCTTATTCTCAGATAAATCCTACCAAAAATAAAGAAATGTTAGAAAAATTTTAATATTAATTTTAGAAATAAAGTTTGACTTTAATCAAATTTCGCTCCCAAATCTAGAAATATTATATCCTATTTTAAGAAAGTTTTGTTGTAATATTTAGAAAAATGTAGTGTTAGTAAAAGCTCAAGCAGATTTTATGTTTCCAACTGATTTAGAGCGTTCTTAGAGCCCGTTGAGTATTTTACCAACTTATTTTGGGCTATATTGGATCGTAGTCTTATAGTATGGGTTCAAATCTATCCAAATAGCGAAAGATCTCTATTTTTTGGCGGGGATACGGCAGATTTTTGTTCCGCTTATATCGAACCATAATTCCGAAATATTTTTCTGCATTTTAGAAAGATTTTACAATACAATTTTACACTAAACTTACAATTTACTGTAATTTGCAAGTTTACGAAACATAAGATGAGTAATCGGTCCTAAGGCGAGCTTGTCTGCGGAATTTTCTAATTCTACACTGAGAAAAAAAAACCTAGAATTAGGAAATTCTGCAGGAAGCACGAACAGAAGCGTTTATTGAAATTGTTCGTCTCAAAATATAAAAGGGCTAGAAATCGGTATATTTTAAAAAACGTTTATTATGTTTCATATGCTTAGAACACAATTTTTAAATTCCAATATTTTTTGTTGGATATCTTGAAACAACTTAAATTTTGAAATATATATATTTGTACCGGTACGTACCGGTATATCAAAATAAATATCTGGGTACCGGATCGGAACCGAAAACCGAAATATAATCTTTTACGAAATGCTCATACCGGAACCGTTATAGTTCTATTTCACAAATTCTGGAATTGATCAAACGGATGACTATCACGGTATAAAAACGTCAAAACCGAAAGTAAAAACTGTTCCACGTAGCGTCACGTGGTTTATTATTCATATACTTTCACCATTCGAAAATTGCTCAAATCGGATGACCGTCATATCTCGTTTCGGTGGTTAAAAACAAACTCCCGTGAGTTTTTAAAAAATTTTTTTGTTATCAATGGTAACGCCTTCGAAAACTAGGGTATTTCAATCATTTTTAATCATTATTCCCGATCTTCCCATACATTGTTTCCTGGTCAGATGGATAATTGTGGAGCTAATAAAAAAATACAAGGGCGGTACGGGTGCTATCAGTGTTGAAAAACAAAATACTCCAAAAATACGAGATATTCCGATAATCATAATTGACAGTTGAGCGCAATTTTTAGGACTATCATGAAACCACATGAATCTTAATCGCCTCTCATAACTTGGTCTTCTTAGCAAAGCGTTCACGAAACAGCAAAATATTGGAGATATAATATACAAACTTTGGCTGGCACAAAGTTGATTTCAGTCTGGCTAGATCGACTTTTTTACGTTTATTGATAGATAAAAAAAACAATTCAAAATTTAAATTGAAAAAAATAAAAATGTTTACAGTTTTTTCATTCCCAATGAGTTTAATTTACGCCACGTAACGCTACTAGGTGTGGTAGAAACTAAACTCCTTGGGAACGAAAAAAAAGTTAAAACATTTTTATTTTTTTCATTTTAATTCAAGTTGGCCCCTTTTCATGTCTTATGTCACTTTTTCCAGGGGTTTTCCAACTTTTTGATTCCGTCCGAAAAGTAATTTTCCGAAAGGTCTGCAAAATACTCCTCCGTCGATCTCCTCGCGCGAGCTCTCAAAACCAATATTTCTCGGTTTCATCTGTAAGAACATAAGTCCCATAATATTTGTACAACTTTTCTTTTGTTTCCTTTGCCGTTTTGTCTCTCAAAAAATAATTATCGAAAACTGTTTATTTTTGATGAAGCCATACACGTCAACAACAATCAGCTGTCAAATACTTTTGTGGGCCACTGTAGATGATGCATTTCAAGCATTTATAGTTTATAAATTGACGCATTTTTCTCACCCCTTCTTAGACATCCACGAGCCAACTCAGTTCTTTGATCGCAATAACTTTTGCAATCGTCCCATGCTTAAGCCGCTCATTTCGGAAATCTATGACATTCTGCAGAATGTCGACTGCAGTCAAGAAAATTGGAAGATACGCTTATCCGACTATCTCGTGCGCAGCAATCCTGCTCTGCCGCAGATAACCAATCAATGCCAACTCCGACCCGATGTGGGTATACAGGATAAGGCGCAGCAGACAACCATGATGCATATATCGGAACCGAAAGGTGGCAAACAAAAAGATCAAATATCCCAGATCAGCAGCTCAGTGTTGTCCAGCACCTCGGCACACTCCTCCATGCTGCTGACCACCTCATCCTGTGTGACATGCGGTGGATTCGATCATACCGAGCCTTGCATATCCGAGTTGGATCTTAACAAGCGTGTGGAGCCGCAGAGCGATGAACAGATATGCGCTGAAGAGGAGATCATTTGGAAGGAAATTGTGGTCTATGAAGAAGTACTGCCCGAAGAAGAGCAAGAGCCTAAAGACTATATAGGAGTGTTTGAAGAGGAGGCCGAGGCTGAAGGAGATAAATATGATGGCCTGCATTCGGAAGTGGAATCGGAACGTAGTTTGGGACAAACAGAGCCGGCCACAAGGTTACAGTCGGTGGAGCAGATAGAGCCTGATCAGGTACCAGAACAGGAGCCATTCACTCCAGCTCCTGTACCAGTTGAGGAAATTCCTACAGCAGCTGAGGAAGCTCCAGCAGAGACCGCCCCATCAACACGGTTACCATCACAGACTTTACCCGAGGAAGAAGCAGCACCAGCAGAGCCCACCCCTGATCCTGAGGATGCCACCCCTTGAACAGGCCAATTAGCACCTGTTGAATTTTCGTTTATATTTGGCCAAAATATTTGGTGCCTTCCCCACTTCCAAGATAAAATTTATGTGTCAAAAAAAATGGCAAACTGCAAAAAAATTGTGCGCTTTTTTTTTTTTTGTGCGCCTGCAATGCGCACTCGCAGGAGCCGTAGAAGGGGGTTCCCTTGCAGTTTTCACTCACCCGCCTAACAGTTTTTCACTCATGGAAGTGGGTAAGTGCAAGAGCAGGAGCATCAGCGCGCAATGGTCAGAGTGCTTTTAAGTTCCCGCCAGGAATGCAGCAGAGTCAGAGTAAGCGAAGGTTAATTTTTTTTTTGCTATTTTTTTTTCAACAAAAGCGAAAAGTGTCCCATGAAAAAAAAAAAACGAAATAAACAATGAAATCAAAATTAATTTATGGACTTGTAAATGCCGCTTTGTATGGGTGGTGGGCATATATGTACATGTATGTGTGGTTTGTTGTGGCATGTGTGTCAAACGTGTGAAAATCCGTGTGGCATACATTTGTGCGCGGCAAAATTCAGGACCTGAACAATTAACCCATTTAAATTATGACAACAATTTGTTTAATGGGCTAAGCAAATTTATGACAAATTGCAATTGCATCGATTTTTCCACTTCAGGTGTGGGAGTTAGATGTGGGCGGGGGTGTTTGGTCAGCAAACTATCTGGGGTACAAATAAATTGTGTGTATACAAGTGGGTGAAAGTTTTTAAAGTACAGCCATCACAACTCTTTTTGCAGTCAACATGTAAATTTGGAGGAGAAGCCCGAGCCAAATTAACCCACTTTAGCGAAATCCCAGGCCTCGTTATGTTGCACATTAATAACAACAACAACAACAACCAACACCATACACCAACAGCAACAGCTGCAGTTGCAGCAGCCACAACAACACTCCACCAACACCAGCAACAACAACAGCAGCAGCAACAGTTGCACATCAATGCAACAAATGTCAGCCACATACACACATACGACTCCTTGGAGTACATTAACACCGATCTAAACTTTTCATCGTATACGGAACTTTGCCGCCTCTGTGCCATCCATCATGGTCCACCCAAGATTCACATTTTCGAGCCAGCCGCCGAGGAACGGCAACTCGTCTACAAATTGCGCACCATCCTTCAGGCAAATGTAAGTAGCCAGCTTTTAAACGTACGCACTTATGTATGTTTATTAGAATGACTGCTTGGCAGATCACCAAGGATGACTATCTGCCCAAGTACATCTGTGAGCTGTGCCTGGCCAAGTTGGAACACTTGTATGATTGGCGCCAGATTTGCATGCGCAACGAGCATATGCTAAGAAACTATGCGGCCTCCATGCGAACGGTGAGGGCCACCGTGGATGTACAGGTGAGTTGAATTGTGGTTGAGGAGTGAGTTTAGTGGGTATTCCGCACTGGGCTAAGTAAACAAGCGCTGGAGCTTTGACGCAGCACCGTGCTTAAACAGAATTGAAATGCTAAAGGGAAATTTCTTGTAAACTTCTGAATTTTTTTTTTGAGAAAAAATCGCATCATATATAAAGTATATTAATTTTTTACCGAAGTTTATTCATTTCCGTCCTCATAAACTGTATATATATTTTGTATAGGTCAATATATTATAGCTGAGGAAAATATAAATGATTTAGAGTTTATTAATATCTAATATCATCTCCTTGATTTTGGAAAAACCGGAAAATTGGCGAAAAACGGTTCCAAATTTTGTTTGTTTACAATTTGTCTACATGAAAATTTAAAAAAATGTTATAAGCGTTTTTTTTTTTGGAAATTCTACCCAAAATTGGTGGAAACAATTTCCGCCCGATTATTTTCAAATCTATTTTCAAAGCTACAAAAAATGGGTATAAGTGTCTGGAAAAGCTACCCCAAAGTCGGAAAATGGGCGAAAAGCAGTAGTATGAAACCAGAGCTGTAATTTTAAATTACCATTACCACACAATTTTTCGGGTATTTTAAAATTCAATTACCATTAAAATTAATAATTTTTTTTCATTTCCATCACAATTTTTTAAATCAATTATGTACAACTTTTAAAGTAATTAAAACTTCCATCGAAATTACTAAAATAATTTTTAATTACTAAAATAATTGTTTTTTTTTGACACATTGTAATGAAATTTTTAATTACGAACAAATTGTAATTAATTGTTTATGACAGCGGTGGGCATGAAAATTTTGTTCAAACACAGCAGTTAAAAAACAAACTCCAGCCGGTTGTCTGCCCAATTCGCATTTGCGCACACCGTCAGAACTGAAGCTGATCTAATAAAATTCTAAAAGGTTCATACAACAGTTTTCCGACCATTTTTTCATAATTTAAACATCCGTTGCTTGTAGTAGACTTTTTATTGGGTTACTATTTAAGGAAAATGTTTTTTTTTACACAAGTGCGAGCGAAGCTGTGGCTATATAAACTAGTCATATAAAATAACTTTCTTTTACAGCCCCAAAGGGCCAAGACGAGCTTTTCTTAATCTTTTGGTTCGTGTGACTTTTCATTTTCGCTCAAGACAAAAGGGATCTACATTTGAACGCCGTATCCGAGTGGCTAAAGTTTTTAAGAAGCTTTTTCATGGCTTCATACATTAGGCTGGCGCCAATAGCTGGCGATGGTGACCTTATGTGAAAGAGTTTTTTAAAGAAAAAACGTTTTATTTAGATATCCAGAGGCGGAATGTTACCCATATTAGCCATACAAGGCTTTAATAATTATTAAAACAATCGAAATTGTTGCTTATTGATTATTGGGGATGAGACTTTTAAACATTTTGGTTTAATTTGAAGACCAAGTTCAGTAGGTAAAGTTGGTGGTTGATTGATTGATGAACAGTTCTTAGTTTAATAGTTTACCCCTTCAATGCCCAAGCAACTATTGTTCAACCATATTTCCCGAGAAATTGAATAAAATGGGCCCAAGGGATCTTTTACTTCTAATCCTTACTCCCCGTTTCAAGTAATTTTATTATCGACTATGCCAAATAAACGGCTATTGAACCAAGAACTATAGAAACAGGCTAAATTAGACAATGAACTAAAAACACAAAACTTCATATTGAACTAGATGAACTTTTGAAATCTGGGTGGATATCTAGAAAATTTATAATGCTTACTCTTGCGCTGCTTTAGACACAAGCATAGATATTTTAGAAGCGGCCTGAAACAAGGCAACACACATTTTTCTAATATCCACATAGATTTTAAAAACATAAAAATGAGACAACGGCCCTAAGAGCTGAGATTTTTTTCAGTAGTTTAGTCCGAAGTTATGTTCAATCAATTCAGAGCTTAACTTCACAACTCTAACCGCAAGTATAATCTAATATCCCAAAGTTCTAATTTATACAATTTAGATTCAATTTAGATTTCCGTGAGCAAATAAACTTTAGTTATAATTATTTGTATAAATTTATTCACAGATCCGAGATAAGTTCCCTTTTGATAATCCACCGCCTTAGTAATTGCTGATCTGAATCAAATTTTATCGGCATATTAACTACTGTGCTGATAAGAGGGGGCGCCAACGTCAACAAATAGGCATTGTCAAAGCTGCAGTTTCGTATGAAAATGGGTGTTTCAATGCCACATCGTTCCACTGCCAAAGCCACCACCAACAATGTCAAAACCAAAAAGAACGCGGAGAGCCAAGAGCACCCAATAAAACCCAAAAAAGCTCTCACTACCAATCTCAGCTACGGCGCCGTGTGCTATGCAACGCTTTTTTTACTGCGTCGCTTCCGCCTTCGCTCTGGCAGCACCAGTTTAGTATCTGTCTGCCTCTGCCATCGTCGTTGCCGCTGCAGTCTTCGTCCTGTGCGCTCCGTGCGAAAAATAACAAATAATTACTCAAATATTACTCGACTGCGCATCGACAGCGACTCCAAATCGGTTTCGCAATACATACACAAACAAAAGGCGCTGGGCTCTGGCTCGAGGAAGAAGACGGCATAACCGAAGAATTTTGCAGAATTTATCAAGAGAAAAAGGAATAGGAAAAATCAGTTGACTGCGGCTAGTGTGCAAATTCTTAAGCTAAAGGCTGCTAAACTAAAGGCGGCCCGGTTCTTATTGATTTTCAATTTCGGTAAGCAAAGGCAGTGAAAATGTCAATAGCCCTGACAGTGTGGGTGGGTAAGGGGGGGGTGTGTTAACAAGGAAACAACAAACGATTGCAGTGCTTAAGAAACGTGGAGTCGTCGCCTTATGTGTATGTGTGTTTGTGTGTGTCGATTAAATTGTTGTGCAAATTGTTCATATTAAGCCCGCGCTTAAAATAAATTCAGGCAGACGCGGAAAAGCCTCATACCGCCAAAGTCAGAGCGGCCGGCATACACACACAACCGTCGAGCAAAAAGCTCAAGTCACAAATTTTTGCGCAAGGGCAGGCAGTTTGTTGAGTGCTTTGCCTCATCCGGGGGGGTTGACGTAAAATTTCGCAACACTCGTTCTCGTTTAGGGGTGGAAACACTCGACAACTCAAATGTTCCGTTTTCCCATCATTTCGTTCGCAGGACGGTAACGTTAACATGGATAAGATGACGGTGGCCCAAAAGAATGCATATCTGGAGGCGCACATGGCCGTTCAGCAGCAAATGGCCCAGGCGGCCATACAGTTCAAGCAGCAGCAGACTTCCTCACAGCAACAGAATTCGCCCAACAATAACAACAGCCAAAACAATGTCAATATGCAACAGCAACAACAACAGCAACAGCAGCAGCAACAACAACAACAGCAGCAGCAGCAACAACAGCAACAGCAACACTATGCGGCCACCATTAAGGTGCCACAGATCAGTTCCTCGAGTTCGGCAGGCGCTGCTGCTGTGGCAGCGGGTGAGAGCACTTTCACCGTACCCGATGACGGCATGGGCTTCGAGGGCGGTGTACGCGTTCTCCAGAGCCTGGGCACTTGGTCAGCGGCGGAGCAACTAACCTACAACATACCCAAGCCGAATCTCATTCCATTCACAGAGCCATATGTGGAGGGCGGCTCAATGCATCCGGCCAGTCGCCTCAAGGCGCTGCAACAGGTGCAACAGGCTTCCTCCGGCATACGCAAAACGAATCCCTCAAAGTGTGAGTACTTGTGTGGGGGGTGTCACATACAAAGACCATTTTAGTTTAAATCTGTGTCGGCCATATCACCCATTATAAAATGAGATTAACTACCAAAACTAAATGACATCAAATCCATTAATTTTTATTCTAAAGTCCCATGTAAGATTAAATAACACAGGCATCCAAGGTTTAGCACCAGAAAAGATTCCCTGGATATACGTTTATAGAAGTAATTATGCTTAAATCACAATAGTTTAAACAATACGGAAAAAACAATACGGAAAAATCAAACGCGAACTTAAAAATGTTCTTCTAATTGAAAAAAAAATCGAGCTATACCTTAATACACTTTTGTGTCCCAGATTACATCAGGTATTATTGATATTTATAAAATTTGCGTAAGCCTAAGCTTCTGATAGCTAAACCTAAACTTCTGGTTTTGGATCTAGGTTGACTTAAACAAAGAAGAAGAGTTTGTTTTTCGACTTATTCATACATTTCAATTGGTTTCAAGAAAATCTTATTTAAATTCTATTGTAAACAAATAAGTATAAATTATATTCTTTAGTTAAATTATTTAAATTATCCTGACTTTTAGCTGACATCAGTCACTTTTTAGTTCTGCTTAGTTTAAATCTCAAATAAGGAAGATCATAAATACAATTATAATTTTTTCTGACAGTAGTAGTTCTGAATTAAGTAGCTTTGCTCAGGATATCGAATTCTATACAAGTAAACGATTACAAGAGATCTCAGAGCAGTCCTAAATCCACCTCCCTCAGACCAATTGCCAATCTACTTCCTGTTAGGGAACTACGTTGCCTATGGCAACGTGTAGGCTCATTTTACAAATTATCTTCGAGCTCAAAGCAAACCCGAAATGGCAAGATTACTCGTTGGACAAGGCGCTCAACAGAACAATGCAGATTTAGGTTCATAACAGAGCTCTGGCTGGACGTGATCAATAAGATAAAGAGTCCGTCTTCCACTTCTTCTGTTACTGCCCCTGAGTCCACGAAGACATAAATATTACGGGTCTCATTTTCTTATATATGTGGTTTCATTCTAGATTCCTAAATGTCTTGTAGTTTATCCCACTTTTTAGACACATTTTGGGCTGAAGGGTAGGAGAAAGGTTTCTGTATGTCACATTACACGGGACCAAATTCTTATGGCCCAAGTGTGCTGAGTGAAACCCCAGCTACCGCTCTAATTTAACATAACCCCAACATATATTTATGTTAATAGGCATTCTATCTTCTAGAATCTAGAAGATGTTTGTCTAGCTCTGAAATTAGAAAGAACAAACTTAAGTATTGAAAATGCTCGTTCAAAAGGTAACTCTTGTCTTATTTATATAATATTTTTAAGTCTTCATTTTTAAGTCCTTTCATTATCGTTGACGGGTTTTATATTCGTTCAATGCTTTCTTTTGCTTTCATAAACTTCTCTTTATCGTTATTCGAAGTAGAGTCATTTAAGGTCTTACTTTGAATACTCTCAATAAGAATTTTATTCGTTGAAGAAATAACTTAATATTGTGAACCAAACCTAGTTTGTAAATAACTAAACCGATTCCAATTCAGGTTCGAGGGGTCAAAATAAAATAAGAGGTTCGGTTTATGATCCGGTTCGGGCAATCCCAGAAAACCTAAACTTGTTCTTAGGGGTTTGGTTCCGTACCGGTCTTGGGCATAATTACATTGACAATGGAAACCCAATATATTTGTGCCAAAAGTCTTAATTTCTCTAAGCTCAAAATACAACAATTAAAAATGAATATAAGAAATTTAAAGGCTTGCTTAAAATTGTAAAAGCTTAAAGATTCCCTGGAGTAAGTTTAAGGATGGGTTCACATTGTTCGACGCATGAGATATAATAATCTAGTAGGTCTTCATGTTGTCATGTTTTCAATGCCAAATGACAAGCTATTCACAGTGAGTCAAGACAAAATAAGGACCTACTAGATTATTATGTTTTATGCGTCTAACAGTGTAATCTCAGCCTTAGGCTTACTCAGCTGTAAATAAAGCGTTATGGGAATAAGCTTGGCCCTGCCAACTCGTTTTTTAAAACTAGTTGAACAAAGACTTGAACAATAATTGCTTCTGTTGAGATTTCTAGTGCCATTATACAACTTTTGTTTTATTTTCCTTCTGAAAGTCGGTTGTACCGATCCAGTATTAGATCATTATTTTTTTCCGTCTAAAATATTAAGAAATTTATAGAAAAAGTAACAGAAGTGGTCCGGTTCGGGCTTAATATATAGGTTTCGGTTTATGATCCGCTTCGAAGGACCAAAAAATCAAGAACCGAACCGGTTTAGCGGGGTTTAATTCTGGACCTTTCGTTGTCTGCCTTAGGATTATTTAATTCTTGAAGTTTCTAAGTAAACTTTGGTATTGTGTTTTCAATAACTCTGTCTAAAAGACCTGAATCTTCAAAATATGAAACTATAGCTTAAAAAAATATATATAATTTTGTTGTTGTTGCTTTAAAGTATCGTTTAATTAAAAAAACATGAGGTATTGGCCAAGTTCACTATTTTACTCATTTAACTAGTACTATCTAGTGTGACCCATTGATTTAAAACTCTCTCCACCGTTCACAGCCACCAATAAGGCATTCGAGTGCACTGTCTGTGGCAAGGGATTGGCCCGCAAGGACAAGCTGACCATACACATGCGGATTCACACCGGCGAGAAGCCCTATATTTGTGAAGTATAAGCTGCCCCAGAGCCCTGATCCTCCACAGAGATATGTGTTACTAACCCTAAGTTTTCCCCATTTTTTTCTGTTCCAGGTCTGCAACAAAGCCTTTGCACGGCGCGACAAACTCGTGATTCACATGAACAAATTCAAGCATGTGACACCCACCAATATAGCACCACTGGGTAAGCGACTCAACAACATGGTGAAGAAGAAGGAGCAGCCAGATCCGCCGCCGGAGGACAACAAGCATAGTCTGGAGCTGCAACTGCAACAGCAGGCTGTCCAGGTGGCCGCCCAGAATATTATAGTGCAATCGGCCCAAGGGGCGCCGACGTCGTTACCTGGCATTATCATTCCCCATCACCAGCAGCAATTGTCATGGACATGTGAGCTATGTGGACGCATGTTCTCGAGCCGGGACGAGTGGTCCATTCATGCCAAGAGTCATCTGGAGGTGAGAAAATGTCGGTTGAACGCAATGATGTCAAGAGCACACGATTGAGGGTGGGCGGGTGTAGAACAGAATTAACGTTATCTCTTTTCAGTATTGACAACAGGAACGGTTAGTCGTAGAGTCAGCAAAACCAGCAACGGCAACATTAGCAATTGCTAAAACCAACAACAATAATCGCGGCTATCAAATGGATGCAAACCAGAATCAAATACAAATGGAGGCCCAATCACGCAAGCAGAAGATAATCATTCAAAATCAGATGATACTCAATGCTAGCCAACAACAGCAACTCCAACAGCAACAGGCACCGCAGCAACATGTTGCCGTGAGTAAGAAAGCAGCACGTAAGCAACATCACCAACATCATCAACCACAACAACAACAACAGCAGCTACAGCATCAGACCAGCGCGCCTATGTACAATAACAATAACAGCAACAACAACAATAGTAGCAGCGGCAACGGCACCCATCAGGGCCAAGAAGTAACTACCTATTAACAACAACAACAACATCAACAACAAGAACATCTACAACACACCTACAGCCAAGAACACTTTTGACAAACGCTTTTGTATCTCTATCTCTGTATCTCTGTCATCCCAATCCAACCATTTTCTACCCTGCCCAGGTGTCGGTGCCCGTATCCCACATCATTGCCAACTCACCGACGGCGGCCAGTTACGTGCAGGCGCAGCTAAGCGGCTTGCACGCGAGCAACAGCTTGAGCGACGCCAGCAACATGAACGTGCCCATCGTCACCTACAATGGTAATCAGTATTGTGTTATAACACGAGCCACCGATGTCGATGTGGACGCCATGCAGAAGCCCTTGGACTATGGACAAGCCAACAATGCCGCGGGCAGCACGACAACCAACATAATTGTAATGTCGCCCATGCAATTGCTGCCGTCGCAGCAGCAGCACCAATAGGCACAGCTGGGGCGGGGGTGAGTGGGCATGGCCCACAGCAGATCAGGAATCAACATTGGCAGTTAATGGCCAATCATAACTGGCATTTGGCGTTGCAGGAGAAAGGCAACCGCAAGGTCGAGGAAAGTGCCGACCGGCCCCAGGTGAAAATCGATCAAGCCTCATTATAGTTTTACTGCAAGCAGCAATAAACACAAATTGTAAATAAAGTTTTTAAAACACTGAAAGCAAAAACTTAAGTATATGTTTAACAATAAAAAAGAAAATAGATGCCAGCAGCTCAGAAATAAGTTTTGCCTATAAACTATTCACCGAAAAAACGTTTGTAAATGTTTGAACTCTAATCCATGTCAAATCAAAATCTGTAAACAGCATCCACTATCTAGTCTAAGCAATTTTACATATCCACCAAAAGAAACGAAAAAGAAAAAACAAACATAAGGAAAAGGGCAGCCATACCACTGAGATATGATTTGCACAGCAAATAGACGAGGATTTTTCCAGTTTCCTTAACTCAAACACAACCATTTTTCATTGGCAATAAAACCCAAAACCAGACATGTGCATGTATAATATTGAATGTGTTGTTTATATGGCATTGTTTTTTATATTATGCAAATTATAATACCAACCTTTATGTCTTCTATGAAACAACAAATTATTACAAAGTAGTTTAGTAGTGTCCGTCAAAGAAATTCCGTATAAACAACTCTCTCAAACAGCAACAATGTGAAAATCGAGCGAAAATAAATTTAATTAAATAAAATGAAATCAAAACATACTTTTATTTAAGTGAACGCTAAACAAGAGGACTCAGGTGGCCTAACAACACACGGTTACAACATAAGTTGCTTGTTAAAAAAAAAGTGATGGCTAAAGTTCTGACAAATTCACCAGCGATGAAGTTTAATGGGGGAACTAAATGCCCGGATTCAATCGACAAATGATTAATATCCCTCACAATGAGGTCAAAATTTAATACTTTATTATATTAAATACCACAAGGTAGAATTGTCTAAGGTTATAGAGTAAAGTTCTTGTGAGTGCTAGCAAATGCCAGCTTGGAAATGTGAGCACCGCAAGCCATCAAAGAACCACCTCCAAAATTATTTTTTGAGAAATAAAGGGAATCTTTCCTAAAATTCCTTAAGTGGTGGAAAAACCCGTCAGGACCGTCCAAATTAATTTTTCTCATCCTCTAAAATAACCTACAAATATCTTTTTTTATTTAAATTAAATACTTCCTTTATATAACACAGTACAACACTAAAAATTAGCTTGGTATTAGACCCATAAATTCTGAATCTTGAGACTTCTGTAAGCATCACCTCATACCCAGTTTTTCAAAAAAAAAACACCCCGAACCACTCCATATAGGCCATAAACCAGACCTAAAAATAGACCGAGCTGCGTTTTCAGTTTTTCCAAAGATGCCTTGGTTCGTGGACGAAGGCCATTTTCTACTAGCAATTCCCTTACAAAAGATTGACCATTTAGGGTATTACCAAAAAAATTAAAAGTTTCATTTAAAAATGTCCTTAGGACCTTTAAAAACACTAACTCTGTTTGCACAATCTCAATATACTCTTTGTACCGACCAGTGTTACCAGAGTTCGTAAGCCAAATGTTGCTAGATTTGCCAAAATAAATTGCTAGAAATTGCTCAAAAAATTGAAAAAGTTGCTGACAACATTAGCATGGGGTCAAAACTTATGAAAATTATTGTAATTGGTTCTAAAATCGAACAAAATAAAGGGAAAATTTACTTTTTAAAGAGTTAAAGCTAGTTACTCGATATCGAAAACATTCTCAGAGCGAGAATTGATAAATACTTCTTAGAGCGGCCTTTGATAATGTAGGGTTTCCAGAACTCAGTCCCTGAATCTAAAAAATTGTTATTTTGGTTATGTCATTTTGGTTATACTCTGTATGTACCCACAATTTGAAACAAACCTAAAATATCCAACAGTTTTTGAGTTATGTTGTTTGAAATTTTAAGACATATATTCTACTTATCAATACTTATCGATCCCCTATACATTGTTTTCCGAACAGATGAACGATAGTAGAGTTGCCACCCCCGCAATTTGAAAATCACCTCAAATATCCCGCAATTGTTGCACTGGTTGTTCGAATCTTCTAGACTCATCATTACTTATCGAGCCCCAATACATCGTTTTCCGATCAGATGAACGATAGTGGAGTTGCCACCCACGCAATTTTAAAAACACCTCAAATTTCCCGCAATTTTGGAGTTAGGTTATTGGAACCTTCTAGACATATATTTTACTCATCATTACTTATCGAACCCCCATACATTGTTTCCGATCAGATGAGCTATGGTAGAGTTGCCACCCCCACAATTTGAAGAACACATCCAATATCCCGCAATTTTGGAGTTAGGTTGTTCGAACATTCTAGACATATATTTTACTCATCATTACTTATCGAACCCCCAAACATCGTTTTCCGATCAGATGAACGATAGCAGAGTTGCCACCTCTGCAATTCGAAAAACACCTCAAATATCCCGCAATTTTGGAGATAGGTCGTTCGAACCTTCTAGACATATATTCTACTCATCATTACTTATCGATCCACCATACACCGTTTCCAGATCAGATGAACGATATTCGAGTTATATGCAAATCAAATAATTACGCTGGCAGGCACTGGTCGCAATCATGACGTGTGACCCCACACTTAAAAGTTATCTGTTATATACAAACAGGTACAGAGTATATTACAGTCGGGCTTGACCGACTTTCTTACTAGTTAGAATAGGTCGATTTTATTATTATTTTATCGTTTTGAAATTATCAGCCCATAATACTTTCGTCAACCATACCCCATGCCTTTTGTCTGTGTCGTGCTTAAGTCGGTATTGAAGTTAGGAGGAAGCAGCAGCTAAATCAAATAACCGTCTATTTGTTATTTCGTCTTTTTATTAGCATACATTTTCATAATTATCTCTTTTTGATCTCTTAAAAACTAAATTAATACATTTTGGACGGCACAACAACAACACCAATAATAATAGTAATAATAATAATAAAAACAAATTAGGCAAGATCATTAGACCTGGGCATAAATTATACTCAACGACAATCGAGACGTTTAATTTGGCAAACGAAATTGGAGTGGTGTGGGTGCCATTGGCGTTGGAAGTGCTGGTGCTAGTGCTGGTGCCACCTGACGTTAACATCGACATTTTCAATTAACATTACACCGATTGCAGGCCGTCAGTTTGTCAAGCTGCATTCAATAAACAAAACTATTGAATGTTCAAGCGTTCAATCAGGCAAGCCCACGCTAATGCGCTGTCGGGCAGAACTGCGACGTGCCAGAGGCGTCGGCGTTGACGTCGCTGCTTGTACACCCACCATCAAAGCGTCGCCACTAAAGCAGAGGCTGCTTCGCAGATGCTTGCGGGGGTCAGAGGGGGTTTCTACTTCAACCGCCTCACTTGTTGTTGGTGTGTCATCGGAATAACGTGTTGTGGATGTTGTCTCTGGCAATTTTGGCAAGATTTTCCGTGAGCTGGTGTTGTTGTTGTTGTTGGTATAATAACTATTGTGAATGTTTTTATTATTATTTAATGACTTGGCTTCGCGTGGACTGCGACTAGTTTCCCCATATGGTCTGTGTGGTTGATGTTGTTGTTGTTGCCGACTTCCTGTCGACATATTTGGCACATGATGATGTTCCTCTTCTAACCCTTCTCTATCCTCATAGTAAGCGTATTCCGCTGCCTCTTCATTATAGGTGACATGTTTCTTTTGTGGTGCCGGACTACGCAGACGCAACTGGCGCATTCCATAATCCAACTGGTCCATACTATCCTGTTGCTTGAGTATTTTCTTGGGCATCGGCAGGGGACGACGTCGTTGGGGCGGAAATTCTGCATCCGGATCGTTTAAGGGTTTTATGGTAACCATTGGCTCCATTTCCACTCTAAGTTGGCGCACATTCCGCTTAACCTGCAACTTGGGACTATTTTTAGTGTTGAGCTCCACTTCACGTTTATCATTTCGATCCATTTTGGGTCGTCTGGTATTATTTTGGGCAGCTGAAGAATCGGCCTCGTTTACGTAATCGTAAAACTGAATTTTAGAGCTATACGCCTGTTGGCGTCGTGCCGAGTTATCCTCCACCGCAGCTGGTGGATTCTTTACTTGCGTTGTGATTTCAGTTAATTTTGGAGTCACCTCTCTGCGTGCTGCCCTTAGCAACCTGGCACTATTATGGGTATTATTTGTGGGCTGCAAGTTGTCATAGAACTGTATCGAGGATTTGGCAAATTCCTTGTGAAACATTTGACGAGTGTCCACCTCGTTGGCGCCATCCTGCACCGACGATAATCTCTTGGTCTCCCTCACTTGATTGGGTCTTTCGTATTGCAAGCTACTGCGTCGCTTCACTCGCGTCTCCACAGCACTATCCTGCTGGGTATCGTCGGGCCAAAAGAAATGTGACTCCTGACGATTGCACACATTCGTGCTACGTCTTTCCTCCATTTTGGGTGGCAAGCCCGTGTAGAATTTTCCGTTCAACATTTTGGCCAGGCACGAACTGTCAAGCGGCTGCTCCGAAAACCAACTGACACAAAGAACCCAGCGGAATCAACTGAACTGCCGCTGCGACTAGTCGCCAACTCATCGTAGGCGTTCGAGTTCGAGTTTGTTCAGGTGATCAGACGCGGCTCTGTCGGCTCAACTAATTTGCAATTCTTGTGAAAAACAACACGAAATAACAACAACATTTGAAGTAGACACTTACTTGCTGCCAGTGCAACGTCGACGCCGGCTGCGACGAGTTTCCATTTAAGGTCAAATTGTCGCATTTTCAATTTTGTCTTTGCCATCTGAACGTAAAGTTGTTTTTCGTGAGTTCCAAAGCCTGACCAAATGGTTATGCTTTTTTTTGGCAGCATGATTCTTAACGCAAAGTTGCCTTCGCAATTAAGCGAAACCACTCTGAAATCGTTATTAAAGGCCTACATAAGATAACTTGTAAAATACTTGCGGGGTGCAATTATTGGGTGACTAAAATGGACCTCGGATTGTGACATGATTGTTAATTGGTGATTGTCTCTGTCACTTTAACATAGAATGATTTTGCCATTACAATTGCATTTGAGTTAAGGAAAAAAAAGGCCAATTTCAGCAGGCAAAGCCAGATTCTGACATCAGCATAGTCAAGTTTCAGGTTATACGAGTTCAGAGCATTTTGTTAACATTAACTTGGAAAACTCGTGTCTTTCTTAAAATTGAATTAAGTCAAGAAAATTTGATTGGAGCTCTAGCACAGTATTTTGATCAAATAACTTCTTCTTTTGTTGGAGAAGCGTCAATACGGGACCATCGCGTTCCACTGGTTTTCACGAACTAGAACGCTTGGTACCGTCAGGTGTGTCAAAATTGTATTTCGTGCATATTCGTGTATTAGAAAATCTTTATTGCCCAATTAGTTCGCCTATGTCCCACTTGACACTCAGCTTAAGCCATTACTGCAGATTTTTTGATATCTAAATCCAAAACTTAAGCTAAGTTTACAAAAGCAAATAATTTGCCCACATTTTGTAGAAAATTTGTCTAAATAACTTTTACCTTAGACTTTGCAGAACTAAAAACTAAAACTATCGCAAATAATCTGCTCAAAAATTCTGATCAATTCTCTATTAAGGCCTATTTTGTCAAATTATTATTTAAATTTGGGCAAATTATTTCGAAATTTTTTTTTTCGTGGGAAAACGCAAATATTTCGAGTGGAAATAAATTTCCTTTTCAACATAATCTTCTTTTAGATCAATGCACTTCATCTAACAGTCCTTCAACTTTGTTATGACTTCCAAATAACAAGATTGGTCATGGTCCTTAATATAGGCATTCCTTTCGCAGTAAAGGGGGTTCTCTGGTTTGTCTCCCTGATTTTTGAGAATTTTGTTTTATTATTTTTGTACAGACGAATAAAGTGCTAGAAGTTTTGCCATTTATTAATGCATAAATCAAGAGTATGCAGTTAAATTTTTAGCTTAAAATATTCAGTAGAACCAAAGTTATAGTTTTCTGAAGACACCCTCCGCTAAAAAATAAACGCCCACTTCCTCTATGATATCAGCTGATTGGCTTATCTGGAACTAAAAAAAACCGGCGATGTTTTTATACTTAAATACGGCCCATGAGACATGATAATCTAGTAATCCTTTATGTTGTATTATTTTGAATGTCAAATGACAAGCTTTTCACAATGAAAGCAAGACAGCATAAGGGACTTCAATTTTGTAATTCTCAAGAAGGGTTGCAATATTTCTTTGGTGGAATAGCCTGTTGACTTCTTCTTCAAATCATGTTTATTTGCCACAATTTTGTAGTTAGATTGTTTGGATCTTCTGAACATATATATTTATAAACATTATTTATTAACTATTATTAACAATAATCCTCATACATGCATCTTTAAACACAATTTGCAGCCTATGTAATCTACGAGTAAAGGAAGACGTCGAACACCTCATCGTAATTTTCCCGATCCTAAGTGAGATACGGGCTTTACATCTGCACAGCTCAGTAACTTTCGGATGCTAGCCAACTAACTATCTCATTCCCTACGGTATCGTCGTGATCTCAAAACGCTGATGGAATAAAAACATATAGTTATGACGGTCGGTCCGTCATAAAACACATTTATTATTAAAAAAAAAAACGGCGGATTTAAAAATAAAGCCAAGGAAAGATACAATAAAAAAAACTACTATTACTACATTATTTATTGATCTACCATACCTCGTATCCGATCGGATGATATTTAAAACAAATTTGTAACCAACAAAAACAAATCTCGCCATATTTAAAAATTGTCAATTATATAAAAACTTTTGGGCAGTTCAGAGTATATTAAGGTTGAAATTGATCGACGTTCCTACAAGTTGAACGCTTTCTAAAAGATCTATTCATTTTTGGCTCTTAATTTTACTTAGATATTCGTAAATACCAAGTATGCAAAATATTTTCTTCATTGTTCTATTACCAGCAAATAAAAATACTTCAAAAACTAAGAACGCTTTAGTGGAGTGTCCCTACTTCGAAAAACCCTGTACCCTTGATTTTGTGCCAAAATAAATTTGTATGCCATCTGGAATGAGGCATTTACATGCAAAAGTACGTGGCTCTATCTCAAATATTAGCAAGTACTCTTATGCTAATAACTTCATAATCTTCGGTCTAATCGTTGCAAAATATGGTGAATCGATAAATAAAATCTAAGTTATTCTATCTAGAAAAATGAGGGAGATCTATGTTGTTTTTTTGCAAAAATATCATATAAACTTAAATCCTCATAGTCTGATACGTCTATGATATTAATTTGTCTTAAAAATCCCAATCAAATGAACCGCAATTAGGGACCAATCCACTTTGGGCATTTAAATATTGCTGCAGGCTACTCACCTGCCCATTCCCAGTTCTCCTTTCACAATTTTTTTCAGTTCAGCAAAAAAAAAAAAAAGTGAATTTCGGTATTGTTAAATGGTAACGGAAATTTAACCAGCTTAATGTCGACTTGTCCCGAGTTGTTTTTCACAGGGAAAACGGAAACATTGTGGCCAGCGAATGTTGTCATGCGTCTTGAACTTGAGCTTGACCTTGAGTGGAAGTGGCACCCATCCAGCCGCAATTGCTGGAAATTGCACAATTATGCATGCACGGAGCAAGCCGTCAATCAAACTGGCATTAGTTGAAGTCATTTAATTAGGGGTATGACTTTAATTGTTGGTAATCTCAATCGCCGAAAATGAAATGCCAAGCTAAAGAGTTTCCAGTGAAAATAATTGTGCAAATGGCGCGTGATGAAATGTTATGCAATTGCCAATGCCATGTACAAGCCACTTTCCACTTCCACCTACCAACCAGACAACATGCAGCAGCAGCAGCCTCCACATCTTCCGCATTTCAGTCGCGCATCCTGGCTATAGAAAGTAGTCCAAGCATGCCAAACAAAAAAGGCCAAAGCCAACGCTTCCTGGCTGAACCTGAACTTCAGGCCGAATGCAAGAAAGTGCAAGTGTGGTGTAATGGCTAACCAGTTTGATGATCTGACGCTGAGATAAGCCCACCTTCGCCAAGTGGGCGTAGATATCTAGCTAGACCCTCTAGCTAATTTTTTGTTAAACTTTCCTTGCACAGCTGCCACTCTTAAACTCACATACCAAAACAATTGTCCAATCTATCCAGCCACAAAACGCCAAACGTTTGTTGCAATTACCTTCATAAACAACATTTTATTTGTGCCGCTTGCGCTCTATTTCCTACTGGAAATGCAAATGATGTCTGAGAGCTGAGTTGGAGCTGTGGCTTCCTCTGTCCAATGCGTGAAGTGGGGCCGAAGACAACGATTTCAGTCTGCTGGCCACAATAGTTAGGCCCGGCCCGACATGTAGTGGCAGTGGCAGCAGGTTGCTGGTTAGTTGAGAGAAGGAAGCTGGCATAAAACTGTTGCGTTCATTGGCCAAACTTTCAGTTTCGTTGAGGCCACGCTAGTGGTTAATACGACGGTGAAAACGGTGCTGTAGAGTCTCTGAGTGAACTTGAAGTTAGCCCCCCCACCCTTAAGTACCCACACACAAAATGCGATTGTGCTGGAATGTAAGATTTGATATGATCCACAATTAAGGGTCAACTAAAAGTGTTAATCTTGCAGCTCCTGGCCATTGTGCTGCTGCTAGGTGCAAATGCAGCTGGCCTTAAGCCACCCAGATCATATTACCGCCGCAGCTATTACAGTGCAGTGGTGGGCCCGCCCGGGCCAGTGCGTCTGGCACCACCCAGTTATCCGCGTGTCGATCTGCAGACCAATGAAAGTAAGCGACGTGATGTGACTAAAAAGTATCCCAAGAAATCACACTACAGACCCTACGTATCCGTAAGTTCTTTTCTAAAAAAAAAGCCAAACTAAACTTAACTAGAATTCTCCTTGCAAACAGGAGGAGGATGACTATTCTGGTGAACGTTACAACTCTGCTGAATATTCTGGGGAATCCTCAAATCAGGATAGTCAGGAGTACACCATAGGCACACAAATACGCGTGCAACATCCCATTACCATACCCAAAAAGGCCAGTGCAACGTACTCCAAGCCCTCCAAATATATCAACCCGCTTCCATACAAGAGCAGCGGCAGCGGCTATGTCTCCGAAGGGAATATCGGTTCAGGTGAAGAGCTACCGCCACCCAAGCGCTCTAAGTGGACGCCAGTGCAATATGAATCCGAACCAGATCCATTTCATTTGGTGCCACCGCCTAAGGCCACTGCCGCCTCCAGCACTAACTCCTACAGCGTTTTCGAAACAGATCACGACGATTATGATGTAGTGCCATTGCATCGCCCCAAAAACTCAGACCGCTACAAAAATGTGGCCTCCAAAAAGCAGATCGAAGCCTATCTAGAGGATCAACAGAAGCTGCTGGACGACGCTATTAAATTGCAACTGCTGAATAATCCCAAATTGCAAAAGTTCTTAAAGTCACAGGCGCATGAGCCCAGGCCAGAGCTTGACCTCGAGGATTTCGAGTCATATCCACCTAACTTTTCGGGTCCTGGACCCCTGCGCAGCAATTTCGGCGGTGATCATGGACACCCGAATCCACCACCTCCCAAAAGCAGACGTAATCGAAGGCGTCCGTCCGGTGGAGAGCTGAAGGGACCACCCAAATCGAAGCTTTTTCTCAAACCGAAACACAAATACCGATCAACAGCGCTGGTTATCAATGTTTGAAATGTGATCAGAGTGAGGAGTTAGTCGCTAATGGTTACTTATTTAAATGATAATATTATTATGATTAGGCTATTTGTAATATAGTAACTGTACATATGAATTACAAACAAAAACATAAACATTTACTTTAATTGAAACGAGTTAATTACATTGATTAGTCCGACCAGAAACAGTTGCGGTCAATAGAATTCTACAAAAAGTTAAGGCTTCTTTCGGATGACTTAAAAATTGCGGTCTAACTATCAACCATAGCCAAATAGTGTCGTAACTAGCAACAGCAACAAACACTCCTTGTTGTACCCTATAGCGAAGGTGCAAAGGGTACACTCTAATGTCAGTCTGGCTGTTACAGCCCCAAAGGGATAAGCCAATCATCTTTCAATCTCTTGACTAGTGAGACTTTCGATTTTCGCTATTAAGGTGACCTTATGAGTAAAAGTTTTTAAGTTGTTCCGAAGCGGTACTAAACCCACAACCTTCCGCACAGTAGGTCTCAAAGGTTGTGAGGTTGTGTTAATGTATGTAACAGACACAGAGAATCACTTCCAACCCTATAAAGTATATAAATGCTCGATCAGCATCAACAGCAGAGCCGAGCAAAAATCTCAGAGATGGTAAGAGCTAAAGCATAAAGCAGGGGTGCCCATGCCCTATACACCGCGCACACATTTGTTGTTGCATCACTCTCCGCTATACTCAAAAGTATAGGAAAACACACACGCTGCTCGCAGCATAGGCGAGAGCAATAAAACAATAACATCAACAAAGTTTTGTTTTCTTCTCCCTCACTCTTTTGGCATCGGCTGCACGAATACAACCACAAGTTTGATGGTTAGTGTGAGTCGAGTTGGACTTTGTTGATGTCGTTTGAAAAAAACTAGCAGCAGATTCTTTAAATGTATTGGTGCATACTCGCCGGCTTAATTTAATTGGGCACCCCTGGCATAAAGCATAACGCATAACGCAAGCATAGCGCACGCTTAACGCACGCATAGCGCACGCATAACGCACGCATAACGCACGCATAGCGCACGCATAGCGCACGCATAACGCATGCATAGCGCACGCTTAACGCACGCATAGCGCACGCATAACGCATACCGCATTACGCACAACGCATAACGACAAACGCCTAACGACAAACGCATAACGCACAACGCATAACGCCTAACGCATAACGCACAACGCTCAACGCATAATGCACAACGCATAATGCATAACGCCAAACGCATAACGCACAACGCAAACGCATAACACCTAACGCATAACGCCTAACGCATAACGCACAACGCATAACCCATAACGCATAACGCAAAACGCATAGCGAATAAAGCATAACGCATAACGCACAAAGCATAACGCCTAACGCATATCGCATAACGCCTAACGCCTAACGCCTAACGCCTAACGCCTAACGCCTAACGCCTAACGCCTAACGCCTAACGCCTAACGCCTAACGCCTAACGCCTAACGCCTAACGCCTAACGCCTAACGCCTAACGCCTAACGCCTAACGCCTAACGCCTAACGCTTAACGCCTAACGCCTAATGCAGAAAGCATGACGCATAACGCAAAACGCACAACGCACAACGCATAACGCATAACGCATAACGCATAACGCATAACGCATAACGCATAACGCATAACGCATAACGCACAACGCATAACGCCTAACGCATAACGCATAAAGCATAACGCATAACGCACAAAGCATATCGCATAACGCCTAACGCCTAACGCCTAATGCAGAAAGCATGACGCATAACGCATAACGCAAAACGCACAACGCACAACGCACAACGCATAACGCATAACGCATAAAGCATAACGCATAACGCATAACGCATAACGCCTAACGCATAACGCATAAAGCATAACGCCTAACGCACAACGCATAACGCATAACGCCTAACGAATAACGCATAACGCACAAAGCATAACGCCTAATGCCTAACGCCTAACGCCTAACTCCTAACGCCTAACGCCTAACGCCTAACGCCTAACGCCTAACGCATAAAGCAAAACGCACAACGCATAACACATAACGCATAAAGCATAACGCATAACGCACAACCAAGGAATCAAACCGAATCGAATAACGGTACCGGTTCCGGTTCTGGTACGTACCGAAACTAATGTTTCGGTAAAAGGTTCTGTTTAGGTTCTAGTTTATTTCGGTATTCGGTTCCGTACCGGTACCTAAGTTTTTATTTCGGTATACCGGTACGTACCGGTATGTACCGGTATAATTTAAAAATCCTTTAATCCGAAGATATTGGTAAATGGTAGCAACCCACACAACAAAAAGGAGTTATAAAGAAGGAAAATTAAACTTAATAAACTTTACTCAGAAAAAATTGTCCTAATAATAGAAGAGCAAGAAGATCTTTTAATATCTGATGAAATGTTAAATACACTGTTTTCAGATAACGTTACCGATCACAATTTAACCCTGCTATTAGATTAAGTCCATTTGGGCCAATAATTAATTCATTTCCTTTGTAAACGCAAAATTTAAGGATAAATTAATAATATTTGGAATTTATTGAACCAAAATAGATGCAACGAAATAAGATGAAATTGTTATTTTTACTGAAAATTTCAGTATATACCAGATGGTCCCTTAACTTTACATTTGTAAGTTTTTGCTTACGTTTACCCTGCGTTTTACCCTGAAGAAAACCCTGATTGAAGCAATAAAAATGAAATAACAAAAAAAAAACTCAGAACCGAAACTGTACCGGTACAATGATTCGGTTCTTTTCGGTCATTTCGGTTCCAAAAATAAAGGTTCCGAAATACCGGTACGCAAAAAATAAATAATAACGGTTCCGGTTACGGTTCTGGTTCTGAGTTTCAATCGGTTCTTTTCGTTATACGGTTCCGGTTCGGGTTCCGGTTTGACACCCTGCGCACAACGCATAACGCCTAACACATAACGCATAAAGCATAACGCCTAACGCACAACGCATAACGCACAACGCATAACGAATAAATCATAACGCATAACGCACAAAGCATAACGCCTAACGCATAACGCATATCGCATAACGCCTAACGCCTAACGCCTAACGCCTAACGCCTAACGCTTAACGCCTAACGCCTAATGCATAAAGCATGACACGCATAACGCACAACGCACAACGCACAACGCATAACGCATAACGCACAACGCACAACGCATAACGAATAAAGCATAACGCACAACGCATAACGCCTAATGCATAAAGCATGACGCATAACGCAAAACGCACAACGCACAACGCATAAAGCATAACGCATAACGCACAACGCATAACGCCTAACGCATAACGCATAAAGCATAACGCCTAACGCACAACGCATAACGCATAACGCCTAACGCATAAAGCATAACGCCTAACGCATAAAGCATAACGCCTAACGCATAAGATGCAGGGTTTCCAATTGGTCTTAGACAACCCAAGAAGCGTGTGGCCAAGCTAAATGAGATAAGAAATTCTTTGAAGCCTATAACTGTATAATAATACCAATAAAATAATATTGCTGTGGAGGCAGAAAGTAAACTTCATCTGACTACGATTATTAGGAGTCTATGTTTCACATATTTTGGGCTCTAGGTCGGCAGACGCACATGGCTATATAGCCTCTGCTGTTGACGCTGATCAAGCATTTATATACTATATTCAGGTCGGAGATGGCACCTTCTGCCTGTTACATTTGCACAAACTCATTATACTCTTTGTACCTTTGGTACAGAGTATAAAAACAGAATAACCAATCACTGAGTAAAGACTAACTAACTTACTAACAATTAAAGATGATCTTGCTCAATTTAATGAGAGACTTATTTTTGTTCACTTACTTATGAACAACTCAACATTAGCTGGAACAAGCATTTGCAATTAATTTTCAAATTAAGACGTAAGATAGCAACTTAAAAAAGTATAGTGGCAACAATGGAACAACATTTTTTTACACAGTGTTATTAGCAGAAATATGTATGAGTATCAAACGCCAACTCACGTGGCGCCATCTATTGTTAGGTGGCATTACTTTCAGCGCCATCTAGCCGTCAGCTGATTGTCTGCTGAAAACTCAAAGCTAGGTGGCGCAGCGATTCATTAGGATTTGCTTAAAAAATGTTTCATAAATTTTAAAAATCAGGGAAAAATGAATAAAACAGACAAACATTAAAAAATTGAGCGGAATTCTTTTTCACAATACAAAAAGTCAGCCCGCAGAAGAAGAAGGTATACAGTGATGCTTTTTTCCTCGTCGTTGGCCACATATAAAGGGTGATTTTTTAAGCGAAGTTTTATTAAAAATCGAATTGAAATTTTACTTTTCACAGAGCACGATTTTAAAAATAAATATCAACAATTTGCAATTGTTGCTCGTTTGTAAGTATTTCCATGATGAAATGGCAGAGTATACTGAAAACTTTTCACTTTGACAGATGACGTTTGGACGCCATTACCAACCAGTGCTGCCAACCTGAAAAACTTAACTCTTAAAAAATCACCTTTAATTGCTTTCGCAATGGCTAATTTCATCAGTTCAGTCAGTTTTTATACCCTGTACCCATAAAAATGGCTAAGAATTATCGACTTAAACCCTTTTATATAAAAATAATTAAAAGATTCATTAAAAACCCCTCCCATTTCTCACAAAAAAAAAAAAAAAACACACGCCTGACACTCAATCTCAATCACATTAAGTCCCTAAGTGGTTGGCAGCACATTCTTGGCTTTTACTTCTTTCGCAAATGCGAACGAAAATCCGCAATTGAGTAAGCCACGCGATTGCGATAGCCACAAACAACAACACTAAAGTGGGTGCAAAAACAGCAACAATATAAACTATAAAACAAAACAAAATTGATTTTCTTAATTGACTGAACAATTTCAACAGCAACAGCTAACGGCAAGCCGGACTCCAGGCCATAACAAAACTGACCTTGAAAGCTGTGCCAGGTGTTGGGTGAAAAATTATGCCCCACAATCGAAGTGGAAAGTAAGCGTTAAGACTAGCTTCAACGGGGTGGAGCTAAGGCAGTGGAGGAAGAGGAACTGCGTTTGAATTGAGTAATATTGAGGGTGTTTAAAAGTGGAAAGGCTCCACCCCCACTCCAGTCACCTGCCTGGGCGTTATTTGACTTGATTTTATTTTAAATTTCCATTGGAATTTTGCACAATGTCCAAAACCAGTTCCCAGCCTTTCCTTATTTGCCGCATAGAATCGAACTCGTGTTCGAGTCCAAAAACTTGAAACTTGTTTGCATGCAAACTGCAGCTTATGCCAAGACGAAAGTCGATTGTGTAATATACCCGCTGAGGGGGCGTTCGTAACGCTTTAGGTGTTTAGATAAATCTGTGCAAAATTTAATTAAATTCCTAGAGCCAAACAAAAGACTCAAGACACGAACTTGGTTCACTTTTTTTTTATATATATATTGCTTACGTCCTATCTAAAGTATCGTACAGATTGCTTAAATGTCCCAGGGCCCAGGTTAAAAATGTTTCCATTTCACTTTTGATCAACATCTTCGAACCGCACACACTTATCAATTTATTACTTTTGCTTTACATTTAGGGAGTGTAGAATTAGAATTGGTCCATACGTATATAGGAAGTACATTATTTAGGTTACAATTTGCTCTTATACATATCACAAAAGAGTCTCGATGGAGGGGGGAGGAAGTATTGGAAGTACAGATGGAGAAATAGAGAAAAGAGATTCGGAATGGAGGACATGCAACTGGAAATCAATCTATAAATATCTCTCCCCTCGGCTTAGACCTTGTTGAAGGAGTAGGTGAAGCCGTCGGGCGTACGGTTCAGTGAAAGTTTGCCCGGTGGTGAGAAACGATGAGGATTGGGTGTGGTAGTTGGATAGTAGGCAGCCTGCTGCGGCTGATACTGCTGCTGCTGCTGAGGCTGAGGCTGATGGTAGGTGGGCTGAGGAGCTGGGGCTGGATTGTAGGCAGGCTGCGGCGCCGGACGATATTGTGGCTGGGGTGCGGGCTGATGGTAAGACTGCTGTTGCTGCCCGAAAGCGGGATCATTGTAGCGAGGATCGTAGGAACCGTCATCGTAGTCATTGCTGCGGAACGAGCTGGAGGGCTGGTGCTGAGGGGCGGGTGCCTGATACTGAGGCTGGTACTGTTGCTGTGGCTGATAGCCCGCAGTGGGCACGGGCTGTGGTGGGGCTGGCGGGGCTTGGGGCAAATGATCACCAGAAGCTTGGAAACTATTGAGAAATATTAAAGAGGTTTCAACTTCAATTGTTTGCCGCTTACTTACCCATTCTTGCCGGCCGTATAGGAAATGGTGCGTCTTTGACCGGTGGGATCCAAATAACTGTAGCTGCCATGACGTGTGCCATCGGCGTCGGTCTCCTCTTTGAAATTGATGCCATCTTCTTGTTCATAGGCAGCTCCAAATTTGCCATCGCCTGACAAATAACGCTGCTCACTGATAATGGCCGCCGTCTTGGGATCCTGATGATATCCCTGGCTGGCAGCCAAGGCCACCAAAGTGGTCAGTGCAAGCTATTGAAGATTGGGTTTGGTATTAAAATTCACATTTCCATTTCAATGCTAGTCACTCACAAAGCGCAACATTTTAGTGTGGGGGAAAATGGGGAAATCCTTGATAAGCTACTACGTAAACTGCACACTCTTCTTGAGAATCACACGCGCCTTTACGTTCCCAGTCCGTTAGTCAAGGAAGTTTCTTTTTGTGTTAATTTTTGCAAGGGACTTCGACCGACGTCAGCGGATTTTTTCAATAAACTGCCTTCCGCAACGGCGCCGCCCAAGCTTTTTATAGTGACCAGCCCCAGTTGGGAAAACCTTGGAACTGCCTGAATGCGGCGAGACTCTCGGCCCGCCTAGGCAGTCGGAGCTGTAGCTGTTGTTGTAATTGTGTTGGTATTATTAACCAGCAACAATAACAAGAATTGAGCTAAGTGCTCCAATAAGTCAACGTGGTTGTTGCTGGGGTTGGCAAGCCGTTTTACCAGTTTTGTACTCTTTCGCTTTCAGTGTCTACTTTTGCTTTCTATGCCAGAGACTTAAACTATTTTTTAATTAATTAAACACTTGAGTTTTTAACATATCCAGGTTACATATACATATCGAACAAAAATATTAAATATTAACAATCAGTTCTGGCCTCTGCATGATGCAATTTCCATGGCAATCTTTTAATTCGGCCACTAAACTTGCTCCACATAGCGCCCCAATCGTTGCACATGACCAAACCCAGAAAAAAAATACGAATCAAAATTGCAATCATAACAATCAAACATAAAACAAGGCGTTGGAAATCAACTTTGATAGGGCAAGTCGAAAAATTTATGCTCTTCAAGACAAATATCGCCGCTATATAGAGCTCCATATACAAAAATCGGAACCAAATGGGAACTAATTAGGCTATGCCACGTCTCACATGTATTATACTAAATCGTAGGCATAACATGACAGAATCATTAATGGAGAGTATGTTGAAAAGTTAGTTGTAGTTGCGGAATAGAACTCGAAATGGCACAAAAATGTTTAGAGGGATTTTATAAAGATGACATAATCAAAAAGGAGTTTTAAATGGTGAGGATTAAATTCAAATCTGACTCTTTATGCTTTACATATCCTCATTGCACAATTTACACTTGAAATGGAAGGTCCAACCACTCACATCAAACAAAAAAAAAAGATTGTGTGCTTCTCAATTAATAGTTTACATATCTTCAGTGTGCCTTAGCCATTCGATTTTTTCTGCAGCGGTCAGCATTACGCGCTTGTAGGTAAAGGTCTAAATCTATATTTCTTGCCCATAGCTGCTGGCAGCCAAACACATTCGACAATTTTTACTGGCACGAGCCGAGCACATGCCGAGCCCTTCGTAAAGAGAGTAAAAAATATCCGCAAAATCAATCAGTGGCTGCCTAGCCCTCAACGAAATAGGTCAGAGCCGATTTGCGTTGCATTATATTCGCAGACCAATACTCTCTCACTTTTTCGCCTTGCTCTTCGTGACAAACGCTGGTCTAAATTCACAAATTTCCCCAGCATACACAGACGGTCCGTCTGGTCATTCTATTTATTTTTTTAATCTTCATTATTTCCCTTCAAAAATCACTATAGGGTATACAACAAACTTCTTTTGTAATCTAACGATATTAACCTTTGATAATAATAATATGATCCTTTGTTTACAATGATTTATAAAATTGGTATACAACGGATTTTTTTTTTTTTACAATACGACATTGATTTAAAATCGTCTGTCGGGTAAAGAGATTCATTATTTAAATTTAAGCGAACTCAGCAATAATAAGTTTTCTGTACGATAAAGTGCTTTTGACGTAGTTAGCTTATTTTTCCCAGACCTCATCGTGTTCCCCATTTAAAATTGCAACTATTTCATCTTTTGTAATTTCTGATATCTCTAAGTATCTAGCTCGTATATATATAAAAAAAAAGGTCTAAGTCTTTGCATTCCCATTTGTTTGATTGGTTAAAGTAGCTGGGTCCAAGGCCATGGTCTAAATATTTATAGAATCTATGTGCGCTACTTATAGATCTCTTTCACATAGTTTGGTATTCTTGACTTTGTAACATGTTCTTGAGCCTTATTATGCCCTTCTAACCTAGTTAAAGGTAAGCTCCAGTCTAAATTGAAATTTATGCTTAAATCACTGTGGCTACTCGATTGGATGTGCGAACTTTCACATATCACTGAGGCCATACTTGTTTATCGATAGTTATTGTAATTTATTGATTAGTTTAGAAGGGTAGCAGCCATATTTCCTGCACAAATGTCAGGATTTTCTAAGGGTCTAAGTTCCTAATTCTTCGAGGATGCAGCGTGTGATTCCCAAGTTGTTGTGGTTTTCTATCAGTTCTTTCTAATCTTATTCTCCTCATTTCTGAGGAGCTCTCTAATGGTGTGCTGTCCAATGCAATACAATACAATACAGAATGGTTTGCCATTCAAACATAAACAAGTTCATTCTTCCAAAACGTTATCAAAATTCGAGTTCGATTGCCCAAAACTCAAAGAGCCCAGTTTTATTCTGTATAATTCATAAATGGTATAAAATAATCTATCAAATTTAAAGATTTTTATTGTAACTTTGTTTAAAAAACATTTTTTTAATTCAATTTTGTTAAAAACTTGGAAAAGTTTGGATAATTTTCAAACAGTAAGATACTTAAGCTTTTAGTCAGACACTGCATTAGGGGGAGTAGGCACAAATTTTCCTTGTACTGTCTACTTTCTTGACATTGCAGTTCCCAACTGCATGTAGTTGTGATTTTAAGGGGAGTACAGTACTGATAATACGAAACTTAATTTTTTTTGATGTGAAATGTATAAGTTGTTTATAATTATGGGCAAACATATCCTCGAGCAGACAAAACTCTCTGAATATTGTTGGAAAATTAGACAGATGATTTACAGAATATTTATATTTTCTTTCTAGGCGTCAAATAATAACAAAAGCAATTGAAAATAAAAACTTTTATAAATAACAATATCGGAAATGGATTCTTTTATGCGTAAAAAATATTACACCAAATTTATTACACCATCTGCAAGAGTTTAGGTGTGTTTAGTCTCTGTATCATAGAGACAAATTAATTAAGTTTGGCTTAAGATCTCGCATGCAAATATTTAGCATAACTAACCAACAGAGGACAAAAGACTTTCTAATAGTTCAAAATGTATACACATTTCCGCATAGCCGAAGTTAAAAATTAAATTTTTAAGTTGAACAAAATTTTGTAAACTATGAGCACAAAAATCTTAAAAACAATTTTGAACTTTTATTTTGAGTTTTCAAAGAATTTATTTATAAGTATTACAATTTTGTACGTAATTTCAGTTTAATAAATTAACTCGACTTCCCTACCTCATGATCAAATCACACCGATCACTCTTGGCTAGGGTATAAATAACCATTACAAGGCAGAACCTCTCGAAAAGTTTGATGAATGCTGCCCGCCCGCTGCCATAAATCCGATTGGGATTAAGAAATTTTGCCAGTTGTAAATATGTAAGTACTCGCCAATCAGCTGAGGCAGAGGGGAGTGCTTTTTTGTGTTGCAGTTTGAACATTTACTATCATTAAATGTATTTGCATTCTGCATATGCATTTAAATGTTGATTTATATCTGGATCGGACTTTGTGGTGCGGCCGGGCGCTTGGCAACAGAGCAACAAAGAGTTGCTGCAATGTCTTTGACTTGTTGACTTTGTGCCTGGCTTCAATTATTTATTGTGTTTGAAAAGTTGTCGGTGGAAGGCATTGTTTGGGCTTGTTTATGGCCAACATCTGGGCAATGGGGGGACGGACTGTGGATCTATCTGTGCCGCAGCCACCCACACTCAGATCCACAATGTTTTTGCATAATTTATGGCATGCGGAGAACGACACGTGTATGGGAGAGTAATTACAGCGAAAGAATAACACGTTTAAGCATTTGCCCACTGTTACACGTTTGTAAAGCGGTTTTTCAATATTTTAATGAGCGATTTCCTTACCAACCCGAAATCGTTTAAGTGGCACAAAGCAGCCGCATGTGGCCGCAAACATAAGAACATTTCTCATTTACACCATTTGCCCTTTTGCTAGTCGCCATCCTCATCATGGGCATTATTATTATGGTTATTTGTGTGACCAAAAACAGTAAACGCCCTCTCACAGCGGGAGCTGAAAAGTGGCCGCGGCCTAGAAGAAGGAGGAGGGAAATTAAATCAGTTGTCAAACAAGAACAGCAGCAAATGGCGTCTACCTCGGCATTTGTGGGATTAGCTTGAGGGTGCAAACGAATTTGGGACTGGGGAGGGTTGATGACGCTTCGAAACAAAACTATTGCAAAAGTTTCTTTGGGCTGCCTTTTTGATTTCGAGGCGTTTGCCTGATGCTGATGCGACGCGATACTGCCACCCAAGGGCAACTCAGCAGCTCGAACATTTTTGATTGTGTGAGCAACGTATGGACTTTTATTTTGATGCTTTCACTTTCGGCGAGTTAATCACAATCAGAAAAACGATAATGAGGGTTGAGGGTTGCATGCAAAATATGCCAACAACAGTACACACAGTACAGTGGATCATGGGAGGAGTGCACCAATGCTGGCTTAGATTTTATATAAGCTTCAAAATTTCATATCCTCCAAATTTCTTGTCGGATGCATCGAAACTCAAGCTTAAAGATAATATTCAATTATTTTTGGATTTCCAAAGATATGGCAACTCTAAACAAAAAAGCCTTAAACACACTGCTGACTTTGAATCGCCCTTAGCTTTTTAATATCACGGTCCTATTTCATAAATATTGTTGGTATATTTACAAAATATCTTTATTCATGCTAGATTTGGGTGCGTGACACGACACGACTGTAACACGAATGGCATATTTCATACACGCACGCATATTTCGTAATCTCGGCACGTCACGACACGCACGACTTTGTTCATAGGTAAAAAATACCGTCAATGGCATCCGGAAATTCGTTATTCATTTTCATTAAGAAAGACGACTTTAAAAAAGTGTGACCAACCTCCGATAAAGAGAAAATTTATATATTTATTATCATTTATATCGTTTATGCACAAATAAAAAATTATGATTTTTGCCCTTTAAGGTATGCTATGTTTATGAATATAAATAATTAATTAACACTAAAAAATTTTTGCATACCTTTAAGGGTCCGACAATCTGAGTGAATGTACAAAGTGGATTATGTGTGAAGAAACTATGGTTTGCATACTTTGAGGGGCAAAAATCATGATTTTTATTTTTGTGCATAAACGTAGTAATTGACTGAGTATTTTTTCATAGTTTTGAGTCAATTAGTGTCGTGTTTTGACGTGTTAAGTAATATTAGACCGAGTTCGTGATGCACGAGCGATCACACGACACTCCCAACTCTCATCTAAGCATTTTCTAACCATAGTTCACTGTATCTCCCATTGCTTAGCGTATCATCTCTCTTAATTTTGCGTTGTCTCTCAATTATTTCAGCTGCTGCCTCCGACCTACCACCATAAAATATAATGGAAAAAGGGCAGGCCAAACAATTGCGATTATTTGTAATTTAAGATGCAGTCGAGCGTTTCTTTTGAAATCGAGGCGAGTCAACTTCAGTGTCGACTCTTGTTCGACAAAAATTTAATGCTAAATGCTTATCAGCTCTATGCCATCTTCATCGTCCAGAAGTCAAACTGAAACTCGCTAAACTTGTTGAGAAACACGATATGTTTGTACGAATAGATGCATGGACTGTGATCTGGATAGATAATCCTGGTGGGGGGAAAGATGGTGATTTGATAGTCTGACCCCTCTATACACATCAGCAGTGATTTTGTTAAAAGTCAGTACTGAATATTCTCAATGTGTAACCTGAGCCGGGAGAGAGTTATGGTCCATGTAAGTGCTCGCTAATTGCGCATCTGCTGAAATTTTCATTTTTATTTGTTGACTTTGCCTCGGCTTAGCCTTGCCCGCACTTGCCAACAATTTAATTGTCGCATAACTAACATGGTTTATAGTGTCACTGGACCAGTTTTCATACGCACACACGCACACAAAAAATCAAGGTCAAGTTGGAGTTGCATTGCGTGTGATGTTGGAGACGGAACCAGTTTCCAGGCGCATGCACTGCAGACTTCCGTGTTTGGGGGATTGGTTGGGGGGCGTTGTCTGTGATATAAAATGACGTCAAAACTGTATGCCGTCATTGCAAAAATGAATGTAACTGTTAAGGCCAACCAACTGATTCTGGCAATGCAGTTAAATCTGTTAATTCGCTGCATTTACTTGCACTATTTATTCTTATTTGCTGTAGTCGATGAACTTCTTGACCTTCAACTGGTTTTAGCTGCCTTTTTGGAAAGTTGTTTAGCAGCCCCAAAATGGTGACCTTGCCAGGATAGGCAGTCCATTGAACCTTTCAGCTAAAAGATAAACGGGAAACTTGCTAAATCCTCTTGCCTGCGCTTTTGGCACTGCTTAAGCTAGTCGCACTGCTTGCTTTGTGGCAGATAAATGATATTTGCAATGTTTCAAAAAATCAATTGTCAAAAAATTATTAAAATGATTCATTAATTGAACGTTTATTACACTTTGATTAGTCAAACAAAGTACTATAAAAAAAAGCTTATGACTTCCACGTATAATCGCATTTTCAATGTCAGCGGATTTTGTGTGCGACATGCCAACAAGTGAACGATTAATTGCACTGACAGCGGCGACAAATCAGAATCAAACCAAACAATTGCCTGTAAATGGCCGTCAAATGCTGCTGCTGCGGGTAATTGAACACCATTGTGCCAAACCCAAAGCCTGGAACTGGAACTGAAACTGGAGCCAAAGCGAGAGCTGACAGCGACAATGTCAAACGTCAAAGTGCAAGAATTTTGACGGGCAAATAAAAAACAAGCAGCCGGGAACGTACTGACAAACAACAAGTCACATTTGTATATACGTATGAATGGAAGACTGAAGTTCCGCTCTGAAGCCGGCTCTATGACTGGGCAATAAATTATTATCCACGAAAAAAAAAATCGAAGGAGAAAAATACCAATGCCCACTTGACGCGCTCACTTGTAATCGATTTGATATTTAGACCTCACCTCAAGTGTTTATTTCGGTCTCTCTTTGGCTTTTGTTTTGCTATATTTTCACAGGTGATTAGTCGGTGGCGACGGCGGCAGCTCAAAGTGCTTAATTAGCCTACCGTTGTTGCGGCAGTTGCCAGCCAACCGAAAAATTATACACTTAGGAAAATACTTCAGAACCAAAGGGCCAGAAAAGGTGGAATAAAGCTTAGCAGCGGAGATCAAAAGACATTCGTTTATTTTAAGGCAGTGTTCGGCAAAAGAATATCGGCTTATTTCCATTCGATTTCGAGGAGATCACAAACAAAAACTAAAACGATTGTGATAACGGTTCGGCGAACAACTTTAACATTTATTTTCAATTGGCTGACTTGATGGAAAAATATTTTAATAAATTCTCTAATAGTTTTTGGAAATGGCTGAAACAGGCCGGTATATGATTTTAGCATTTTGTGTCTGCCGAATCAACAGACACAAGTATAACTGAACAGCAACTGATACATAACTAGTACGACGCACAGTCCCCGTAAACAAATGAAGTTGCAAAAATCAAAAATTGTATGAGGGACTACGAAATTTTTAAAATTCTTCAACGATTTCAAATATACAACACTTAAAAAGAACATTTTTATTATAGAAGATGTTTAAAGTAACACAAAAAAACTAAATTTTTAGGTCATTTTGTCCGCTTTCAGGTAGAATATCTCGATAACTAGGTAACGAGTAGTCTTTATTTTTTGTTTCTATGATTGATATACTTATCAAGTGTATACAAAAAAATACAATTTGTTTTGTGTTTCTCCAAATAAATCGCTATATACCAACTGTCCATTTTTTCACTATTTTTCAACTTTGTTGTATCAATCAATGTATGATTTTGTATATTTGCCATATTTTTAAAATATGTTCTTTGATGTTTTCTTAACCTATTTCAAAAAGTTTCAGCTGCCCGCAGCTGCCTCTGCGACTGTTAGAAGGAACATAGCTAAAAAGACATGGCGAAGTGAGGGCCTCTTCAACATGTTGGCCCCAACTTCCAAACCACTTTTTCATCTCTGAGGCATGTGAAGTCACGAAAAGAGTTAGAATTCACTAGTATTTATTAGGTATATATAAGAGACATAATAATCTGTAGTATTGTCATTTTTCAGAATACTTCATTATTGAAAACAAAGCAAATGAAGGCCTACTAGTATGCTCACTAAACAGTTGAACACAGCCTTAGTTCAATATTGATTTATCTATTAGGTATACCTAGACTTCTGAATAGTAAAAATTATTTTGAAAAAAACTTAAAAAAAATGTAACAAAAAATTCGACAAAAAATTCGGGTCTTTTCTCGTTTCCGAATCTGATCGATCTGAATTGGTAAGAAATCTGGTTTCCAAGAATGGAATAATTAATTCTGCTCAAGACAGTTGAATAAAGATACATGAAAAATTGGAAGTTAAGAGCGCAATCACTTAATCAGTTTTTGTATTAGGGAAGATTTACCAATTCCGATTCCGCATATTTTGATCGAAATGGAAAATGGGAAGAGGCCTGATTGTGACTTTTTTTTTAATTTTTTGGTAATAATATTAAATCATAAAAATTATGTTTTTGTATAAGCGGTCGAGTCAAACGTCATTTCAAGTGCCAAACAAGAATAAAAAACATTAAAAAAATTAACAAGAAAAATTGTTAAAAATCATTTTTTTTTTTTGACCATAAAAATTATTTTTTCACAAAATTTGACTTTGATAACACACTTAATTCATAGGTTGAACAATTATCTATCATTTGCCATTTAAATTATTCGATTATATCATTTAGTTCAAAAGTTTATAATTTTTGAAACTCAAATGGCGCCACTGTGCGACGGCGCACTCACGAAGCCAAGCGACGATCTTATACTGTCGGTGTACCGACGTCGCTGCCGCAAAGCAGAAGATAGCGTTACGCCGAACAATGTTTTAAGGTTGTGGATAATCGCGGTTATATATGTATCTAGAATTAATGCACATATTTTATTTAATGTGAATTTATCACAAATTTGGTATCCAGAATTTTTTTCTCCACTACTTTGAGTAGACAGCGACCCAAGTAGGCCAGGGCAAATACGTTTTTTAAAGAACCTCGTGATTTTTTTTGCTTCTTTCACTTTTATCCTAGCCTACTTGAAAAAATATACAAAGTCCGCTGTCTAATTATGAGGACTGACTTAAATTTAGAAAATTAAAATTTCTCTTTGCCGTCGTAAATATTTTTTATAGCTATTCGTCGCTTATTCGACTCGGACTAAGAAATATTCCCCATAGGTAAGTGTAATTCCTACTCTTCGTTTGAACAATGCTGAGTTATTTATCCCAATTTTGAGAATACATTGAATCAGCATTGCAAATAGGTTCGGAGTCAAACTAAGTCATCAAATTGTTTCGGAACCAAATAAAGCTATATTTTCACGTGTCAGATTTCTCATATGAAAAACTCTCTTATGAGTTTCTCATATGAGTTTTTTGACAGCAAACTCACAACTTTCTGACGAATTTCTCAGCCATCTCATATAAGTGAAAATACAGCTTAGTGGTTATGCTTAGTAGTAAACAAAAGTATGAGCAAGAACGATTAGTTTATCTACGAAAACTGAACTAGTAAAATTGGTCTTGCATTCTTCCATTTATCAACCAATTTTTTTTAAGTGTACCTTCAAGTTTCAGGCTCCAAAAAAATGGCATGCGGTAATGATATGCCAATCACAAATTAAGTAGCATGTAGAGCGAGGCAGCTCATTGAATTCGTTTAAAGTAGAATTAGCAAAAAGAATTATGAAATCGAACATTTGAAATTGTTGGCTAATTGTGGCAAATGGAATTTGTTTGCCTTGTGCATTTTGAAGACTTATGGAAAAAAAATGTTGAAACATTCTTTATCTTGTCTTCCTTATGCCAACTGCAACTAATCGTTTCCTTATTACATCAAATTGTCGCAATTTTTTGACAAAGTAAATTTGTTTATTTTAACGCTAATCCTTAGCCTGACTGACACAACAACAGGCCAATTAACTGCAAATCAAAAAGTAAATAAATCAACAAGAATAGAGCCAAGGAACTTGTTTAGCTCCTGTGCCGTTAATATTTCCTGCGCCTGCGCAACATTGTTCAACAGTAGCCACAGCCAGCTTCAGTTTTGACAGCCATCGACAGTTGGCAACAACTCAACTTTAGGTTCCTTTTCACTCGCAAACAATGACTGCGGTTGATTTTTTGTCTTTATGCCTTGTTCTTCACATTTCTTCTCTTGGCAATTATTTGGCAATTTTCTTTTCTTTTGGGGATTTTGCCAGAAAATGCATTACATTCTCTCTGTATTTTCAAGCTGGATTATTTTGGTCATTGCCATGTTCTCACATCTTGCCTGTTTCGCGTGGCTTTTGTACCCGCATCCTCATTGTTCGGCTGGCCTATGAAAATATTTATGCATGCCTGGGTATTGAAAACACAATTAAAAGGTTTTTCGAAACTAATTGGTTTCAATTATTATGGGCTTTGAGCGGAGACCAAAGAGATCTGTTAGATATTTTCTTGTCTAGATGTGAGTAGAGCTCTTGGGCCATGGTATTTTTGTTTTCTGATACTGAAGGCGGCAACTGCATTGCGCGATTTAACAGCTCATTGGAGTCGAGTTAATTGGCTGGGATGATCTAGAGATGTACGGACATTGATATGCTCAAATGTTGTGATAGATGTTGTTTTTTGAAAGAACACTTTGGCAATGTTAAAAAACTGGGTTTAATTTTCGATTTAGAAATATTTAATAACAGAGCGCAGAGCTTTAACAAACTAAAAGAGTACAGAGCAGCTCGACTTGAGCGACTGGAACAAAATAGCGTACTTTACTATCAAAACATTTGTGAATTCTTCATTCACAACTTTAAACTCTTAATCATTTATATTATTAGGATTTATTTAAACTCATTGTTAAACTCACGCCTCATAAATAGCCCAAACTGACAATTAACCACAACAAAACGCAAATTATGTCATAAGCATTTTCATGTTGATGGTTTTTTTTAATATTTCCCAGGCTACAAATTATGATGACAATAATGTGACAATTTACAAAGGGCAGCTACAAATCGCGGGGTGCACACAAACAGTGAAAGGAATAGAAATCAGCAAAGTGAGAGAGAGAGAGGGAGGGTGATATACGAGCGCCACCCCTAAAACTTTGAAAAACCAGTTGAAACAGTTGCATTGGGTCAACGCTCATCACCAGTCCGCGTCCAGCAGTCACTGAGGCACTCACACTCATTAAAATTAAACAAGCCAGCGCACAACATTTTGAGCTGGAACTCATCACTTTTTTATATACCCTTCAATGAATGTTACCCCTCATTTTTAGCCAAAGTCGAGGAAATTCCATATGTCTACTCTAGGTTAGAGCATTTGAATGTTGCCGCTGTTCACGTGACATTGTCACATTATAATTGCCAGCCCCCGCCCTAAGGTCGCTGTCTCTGTCCATGTCCGTGTCATGGGCCGCCGCTTTCGTTACGTGGGCTTAACCGTTTTGTCAACGGCCCTCAAGTGTGATCCGTATGGTAAATATAGCCAGGGCATCGTTTTTTTTAAGCAGCTCAGCAGCGCAGCACGCGCATTCTCAACACCCCACGCACAGTGGTAGCTGCTCTTAAAAAATGAGTAAATCCTTTGGTTAAGAAATTGAATAACTTGGTAATCCTGCCAAACAAATAGGCTTAATATAACTTTGAAAATGTCTAATACTGTCCACAGTGCGATGTTATGTTTTTTATACACTTAGAATATAACGAATGTCCTTTTCAAAAATCTTAACCCAGCCAAAATTTCTAGGAGATCTGTTTATTTCATCGTATAAAATAGACGATTTTATTAAGGGGATCTTCATAGAATACCACCTTACAGTAGATAAAGACGTTCGATTGACGTTGACGTTGGATTCTTTCTCTTGAGCGTAAATTTTAAAGACACACGAGCCAAGAGATTGAGAGAAGCTTGGATTGGCCTTTTGGGGCTGTAACAGCCAGATTTACATTTGCATTCAACAAAAAGCCGAGTCGACATAGCTATGTCCGTCTGTATGAACGCGTCGATCTCAAAAACTATAAGTTGGTGTATAGTACGCAGATCAAGTTTGTTTCAGATATAAAAAACCATGTGACGTAAAGCACAATAGCTTAGGCCTAAAATATCGGATGAAAAACACAGAAGATTTGGAAGTTAAATGATGTTCAGCGATCTAATAGGCAACGGGATGGCCAGCGTCGCATCTGCGCCTGCGTCGTCGTAAGCGTCGGTTGTACTTAAGGTAAAAACTTTTTCCAGCTTGTGTCCTCAGTGTGAAATGGATTAAGATATATTAAATCTATATTTTCTCAAACGCCCAAAAAGATCGGTTAAAAAAAACGAAAGTTTTGGAAAGAAGCTTTTAGCATGTTGATAGGCCCGTGTACAGCGTGTGGATGTGGATGTGTATATAGTCGTAGGACAACTCACAAATCAAGGGTACTGGGTATTTCGCACTCGACGGCAGCGCTGAACTCGAAAATCCAGATAAAAATTTATGGAATCAATATGTTTTTCAGATACGACTTTATTGTACATTATTTCGGGATATGGGAATTTCCGTTGAAAAGTCTACCATGACTGAAAAACTAAAAGTTCATTAAAAATTCTTTCTTACTTGATGCTAAATTATTTTAATTAAAGAGTTTAAAGTTTTCTTAGAAATGGGATAGCGGTGTTGTTATATTTAAACATATAAATAAAAGTGTACCAACAACACCAAAGTGAGCATGTTCTTAAGCTGTTGAAAGTCACCAGATTTCTATCGCGGTTTTCACCAGAGTCAGTGGTCTCCATGCAAGTGTTGCTGAACCAATTGTTTTCACAGATGGCTAGAATTGAAAGTTAAAACTTATGTTTTGGCCAGTTTTTCAGTGCAATTTCTATTTTCGATTTACAGCCCTAAGAGTCATTGAGAAATTCCACTCTTTTCACAATATTTTAGCTACATTAAAATTTGATTATTTTGTTGCGTTGAAAAATTTAAGAAAAATTATCTTCACTAAAAAATTGGCACGTCAGTAACGTCACGTAAGAAATAAATAAAGAACGACAAAAGATTTTTAAATTATAAATATATATAAATAAATATAATATTTTTTTTTAAAACTGCTGAAAAAAGTTTCATACAAAAAGAGTTTCTCAATTTGCAGAGTTTGGCAATTTTGTAATCCGAGTCAAAACCCATTTCCGTTTACCACTTCCATTCACGACAGGGCATATTTTTACTTATATCTTTGAATCCTCTGGGTCGATTCTTGTAATTTTTTTTCTAAATAAAGTGCTATTGAATTACCACCTAAATATAAAAAAAAATTAAACTTGTCTCTTTCATTTTTTGTATTTTATTTTTAATCGTACGAATGTCACGTCAGAAAAGAAATGCCCATATACTTTAACATCTGGAAGTAGACATTATTTATTAATCGGTTTAGTAGAGTGGATTCTAGGAGCATAAATATTTGGAAAAAAACATTTTTTTGTTCAAAACTTATTTAATGTAATTTTTATAATTCTTTAAAAATTATTATTTAGCACAAAATAATACATATTTTTCTTTTTTTTCTTACGAATGGCACATCCAAGAAGAGATTAAGGCCTTGATGCGTAACATCTCTGAATAACTACTAAAGTTGTGTGGAATTATTTAAAAATACTTACAGTATTTTATGCTTTTAAAAAAATCTTGTCCTTGCATTCAAAGTTGCTTAAGTTTAGCAATTTTTGTGTATCACTTACACCAGTGTGCCAGGGCAGCCCACAATGAAGCTGACAAGCCATGCCGAGTCAGTGCGGCCTAACGCGATCCGTTAGATTTGTGCCTGGAGTTTGAGTTTGACTGTCGCCATGTTTGTTTTACTGCTAATCCCCGCAGCGGGTTGCCGTTGTCGCTTGTCGCTTGCCGCAAACTGATGCAAATATTATATGAAGTGTTTTTGAGGGCACTTCAGAAATTAGTTCCCATGTAAGCGCTTAAATTGTGATGCGCCCGCTTTGGCTCGGGGTTCTAATCTCCAACGGCAAATTGAAAGCGTCGTTTTTTTTTTTTTTGCTGGTGTTGTTGAAAGCAGCTGTTGTTTCTGGCTTGTTTGTCAATTGCGATGTCAGAAATCACGCGCCCCGCTTTCTATCTGGCCGCTCGTTAGGCAACTGGCGCATGTTTTGTCGCCTGCTCCTGTCCCATTTACGGATTATTGCCCAAATCCCTTTTTTATTTGACAAAATGGCTTCGATAAAAAATGCGAATCATGCAATTGAAGTTGATTTTGTTGTTGTGGCGGCGGCGGCTGGATGACAGCTGGCCTCATTTGCCAGCGTTATCGACGAAAACCAATGTTTGAGGCACTTGAGCGACTGGATGGGCGATCGTTGTCGCCAGTTGAAACAAAGTTGCCTCTGTGCGAAATTAATTTTCAATAGCCCCGACTCAAATCTCAAGAGTCTCAACAAAATAATTCTCGAGCATTGTTGATCCTTTGTGGCTTACTCGCGTCGTTCAGCGAAACAAAAGCTCTCGAAAATTGGTTTGCCAATATAACCCAATGCCCAACCAACTACCCCTTTTGTTTTATGGCTAGGCGCTACCATATCCTGGGAGCATGATGTGTTGGTGTGAGTGACGGGTAGCCGGCACTCGAGAAGCGCTTGTGATTTCCCAGGTTGAGGTTTTTGAGCTTTGTCAAAGTCGAAGTTGCTACAATTCTCAAGTGGGGGTCGCCGTTGCGGAATGTGTGTGTGTGTGTGCATAGAGGGTTGCACTAACCCACTCGTGACATATGGCCTCTATTGAGGATGACGCGACTGGTTTTTCACTTTTTACCGTTTTCCCAGGAACGATTGCGTGATGCGGCCGAGTTGTAATGGCTTCATTCACGGATGCACCTGATGACCACCTGCTTTCTTGACCGGAAGTTGAAAAGTTTCCAACTTTTTGGTGGTAGCGGGCACAGGGAAGTTCGTGTGACAGCTTAATTAATTAATGAAACGCTTGGCCTCAAAAATGCTAGTTGCTTGATTATAGAGTTCAAATTCGACGCCATTTTGAAGGGCAATCAAGTTAACCCCCCAACTAAGGAACTAAGGCCTCCGGGCAGCTCGGCTTTGTTATGCTAAAAACAACATCAAATGAAAAGGCAACAAATTCAATTACGCCAGAGGCCAGCCGCAGATGCAGCTTCCTACCGTTGAACAACCACTTCCTCATCTTCACTCTGTCAGTTGCATCAAAAGTTTCTCACATTTGCGGCCGGGGCCGGGGAACCCCTATGGAACACACAGGCAGTTGTCAAACTCGGTGGTCCAGGCTTTTGATTGCCTTGAAGAACTAAAACTGTCGCAGATCGTATAACACTTGTTAGCCTGTCAGTAAAAAAATTCAAGCGAACTGCGTACAAAGGAATCAAAGTAATCCCTCAGATTTCGTAATGCGGGCAATTGCAACTTTCTTGAGGTTAAACGCAAGTTGCTCTTGAGTTTCAAGGGTCCTAAGGACATTGTTATACGCGAGACTCAGCAGATTTGCCCTCAATATTTTTCTCACCTCCAGGAGGTCCACTCATCCTCTATTGTCCTGTCCGGGGGAATTGCAACAATCAAAAAGTGGGACTAAGTCTTAAAAAAGTCTGAAGTACTTTTGATTAGGTGACGCTTCACTGATTTTATGTCCTGGCCTTATTGTCACTTGTGAGCTAATCGCTTTGGCATCTTGGGAATAGTTCAGGCAGCTGTTTCCCCTCGCTAGCTAAGCGCCAAATTATCTAGCTAAGCCCCGACTGCTGTGTATGTAAATTTCCACCGAAAACTCTAACATTTGCCCACTAAAGTAAGTTAAGCTGAACGGGAGCGGGCAGGACCAGGCTTAGGCCTACCTTATCTGAGCGGTAGATATAGAAAATTGATCTGGCGATAAATCGAGCTACTCAATTTACAAAAACAATGCCGCCTCTGGCAAACGCTGCTGCTGCTTTGACTTTTGCTGGCCAAGGGAAAGAACGAGACATCGTCGCACTGACTTCAGGTACAACACAGACAATCGGAAGCCGGATTTGTGCGAAACGGCCAAGGATCAAACGGATGTTTAATATTTTGGCTTACGGACATTCTCATTATTATTTCGAAAACAAAGGCAACGCAACTGCGGCCGAGGACCGCCCGGCCAGGATTTGGGCATTTAGCAAAAGGGTAATCCTGCCCATTAAAATCTATTTGCATACTCATATTTTTGTTACGCTAGGTAATTGCTCGGGGATAAGGATCATGATAAGCTTGCGAAACCGCAGCCCAGTTGACACACCTGCCCGGGGACACGGCGCGAATTGCGTTAATCGTCGTCGTGTGCGTCGCCTACGGATTACTTAATCAACGAAAATCTATGAATTAAAAGTGTTACTGGAAATCCGCCAGCTTCGCTCGCTCACTTGTTGCCGAGGAAAATTCCACAGAATGTCAAGGCAGCCACTTGAGCTGAAGAGTCCGGCTTAGGTAGGCACACACCCACCAGGCCCGCGCTGGAAGCTCGCAGATTTAAGCGGGGGTTGGCGTTCGCCGAAATCAAAAAGTGAAAAGCGAATTTCTTTTTTTTTTTTTTGCACCAAGTAAAGGAAAACTACAAATTAAGACCCAAACAATGCCAAAGCCAACAATGTGCAGAAAACGTCACTGATGACAGAATGATGAGGATTAAACCAACAACAACCACACAGGGACACACAGACGCTGCAGCCTGGTCGCTGAGTCTATTAAAAGTCTAAAGGCAGATAATAAAGGGCCATTAGGACTTAAAAGGGCTCAACAGCCCAACAACACACAAAAATTTGTTACCCCGGGTTCAACAGCATCCGAGGCGTACCATGGTCCATGGCCAAAGTCGAAATGGCAGCACCAACGAAGCATATTTAATTCCAAATCCCCGCAGGGCATTGGGTCCATATAGGTTAGGGTAGGTTTTTGCACCATCCTCAATGGATGTGTGTCAGTTGGTATATATGTGTATGCGTCTATTTACCTTGGCCAACGCAATTTCAACAATTCGCAACTGTTTTCCTTGAGTTTGTTTGTTCAGCCTTCAGCAACGAGCATCTATTCCGAGTTCCTGGCATTGTGAAAGGATTCATGGGCATTGTCTGACACAAACGGGGACATGGCAACGGTCTAGCAACAACAACGACGACGATCCAACGTCGGCTCGACAAAGTCACAAAAGTGAATTTTTTGCTTTTTAACTTTTTGAATTCTACTGTGCCCGGTTGAGGGAGAGAGAGAGAGAGAGCAAGAGGGCAGCCAACTGGAGCGGCCATTTAAATCCGAGAAGGTTCCAAAATTAATCCCGACTTTGGTTTGCTGATGTGGAAAAACTATGCTAATTTGTTTGATTCGTGTTTTCAATGGCAATTTCAATATCTTTTGTTTGTGTATTTGCATAATTCATTCGCGATTAGAGTTGGCCAGGCAATGCGATTGGTTTTTGGCATAAAAAAAAATATATTAATATATTTAACAAGAAGACAAAGGCTTACTACACTTGAACAAACGCGCTCCACCTAATTTTATCAATAGAAAATATATACGAGATATAGATGTGAGATATTTATTAATAAATACAAAGTCATTTTGAATCTGATTGTTTACTTTAAAATTTGAGCATTGCTAGCATCAAAATCAAATTAGTTTTCTTATTAAAACACATTTTCCGATCTATCAGTTCTATGGTAGCTTAGAATAAAGTCTCCCGATCCCAAACACGTTTTGCAAATCGGTTTAAAAAAATTCCATTTTTGTTATTGCTGAATTTAAAAACGCTATCAAAGAAATGAAAAATATTTTTCTCACTAAGATCCATTTTCAACCAGATTAGTTCTATAGCAGCTATAGAATACAGTCATTCGATTTTAATCTAATTTTGTAGAACTGTTTGATAGCATATAATATTCATAGATCTTAAGTTAAAGAAGGCTATTATGGAAAACAGAAATACTTTTCTTACTAAAATCCATTTTCTGATCGATCGGTCCATCCATACCATACGCAGATCAAGTTTGTTCAAGATATGAAAGACAAAGGAAGAAGGAAGGATTCCACTTCGTCTCTGCAGCTTCTGCAGTAGTTACTGTAGGATGCACTTGGCCTTTACTCACCCCTGTTTTGTTTTTAGATTAAGTAAAAATATCCACTCGATTTGAGTTGAGTGAGAACATTCATTTCCAAATGAGAACACTGATTGTGCCCTTTTGTAAGTCTCCTCAACAAATAAAGTCCAACAAAAATTTAATAAACAAAAAACTAAAGCATATTCCAATCTAACTTTATTCCCTTACATCCAAAACCAACAATATTTGTCAGGTTAATCCTTGCACTTGGCCTCGCATTCCAACTCCGATGCGAAACGATTGGCATTGCCGGCACAGCCGCCATAAATAAACCGCTTGCAGGTATTGTCACAAACATTATAGGTCCAGCTAGGAAAATAAGCCCTGCAACGGCTAGCGGCAGTTTGTAGATAACAGATGGCTAAGTAACGAATAAAAAGAGTTAAAATTGCATTGAATATTTCCCCAAAATCTTACCATCCTTGGCACCCCAAGTCACACCCAACAGGGCACAGAATACACAAACAAGAGAAATTAGTTTCATGTTTAAAAAAAAGACGACTGCTAGAGAGAAAGAGTACTAAGATTCTGCTGTAACGCACAGCAAGTTTTATACAAAATGCAGTCCACAATTATCAGCAAATAATGTGTTTATTTTTGTCTGAACTTATAGTTCAATTGCAAAATTCTTGTGAAAAGTTCAAATAAACAAGCTGACTGGCAATGTATAAGTAACAATTACTAGGAATACTTATGTACTAGTAAGATGAATGATTCTTCCTAATTGGGATTGGGTACGGCTATTGCTTGCTGTGACGATGGTAGCCTCCGCCATACAGTAGGGTCGCAGCGCAAAAATCGTTGGAAAAATCTATTAAAAAAAAAAAAAAAAATTTAAATCTATTTCTCGACATCAGTGCAAAAGTCCGATTCCCAAACAAATTTTTATACACTTGAAATATTAATTTCCGACCCCATAAACTATATATATTCTTGATCAGGACGACGAGCTGAGTTCTTTTCCGCTTCGTCCGTCCGTCCGTCTGTCTGTCTGTCTGGTTCTACGCAAACTAGTCCCTCAGTTTTAAAGCTATCGAGCTGAAAAACTTTTTTGTTTACCATCGTAGCGTCACCAATCTTGGTATATGTTAGTTTTATATTCTTTCACTTAATACAGGAAAAATTGATCAAAATCGGATGACTATAGCATATAGCTGCCATTGGACCGATCGGTCGGAAAATGTGTTTTACTAAGAAAAGTTTTTTTTATGGTATCAAATTTTTATTATCAATGATTTAAAAATTTTAAATATTTGATATCTATATCCTATATTTATTTTACCGGTTAAATCAGTTGGAGTTAACTTTTTCAAGTGTATTAAAACTTCGGCACAGTCGAAGTTAGCTTTTGCCTTCTCGTTTATATTTCTTTCTTTGTATTTCAGAAAACTTAATTGAACTGCCGGATATTGGGGGCCTTGAAGTGTGAAGTGTGAGACTTTTGTTCAATATTATTGGGATATAGCTTAAAATGTTTGAAATAATTTTACATATAATAATCAAACGAAAAAGAAATTTTAAAAATTTTGAAACTAGCCAATACTTGTATTTTAAAGTTAGTATTTTTATACACTTGAAAAGTGTATATTAATTTTGCCAAGAAGTTTGTAACGCATAGAAATATTCATTTTCGACTCATGAACTATGTATATTCTTGATCAGGACGACGAGCTGAGTTCAATTCCGTCTGTCCGTCCATCCGTCTGTCCGTCTGTCTGTTTGTACGTGAACTAGTCCCTCAGTTTTAAAGCTATTGAGCTGAAATTTAGCAGAGTCTTCTTTTTACTGCACGCAACTAATATGTCGGAACCGGCCGGATCGGATGACTATACTATATAGCTGCCATAGGCTCGATCAATCTAAGAACTAGTTCTAGTTTTAAAAACTTTTTTGTTTTTCATCGTAGCGTCACAAATCGTAGTATATATTAGTTTTATATGCTTCCACACAAAAAATTGATCAAAATCGGATCACTAAAGCATATAGCTGCCATATAAATGATCGATCAAAAACTAGTTCTAGTGAGAAAAACTTTTTGTTTTCCATCGTAGCGTCACTTATCTTGGTATATGTTAGTTTTATTTGCTTTCACATAATACAGGAAAAATTTATCAAAATCGGATGACTATATTATATAGCTCCCATAGAAACGGTCGGTCAAAAAACTAGTTCTAGTGAAAATTTTTTTTTGTTTTCTATAGTAGCGTGACAATTGGCAAATATTAGTTTTTTTATGACTTGACATAATTTTGAAAAAATTCATCAAAATCGGATGACAATAGCATATAGCTGCCATAGGACCGATTGTTCGGAAAATGTGTTTTACTAAGAAAAGTTTTTTTTTGTGGTATCAAATTTTTTTTATCAATGATTTAAAAATTTTAAATATCTGATATCTATATCCTATATATATTTTACCGGTTAAATCGGAGTAATGTTTTTTAAGTGTATTAAAACTTCGGCAGCTCAGCTTTACCTTCTCGTTTATTTTGCTTGCGATATATCGACTGTACAGACGTAAATAAAGGTCCAATCACATTATTTTATCTATATTCATATCTATATATTAAATCTTTCATTTAAAGCATTGAAAATGTAAGTCGGGTTATTGGTTCAAAAGCTATTGCTGTTTATGTGAACCTTTATTTTTAAAAATTAAAAAAAAATTTATATATATATTCGCCGATATCTGGAGAAGGAAAAGATTTTTAAGTATACATTTTCCGTACTTCCGAAAAGGATAGCATATCGAAATGGGCAGACACTTCAGTAAATTTCATCGCCCAGTGATATCAACCCAACACCCCCCAAACTCAATTGAACAACACGAAATATTATTGTTTCAAAAACATTTAGCTATATTGTGAAAATGTAATTTTGTTGTTTTTGAATGCTAATTCTATTTGAACAAGTGAAATTTAACTTAAAAATAAATTGTTTTTAACTATACACTACACATATCAGCTGAGCAACTAAGTTTTAACAAAACAAAGTTGAAACTTTTGCGAATCCAATTTGAATCACTTTGTGGCTTAATCCTACGATTACGTATATATATATTTAAGGCTCAACTCCTTGAGATTTTTGAAAGCGTTCACTGTTGAATAAATTTCTCCGAAGCTGTGCTTGCTCCCTGAGGCATTTGCAGTTACAGACACATAGGTTTATCACAGTTCCCAGCACTACGAAGGCACTTCAAGTGCGCGAATTTTTTTGCCGACGGGAAATTTCAGATCTTGCGCTGACTGTACATATCCGAAATGAGACGCACAATGGTAATGTCGCCAATGGTTTTCCGAAAGAAGATCTCCTCAATGGTGAAGCTGGATATTTTGTGCATTAGTGAGACGACACCGAGCAGGGTTTGGAAGCGCAACGGTTGATTGGGATGAGTGCGCGAAATGTAGTTGTGCAGAGCACTGCGTGCATCGTTATGCATGGCGGCCACTTTGCTGGACTCCAAAAGGCCACGGGACTCTGCGGAGGCGGATGAGTTGGGACTGCCGCTACCGGTTAGTATTGAGCTATTGGCCAGATCTTCAGTTGAGCTGGCAGCTGGAGGTGATTTGCGGAACAGTGAGATGGCGCGCAGGCACTCATACTCCGTGCTGTCAATATTGAGATGACACAATTGGTTCAGCACATCCTGGAAGGCATGTACCTCTCGGGACACCATTCCAACAACCTCACGATTTGAATTCTCCGACTCGTAAATAAAAAGCAGCTGGGCAAAGTTCATGGGCATGAGGTACTGGGCCATGGCTAGGATAAAGAACTCCTTCCAGGACTCCTCCAAAAGCATCAGTTGATCCGGCATGGGCAGTTCGGTAAAGGCACGCACACTCTTGATCCAATTGACATTCTTGAATAAATGCTCGGCGGCGGTCTCCTTGATATGCTCGGCGGCCATTAAAGGCGGAGTGGGAGGCAGGGCACGCGTAGCCAGGGCATTCATATAGGCGGCAGTTGGTGAGAAGAAGCCGTGATGTCCCTGATGCACCGGATGATGTGGCACACGGGGCACCGACAAATCCAGAACAGCTGGACTTTGGAAAACGCCGTTCAGGCCGGGATGACCGGGATGCGGACGTTGTACGCCCGGTATGGGCATGGGTACACCGGGAAACCCGCTCAAAGCAGCTGTGTTCATTAAAATCTCCGGTGGAATCTGCGGCATTTCTCCGGCACCCATCATGGCATCCTTGTACATGGCCATGTGACGTCTTAGGGTGGAGTTGCGTGGTCCGCGTTCATGTTGAACGGCATCTTTATTCATGCCCACCTCAAAGCACTTGCGCAGGCGACAGGCGCGGCACTGATTGCGATGCGTTTTGTCCACCACACAAAGACCCTGCTTCTGGGATTTGCAGACATACTGGCGGGAACGACGTATGCTTCTCTTAAAGAAGCCGGCGCAGCCATCACAGGCATAGATGCCATAATGTTTGCCGGAACTGTGATCCCGACAAACCTTGCAGGGCACATGATAGAGTATGCGACCTGGAAGCAAAGGAAGGGAAAACTTTGGTTAGCCTGGGACATAGATGGGATGTAGTTGGCAGGGAATGAAGGAAGCTACTTACTCGATGCCGCCGGCGATAGCCTGACGCTATTGTACTTCTGATCCATCAAATCTGGTGAACCCTCCGACATTTGCATACCGATGTGGGGCGTAATTTTGACGATGTTATTAGGCACTTTGTTAGAAAGGAATTCGGTTTACACTGGGCAACTCTCCGCTTGCTCTTAATTCGAAGTTTTTTTTTTTTTTTTTTCGCCCGCTTTAGACCGATGTGTACTCGCTGAGATCACGAATGATTGTGTTGTCTGCCTACCACCCTGCTACCGTTTTAATAGTCCTTCGGCACACAAATCCTGCCGTCGTGCCATTCATCGAGCAGTCGATCACCCTTGGTTAGCTGGTACGTAACGTTTATTGGTCGATTGTATGGCGGTGTTAGACAGGGTGGGAAGCTGTTGCTGACTCTCTCTGGCCCACAGGGCATCCTTTCGATCCAGGCAGACGAGCGGCTGCCATTGCGAAAATTCATTGAGCACAGCAGCCTTAGCTCATTCTCTATTTTGTTTATGGCCTTTTTCCGTTGAGTTTGCTACCTGCTCTCTCTCGCTCTCTCTCTCTCTGTGTGTGTGACAGTTGTTAATGAAGACGGCAGGGAGAGCCATAGTTGTTCGTTTATGGCGCTGCCATTATAACCGCTTTGTGATTTGTGTGAAGTACCTGTGGCCACCGGCAAGGGTTGTTCTAGCGTTTATTGATTGTTGTCCCATTCACTAATTAAAGTTTTATGGGGCAATTGCATTGGGTATTTCCTTATTTCCATTGCCATTTGATTACCGGCTGACCCCCAAGATCCACTCCCTCGGCTTAAGCCGGCTTGAATTTAAATTCAAGTGCCCACGGTCAAGCCAAGTCCAGGTCTAATCGCATGCCGCTTAAGCAGATTAAAGGAACTCTCCTGCCTGACAAAAGGCTCTCGTAGATCAAGATCATGCAAAGGCAAATAAATTCAAAGCAAGCTTTGGGATCAAGGAATTCAAACGAAAAACGAAATAAATGTTAAGCAAGATCCCGTAAGTCTGGTGCGATTAAAACCGTACGCCTAAGGCAGACGCATACAGATCCGCTGGCAATCCTCACGTGGGAACAGCATGAAATGCAAATGCATTTTTATGTGATATATGATAGACACTTAAAAAGAGCAATTATATTTCGATTCATATTACGGAAGCGTAACTTGATCAATAAAATGCTTGACATGATATTACGACTGCAGCAGAAGGGCATGGGTCTAATTGGAATAGCAACCCCTCGATTAAAGGTTGATGATGCTGCTACCGTTGCTGGCCGTTTGTTTGTTGCTATTGATGGGGGTGGCTCGCACTGGGACTGGGACTCAGGTGTGCTGCATGGGAATTCGCTTGCGTGTGATGCTATTCTGATCATTAGCTTGCACACCAGGGGCCAGTGGGTGAGTTGTTGATGCTCTAGTAAACCAGATGACGATGACATATCAATTTTGAACATTATTGTTGACCAGTTGAGTGACATGACTGAAGCAGTAGCCTGGGTTAATTGTGGGAACTCATGAATATTTAAAATAGGAAGAGAGTCTGGGAATAAAGTTTTTAGGCAGCTGCTGCCTGCTGATCTTTGATGATGTCGATGTTAGGTATTTTATCCCAGGCTCTCTGCACAAAAAAAATATCAATATTAGTTTGATGAGAATTGTC